>OZ022327.1:33415063-33519489 GCA_963989225.1 Dromius quadrimaculatus
TGTATGAATCTATCGACAAAAACATCATATTCCGTGTTCTTAGAGCGCTGTTTGCAGTTATATGAAGTTTGAAATAAGTCAAAATTACCACATTCTGAGCAGTTCCAAAGTATCGCAAATCACATAAATCTATCCAATACAACATAATACGCATGTATCCGTCCTTGAATGCACAGAATTTTGCGTTTTCAGGAAATTATCAGCGTTTTTTCTGAGTCTCGTTGAGAAATTTTTCACTCTGTAAATCTGCTCAGAAGCAAGATTTTGCTCCAAAAGTGCGTTATATGGCAGAATCTAGCACCAAATACATCATATTTCGTGTTTTCAGAGTGCAATTCGCAGTTTTACAAACTTTGAAATAAGTCAAAATCACGCTTTTCCGCGCGGATTTTCACAATCAAAAAGTTAATATTCCTATTCAGGACCTCATAATATGTATGAATCTATCGACAAAAACATCATATTTTGTGTTTTCAGAGTGCTATCTGCAGTTATATGAAGTTTAAAATGAGTCGAAATTACCACATTCTGAGCAGTTTCAAAGTATCGCAAATCACATAAATCTATCCAATACAACATAATACGCATGAATCCGTCCTCAAATGCACAAAATTTTGCGTTTCCAGCGAGTTATCAGCGTTTATTCTGAGTTTCGTTGAGAAATTTTTGACTCTGTAAATCTGCTCAGAAGCAAGATTTTGCTTCAAATGTGCGTTATATGGCAGTATCTAGCACCAAATACATCATATTCCGTGTTTTCAGAGTGCAATTCGCAGTTTTACAAACTTTGGAATAAGTCGAAATCACTCGTTTCCGCGCAGATTTTCACAATCAAAACGTTCATATTCCTATTCAGGACCTCCTAATATGTATGAATCTATCCACAAAAACATCATATTTCGTGTTTTAAGAGCGCTATCTGCAGTTATATGAAGTTTGAAATAAGTCAAAATTACCACATTCTGAGCAGTTTCAAAGTATCGCAAATCACATAAATCTATCCAATACAACATAATACGCATGGATCCGTCCTCAAATGCACAAAATTTTGCGTTTCCAGCGAGTTATCAGCGTTTTTTCTGAGCCTCGTTGAGAAATTTTTGACATCCTTTAATCTGCTCAGAAGCAAGATTTTGCTTCAAATGTGCGTTATATGGCAGAATATAGCACCAAATACATCATTTTTAGTGTTTTTAGAGTGCTATTTGCAGTTTTACAAACTTTGGAATAAGTCGAAATCACGTTCTCCGCGCGGATTTTCACAATCAAAAAGTTCATATTCTTATTCAGGACCTCATAATATGTATGAATCTATCGACAAAAACATCATATTTTGTGTTTTCAGAGCGCTATCTGCAGTTATATGAAGTTTGAAATAAGTTAAAATTACCTCATTCTGAGCAGTTTCAAAGTATCGCAAAACACATAAATCTATCCAATACAACATAATACGCATGAATCCGTCCTCAATTGCACAAAATTTAGCGTTTCCAGCGAGTAATCAGCGTTTTTTCTGAGTCTCGTTGAGAGATTTTTTACTCTGTAAATCTGCTCAAAACCAAGATTTTGCTTCAAAAGTGCGTTATATGGCGGAATCTAGCACCAAATACATCATATTTCGTGTTTTCAGAGTGCTATTTGCAGTTTTACAAACTTTGGAATAAGTCGAAATCACGCTTTTCCGCGCGGATTTCCACAATCAAAAAGTTCATATTCCTATTCAAAACCTCATAATATGTATGAATCTATCAACAAAAACATCATATTTCGTGTTTTCAGAGCGCTATCTGCAGTTATATGAAGTTTGAAATAAGTCAAAATTACCACATTCTGAGCAGTTTTGAAATATCGCAAATCACATAAATCTATCCAATACAACATAATACGCATGAATCCGTCCTCAAATGCACAAAATTTTGCGTTTCCAGCAAGTTACTAGCGTTTCTTCTGAGTCTCGTTGAGAAATTTTTGACTCTGTAAATCTGCTCAAAAGCAAGATTTTGCTCCAAAAGGGCTTTATATGGCAGAATCTAGCACCAAATACATCATATTTCGTGTTTTTAGAGTGCTATTTGCAGTTTTAAAAACTTTGGAATAAGTCGAAATCACGCTTTTCCGCGCGGTATTTCACAATCAAAGAGATCATATTCCGATTCAGGACCTCATAATATGTATGAATCTATCGACAAAAACATAATATTTCGTGTTTTCAGAGCGCTATCTGCAGTTTTATGAAGTTTGAAATAAGTCAAAATTACCACATTCTGAGCAGTTTCAAAGTTTCGCAAATCACATGTATCTATCCAATACAACATAACACGCATGAATCCTTCTTCAAATGGACAAAATTCTGCGCTTCCAGCGAGTTATCAGCGTTTTTTTGGAGTCTCGTTGAGAAATTTTTGACTCTGTAAATCTGCTTAGAAGCAAGATTTTGCTTCAAAAGTGCGTTATATGGCAGAATCTAGCACCACATACATCATATTTCGTGTTTTCAGAATGCTATTTGCAGTTTTACAAACTTTGGAATAAGTCGAAATCACGCTTTTCCGCGCGGTTCCCACAATCAAGAAGTTCATATTCCTATTCTGGACCTTATAATATGTATGAATCTATCGACAAAAACATCATATTTCGTGTTTTCAGAGCGCTATCTGCAGTTATATGAAGTTTGAAATAAGTCAAAATTATCACATTCTGAGCAGTTTCAAAGTATCGCAAATCACATAAATCTATCCAATACAACATAATACGCATGAATCCGTCCTCAAATTCACAATATTTTGCGTTTCCAGCAAGTTATCAGCGTTTTTTTTGAGTCTCGTTGAGAAATTTTTGACTCTGTAAATCTGCTCAGAAGCAAGGTTTTGCTTCAAAAGTGCATGATATGGCAGAATCTAGCACCAAATACATCATATTTCGTGTTTTTTAGAGTGCTATTTGCAGTTTTACAAACTTTGGAATAAGTCGAAATCACGCTTTTTCCGCGCAGATTTCCACAATCAAAAAGTTCATATTCCTATTCAGGACCTCATAACATGTATGAATCTATCGACAAAAACATCATATTTTGTGTTTTCAGAGCGCTATCTGCAGTTATATGAAGTTTGAAATAAGTCGAAATTACCACATTCTGAGCAGTTTCAAAGTATCGCAAATCATATAAATCTATCCAATACAACATAATATGCATGAATGCACAAAATTTTGCGTTTCCAGCAAGTTATCAGCGTTTCTCCTGAGTCTCGTTGAGAGATTTTTGACTCTGTTAATCTGCTCAGAAGCAAGATTTTGCTTCAAAAGTGCGTTATGTGGCAGAATCTAGCACCAAATAAATCATATTTCGTGTTTTTAGAGTGCCATTTGCAGTTCTACAAACTCTGGAATAAGTCGAAATCACGTTTTTCCGCGCGGATTTTCACAATCAAGAAGTCCATATTCCTATTCAGGACCTCATAATATGTATGAATCTATTGACAGAAACATCATATTTCGTGTTTTCAGAGCGCTATCTGCAGTTATATGAAGTTTGAAATGAGTCAAAATTATCACATTCTGAGCAGTTTCAAAGTATCGCAAATCACATAAATCTATCCAATACAACATAATACGCATGAATCCGTCCTCGAATGCACAGAATTTTGCGTTTCCAGCAAATTATCAGCGTTTCTTCTAAGTCTCGTTGAGAAATTTTTGACTCTGTTAATCTGCTGAGAAGCAAGATTTTGCTTCAAAAGTGCGTTATGTGGCAGAATCTAGCACCAAATACATCATATTTCGTGTTTTTAGAGTGCCTCTTGCAGTTTTACAAACTCTGGAATAAGTCGAAATCACGCTTTTCCGCGCGGATTTTCACAATCAAGAAGTTCATATTTCTATTCGGGACCTCATAATATGTATGAATCTATCGACAAAAACATCATATTTCGTGTTTTCAGAGCGCTATCTGCAGTTATATGAAGTTCAAAATAAGTCAAAATTATCACATTCTGAGCAGTTTCAAAGTATCGCAAATCACATGAATCTATCCGATACAACATAATATGCATGAATCCGTCCTCAAATGCACAAAATTTTGCGTTTCCAGCGAGTTATCAGCGTTTCTTCTAAGTCTCGTTGAGAAATTTTTGACTCTGTAAATCTGCTCAGAAGCAAGATTTTGCTTTAAAAGTGCGTTATGTGGCAGAATCTACCACCAAATACATCATATTTCGTGTTTTTAGAGTGCCATTTGCAGTTTTACAAACTTTGGAATAAGTCGAAATCACGCTTTTCCGCGCAAATTTTCACAATCAATAAGTTCATATTCCAATTCAGGACCTCATAATATGTATGAATCTATCGACAAAAACGACATATTTCGTGTTTTCAGAGCGCTATCTTCAGTTATATGATGTTTGAAATAAGTCAAAATTACCACATTCTGAGCAGTTCCAAAGTATCACAAATCACATAAATCTATCCAATACAACATAATACGCATGAATCCGTCCCCAAATGCACAAAATTTTGCGTTTCCAGCGAGTTATCAGCGTTTTTTCTGAGTCTCGTTGAGAGATTTTTGACTCTGTAAATCAGCTCAGGAGCAAAATTATGCTTCGAAAGTGCGCTATGTGTCAGAATCTAGCACCAAATACATCATATTCCGTGTTTTTAGAGTGCCATTTTGCAGTTTTACAAACTTTGGAATAAGTCGAAATCACGCTTTTCTGCGCGGATTCTTACAATCAAGAGGTTCATATTCCTATTCAGGACCTCATAATATGTATGAATCTATCGACAAAAACATCATATTTTGTGTTTTCAGAGCGCCATCTTCAGTTATATGAAGTTTGAAATAAGTCAAAATTATCACAATCTGAGCAGTTTCAAAGTATCGCAAATCGCATTAATCTATCCAATACAACATAATACGCATGAATCCGTCCTCAAATGCACAAAATTTTGCGTTTCCAGCGAGTTTTCAGCGCGTTTTCTGAGTCCCGTTGAAGAATTTTTGACTCTGTAAATCTGCTCAGAAGCAAGATTTTGCTTGAAAAACGCGTTATATGGCAAATAAGTCAAAATTACCACATTCTGAGCAGTTTTAAAGTATCGCAAATCACAAAAATCTATCCAATACAACATAATACGCATGAATCCGTCCTTAAATGCACAAAATTCTGCGTTTCCAGCGAGTTATCAGCGTTTTTTCTGAGTCTCGTTGAGAGATTTTTGACTCTGTAAATCTGCTCAGAAGCAAGATTTTGCTTCAAAAGTGCGTCATGTGGCAGAATCTAGCACCAAATACATCATATTTCGTGTTTTTAGAGTGCTATTTGCAGTTTAAAAACTTTGGAATAGGTCGAAATCACGCTTTTCCGCGCAGATTTTCACAATCAAAAAGTTCATATTCCTATTCAGGACCTCATAATATGTATGAATCCATGAACAAAAACATCATATTTCGTGTTTTCAGAGCGCTATCTGCAGTTAAATGAAGTTTGAAATAAGTCAAAATTACCACATTCTGAGCAGTTTCAAAGTATCGCAAATCACATAAATCTATCCAATACAACATAATACGCATGAATCCGTCCTCGAATGCACAAAATTTTGCGTTTCCAGCGAGTTATCAGTGTTTTTTCTAAGTCTCGTTGAGAAATTTTTTACTCTGTAAATCTGCTCAGAAGCAAGATTTTGCTTCAAAAACGCGTTATATGGCAGAATCTAGCACCAAATACATCATATTTTGTGTTTTTAGAGTGCTATTTTCAGTTTTACAAACTTTGGATAGGTCGAAATCACGCTTTTCCGCGCAGATTTTCACAATCAAAAAGTTCATATTCCTATTCAGGACCTCATAATATGTATGAATCTATCGACAAAAACATCATATTTCGTGTTTTCAGAGCGCTATCTGCAGTTATATGAAGTTTGAAATAAGTCAAAATTACCACATTCTAAGCAGTTCCAAAGTATCGCAAATCACATAAATCTATCCAAAACAACATAATACGCATGTATCCGTCCTTGAATGCACAGAATTTTGCGTTTCCAGGAAATTATCAGCGTTTTTTCTGAGTCTTGTTGAGAAATTTTTCACTCTGTAAATCTGCTCAGAAGCAAGATTTTGCTCCAAAAGTGCGTTATATGGCAGAATCTAGCACCAAATACATCATATTTCGTGTTTTCAGAGTGCAATTCGCAGTTTTACAAACTTTGAAATAAGTCGAAATAACGCTTTTCCGCGCGGATTTTCACAATCAAAAAGTTCATATTCCTATTCAGGACCTCATAATATGTATGAATCTATCGACAAAAACATCATATTTTGTGTTTTCAGAGCGCTATCTGCAGTTATATGAAGTTTAAAATGAGTCGAAATTACCACATTCTGAGCAGTTTCAAAGTATCGCAAATCACATAAATCTATCCAATACAACATAATACGCATGAATCCGTCCTCAAATGCACAAAATTTTGCGTTTCCAGCGAGTTATCAGCGTTTATTCTGAGTCTCGTTGAGAAATTTTTTACTCTGTAAATCTGCTCAGAAGCAAGATTTTGCTTCAAATGTGCGTTATATGGCAGTATCTAGCACCAAATACATCATATTCCGTGTATTCAGAGTGCAATTCGCAGTTTTACAAACTTTGGAATAAGTCGAAATCACTCGTTTCCGCTAAGATTTTCACAATCAAAACGTTCATTTTCCTATTCAGGACCTCCTAATATGTATGAATCTATCCACAAAAACATCATATTTCGTGTTTTCAGAGCGCTATCTGCAGTTATATGAAGTTTGAAATAAGTCAAAATTACCACATTCTGAGCAGTTTCAAAGTATCGCAAATCACATAAATCTATCCAATACAACATAATACGCATGAATCCGTCCTCAAATGCACAAAATTTTGCGTTTCCAGCGAGTTATCAGCGTTCTTTCTGAGTCTCGTTGAGAAATTTTTGACTCTGTAGATCTGCTCAGAAGGAAGATTTTGCTTCAAAAGTGCGTTATATGGCAGAATCTAGCACCAAATACATCATATTTCGTGTTTTCAGAGTGCTATTCGCAGTTTTACAAACTTTGGAATAAGTCGAAATCACGCTTTTCCACGCAGATTTCCACAATCGAAAAGTTCATATTTCTATTCAGGACCGCATAATATGTATGAATCTATCGACAGACACATCATATTTCGTGTTTTCAGAGCGCAGTCTGCAGTTATATGAAGTTTGAAATAAGTCAAAATCACCACATTCTGAGCAGTTTCAAAGTATCGCAAATAACATAAATCTACCCAATACAACATAATACGCATGAATCCGTTCTCAAATGCACAAAATTTTGCGTTCTCAGCGAGTTATCTGCGTTTTTTCTGAGTCTCGTTGAGAAAATTTTGACTCTGTAAATCTGACAAAAACATTATATTTCGTGTTTTCAGAGCGCTATCTGCAGTTATGTGAAGTTTGAAATAAGTCAAAATTACCACATTCTGAGCAGCTTCAAAGTATCGCAAATCACATAAATCTATCCAATACAACATAATACGCATGAATTCGTCCTCAAATGCACAAAATTTTGCGTTTCCAGCAAGTTATCAGCGTTTTTTCTGAATCTCGTTGAGAGATTTCTGACTCTGTAAATCTGCTCAGAAGCCAGATTTTGCTTTAAAAGTAAGTTATATGGCAGAATCTAGCACCAAATACATAAATTTCGTGTTTTTAGAGTGCTATTTGCAGTTTTACAAACTTTGGAATAAGTCAAGATCACGCTTTTCCGCGCGGATTTTCACAATCAGAAAATTCATATTCCTATTCAGGACCTTATAATATGTATGAATCTACCGACAAAAACATCATATTTTGTGTTTTCAGAGCGCTATCTGCAGTTATATGAAGTTTGGAATAAGTCAAAATTACCACATTCTGAGCAGTTTCAAAGTATCGCAAATCACATGAATCTATCCAATACAACATAATACGCATGGATCCGTCCTCAATCGCACAAAATGTTGCGTTTCCAGCGAGTTATCAGCGTTTTTTCTGAGTCTCGTTGAGAAATTTTTGACTCTGCAAATCTGCTCAAAAGCAAGATTTTGCTTCAAAAGTGCGTTATATGGCAGAATCTAGCACCAAATACATCATATTTCGTGTTTTCAGAGTGCTATTTGCAGTTTTACAAACTTTGGAATGAGTCGAAATACCGCTTTTCCGCGCGGATTTTCACAATCAAAAAGTTCATATTCCTATTCAGGACCTTATAATATGTATGAATCTATCGACAAAAACATAATATTTTGTGTTTTCAGAGCGCTATTTGCAGTTATATGAAGTTTGGAATAAGTCAAAATTACCATATTCTGAGCAGTTTCAAAGTATCGCAAATCACATAAATCTATCCAATACAACATAATACGCATGAATCCGTCCTCAAATGCACAAAATTCTGCGTTTCCAGCGAGTTATCAGCGTTTTATCTGAGTCTCGTTGAGAAATTTTTGACTCTGTAAATCTGCTCAGAAGCAAGATTTTGCTTCAAAAGTGCGTTATATGGCAGAATCTTGCACCAAATACGTCATAATTTGTGTTTTCGGAGTGCTATTTGCAGTTTTACAAACTTTGGAATAAGTCGAACACGCTTTTCCGCGCGGATTTTCACAATCAAAAAGTTCATATTCCTATTCAGGACCTCATAATATGTATGAATCTATCGACAAAAACATCATATTTCGTGTTTTCAGAGCGCTATCTGCAGTTATATGAAGTTTGAAATAAGTCAAAGCTACCACATTCTGAGCAGTTCCAAAGTATCGCAAATCACATAAATCTATCCAATACAACATGATACGCATGAATCCGTCCTCAAATGCACAAAATTTTGCGTTTCCAGCGAGTTATCAGCGTTATTTCTGAGTCTCGTTCAGAAATTTTTGACTCTGTAAATCTGCTTAGAAGCAAGATTTTTGCTTCAAAAGTGCGTTATATGGCAGAATCTAGCACAAAATACATCATATTTCGTGTTTTTAGAGAGCTATTTGCAGTTTTACAAACTTTGGAATAAGTCGAAATCACGCTTTTCCGCGCGGATTTTTACAATCAAAAAGTTCATATTTCTATCCAGGACCTCATAATATGTATGAATCTATCGACAAAAACATCATATTTTGTGTTTTCAGAGCGCTATCTGCAGTCATATGAAGTTTGAAAAAAGTCAAAACTACCACATTCTGAGCAGTTTCAAAGTATCGACAATCCCATAAATCCATCCAATACAACATAATACGCATGAATCCGTCCTCAAATGCACAAAATTTTGCGTTTTCATCGAGCTATTAGTGTTTTTTCTGAGTCTCGTTGAGAATTTTTTGACTCTGTAAATCTGCTCAGAAGCAAGATTTTGCTTCAAAAGTGCGTTATATGGCAGAATCTAGCACCAAATACATCATATTTCGTGTTTTTAAAGTGCCATTTGCAGTTTTACAAACTTTGGAATAAGTCGAAATCATGCTTTTCCGCGCGGATTTTCACAATCAAAAAGATCATATTCCTATTCAGGACCTCATAATATGTTATGAATCTATCGACAAATACATCATATTCTGTGTTTTCAGAGCGCTATCTGCAGTTATATGAAGTTTGGAATAAGTCAAAACTACCACATTCTGAGCAGTTTCAAAGTATCGCAAAAAACATTAATCTATCCAATACAACATAATACGCATGAATCCGTCTTCAAATGCACAAAATTTTGCGTTTCCAGCGAGTTATCAGTGCTTTTTCTGAGTCTCGTTGAGAAATTTTTGACTCTGTAAATCTGCTCAGAAGCAAGATTTTGCTTGAAAAGTGCGTTATATGGCAAAATCTAGCACCAAATACATCATATTTCGTGTTTTTAGAGTGCTATTTGCAGTTTTACAAACTCTGGAATAAGTCGAAATCACGCTTTTCCGCGCAGATTTTCACAATCAAAAGTTCATAGTCCTATTCAGGACCTCATAATATGTATGAATCTATCGACAAAAACAACATATTTTGTGTTTTCAGAGCGCTATCTGCAGTTATATGAGGTTTGAAATAGGTCAGAATTACCACATTCTGAGCAGTTTCAAAGTATCGCAAATTACATGAATCTATCCAATACAACATAATACGCATGAATCTGTCCTCGAATGCACAATATTTTGCGTTTCCAGCGAGTTATAAGCGTTTTTTCCGAGTCTCGTTGAGGAATTTTTGACTTTGTAAATCTGCTCAGAAGCAAGATTTTGCTTTAAAAGTGCGTTATATGGCAGAATCTAGCACCAAATACATCATATTTTGTGTTGTTAGAGTGCTATTTGCAGTTTTACAAACTTTGGAATAAGTCGAAATCACGCTTTTCCGCGCAGATTTTCACAATCAAAAAGTTCATATTCCTATTCAGGACCTCATAATATGTATGAATCTATTGACAAAAACATCATATTTCGTGTTTTTAGAGCGCTATCTGCAGTTATATGAAGTTTGAAATAAGTAGAAATTACCACATTCTGAGCAGTTTCAGAGTATCGCAAATCACATAGATCTATCCAATACAGCATAATACGCATAAATCCGTCCTCAAATGCACAGAATTTTGCGTTTCCAGCGAGTTATCAGCGTTTTTTCTGAGTCTCGTTGAGAAATTTTGGACTCTGTAAATCTGCTCAGAAGCAAGATTTTGCTTCAAAAGTGCGTTATATGGCAGAATCTAGCACCACATACATCATATTTCGTGTTTTCAGAGTGCTATTTGCAGTTTTACAAACTTTGGAATAAGTGGAAATCACGCTTTTCCGCGCGGTTTCCACAATCAAGAAGTTCATATTCCTATTCAGGACCTCATAATATGTATGAATATATCCACAAAAACATCATATCTCGTGTTTTCAGAGCGCTATCTGCAGTTATATGAAGTTTGAAATAAGTCAAAATTATCACATTCTGAGCAGTTTCAAAGTATCGCAAATCACATAAATCTATCTAATACAACATAATACGCATGAATCCGTCCTCAAATTCACAATATTTTGCGTTTCCAGCAAGTTATCAGCGTTTTTCCTGAGCTTCGTTGAGAAATTTTTGACTCTGTAAATCTGCTCAGAAGCAAGATTTTGCTTCAAAAGTGCGTTATGTGGCAGAATCTAGCACCAAATACATCATAATTCGTGTTTTAAGAGTGCCATTTGCAGTTTTACAAACTCTGGAATAAGTCGAAATCACGCTTCTCCGCCGCGGATTTTCACAATCAAGAAGTCTATATTCCTATTCAGGACCTCATAATATGTATGAATCTATCGACAAAAACATCATATTTCGTGTTTTCAGAGCGCTATCTGCAGTTATATGAAGTTTGAAATAAGTAAAAATTATCACATTCTGAGCAGTTTCAAAGTATCGCAAATCTCATAAATCCATCCAATACAACATAATACGCATGAATCCGTCCTCAAATGCACAAAATTTTGCGTTTCCAGCGAGTTATCAGCGTTTCTTCTAAGTCTCGTTGAGAAATTTTTGACTCTGTGAATCTGCTCAGAAGCAAGATTTTGCTTCAAAAGTGCGCTATGTGGCAGAATCTAGCACCAAATACATCATATTTCGTGTTTTTAGAGTGCCATTTGCATTTTTACGAACTTTGGAATAAGTCGAAATCACGCTTTTCTGCGCGGATTCTCACAATCTAGAAGTTCATATTCCTATTCAGGACCTCATAATATGTATGAATCTATCGAGGAAAACATCATATTTCGTGTTTTCAGAGCGCTATCTGCAGTTTTATGAAGTTTGAAATAAGTCAAAATTACCACATTCTGAGCTGTTCCAAAGTATCACAAATCACATAAATCTATCCAATACAACATAATACGCATGAATCCGTCCTCAAATGCACAAAATATTGCGTTTCCAGCGAGTTATCAGTGCTTTTTCTGAGTCTCGTTGAGAAATTTTTGACTCTGTGAATCTGCTCAGAAGCAAGATTTGGCTTTAAAAGTGCGTTATATGGCAGAATCTAGCATCAAATACATCATATTTCGTGTTTCTGGAGTGCTATTTGCAGTTTTACAAACTTTAGAATAAGTCAGAATCACGCTTTTCCGCGCAAATTTTCACAATCAAAAAGTTCATATTCCTATTCAGGACCTCATAATATGTATGAATCTATCGACAAAAACATCATATTTTGTGTTTTAAGAGCGCTATCTGCAGTTATATGAAGTTTGAAATAAGTCAGAATTATCACATTCTGAGCAGTTCCAAAGTATCGCAAATCACATATATCTATCCAATACAACATAATACGCATGAATCCGTCCTCAAATGCACAAAATTTTGCGTTCCCAGCGAGCTATCAGCGTTTTTTCTGAGTCTCGTTGAGAAATTTTTGACTCTGTAAATCTGCTCAGAAGCAAGATTTTGCTTCAAAAGTGCGTTATATGGCAGAATCTAGCACCAAATACATCATATTTCGTGTATTCAGAGTGCTATTTGCAGTTTTACAAAACTTTGGAATAAGTCGAAATCACGCTCTTCCGCGCAGATTTTCACAATCAAAAAGTTCATATTCCTATTCAGGACCTAATAATATGTATGAATCTATCGACAAGAACATCATATTTCGTGTTTTCAGAGCGCTATCTGTAGTTATATGGAGTTTGAAATAGTCAAAATTACCACATTCTGAGCAGTTTCAAAGTATCACAAATCACATAAATCTATCCAATACAACATAATACGCATGAATCCGCTCTCAAATGCACAAAATATTGCGTTTCCAGCGAGTTATCAGCTTTTTTTCTGAGTCTCGTTGAGAAATTTTTGACTCTTTAAATCTGCTCAGAAGCAAGATTTTGCTTCAAAAGTGCGTGATATGGCAGAAACTAGCACCAAATACATCATATTTCGTGTTTTCAGAGTGCTATTTGCAGTTTTACAAACTTTGGAAAAAGTCGAAATCACGCTTTTCCGCGCAGATTTTCACAATCAAAAAGTTCATATTCCTATTCAGGACCTCATGATATGTATGAATCTATCGACAAAAACGTCATATTTCGTGTTTTCGGAGCGCTATCTGCAGTTATATGAAGTTTGAAATAAGTCAAAATTACCACATTCTGGGCAGTTTCAAAGTATCGCAAATCACATAAATCTATCCAATACAACATAATACGCATGAATCTGTCCTCAAATGCATGAAATTTTGCGTTTTCAGCAAGTTATCAGCGTTTTATCTGAGTCTCGTTGAGAAATTTTTGACTCTGTAAATCTGTTCAGAAGCAAGATTATGCTTCGAAAGTGCGTTATATGGCAGAATCTAGCACCAAATACATCATATATCGTGTTTTTAGAGTGCCATTTGCAGTTTTACAAACTTTGGAATAAGTCGAAATCATGCTTTTCCGCGCAGATTTTCACAATCAAAAAGTTCATATTCCTATTCAGGACTTCATAATATGTATGAATCTATCGACAAAAACATCATATTTCGTGTTTTCAGAGCGCTATCTGCTGTCATATGAAGTTTGAAATAAGTTAAAATTACCATATTCTGAGCAGTTTCAAAGTATCGCAAATCACAAGAATCTATTCAATACAATATAATACGCATGGATTTGTCCTCGAATGCACAAAATTTTGCGTTTCCAGCGAGTTATCAACGTTTTTTTCTGAGTCTCGTTGAGAAAGTTTTGACTCTTTAAATCTGCTCGGAAGCAAGATTTTGCTTCAAAAGTGCGTTATATGGCAGAATCTAGAACCAAATACATCATATTTCGAGTTCTTAGAGTGCTATTTGCAGTTTTACAAATTTTGGAATAAGTCAAAATCACGCTTTTCCGCGCAGATTTTCACAATCAAAAAGTTCATATTCCTATCCAGGACCTCATGATATGTATGAATCTATCGACGAAAACATCATATTTCGTGTTTTCAGGAGCGCTATCTGCAGTAATATGAAGTTTGAAATAAGTCAAAATTACCACTTTCTGAGCAGTTTAAAAGTATCGCAAATCACATAAATCTATCCAATACAACATAATACGCATGAATCCGTCCTCAAATGCACAAAATTTTGCGTTTCCAGCGAGTTATCAGCGTTCTTTCTGAGTCTCGTTGAGAAATTTTTGACTCTGTAGATCTGCTCAGAAGGAAGATTTTGCTTCAAAAGTGCGTTATATGGCAGAATCTAGCACCAAATACATCATATTTCGTGTTTTCAGAGTGCTATTCGCAGTTTTACAAACTTTGGAATAAGTCGAAATCACGCTTTTCCACGCAGATTTCCACAATCGAAAAGTTCATATTTCTATTCAGGACCTCATAATATGTATGAATCTATCGACAGACACATCATATTTCGTGTTTTCAGAGCGCTGTCTGCAGTTATATGAAGTTTGAAATAAGTCAAAATCACCACATTCTGAGCAGTTTCAAAGTATCGCAAATAACATAAATCTACCCAATACAACATAATACGCATGAATCCGTCCTCAAATGCACAAAATTTTGCGTTCTCAGCGAGTTATCTGCGTTTTTTCTGAGTCTCGTTGAGAAAATTTTGACTCTGTAAATCTGACAAAAACATTATATTTCGTGTTTTCAGAGCGCTATCTGCAGTTATATGAAGTTTAAAATAAGTCAAAATTACCACATTCTGAGCAGCTTCAAAGTATCGCAAATCACATAAATCTATCCAATACAACATAATACGCATGAATTCGTCCTCAAATGCACAAAATTTTGCGTTTCCAGCAAGTTATCAGCGTTTTTTCTGAATCTCGTTGAGAGATTTCTGACTCTGTAAATCTGCTCAGAAGCCAGATTTTGCTTTAAAAGTAAGTTATATGGCAGAATCCAGCACCAAATACATAAATTTCGTGTTTTTAGAGTGCTATTTGCAGTTTTACAAACTTTGGAATAAGTCAAGATCACGCTTTTCCGCGCGGATTTTCACAATCAGAAAATTCATATTCCTATTCAGGACCTTATAATATGTATGAATCTACCGACAAAAACATCATATTTTGTGTTTTCAGAGCGCTATCTGCAGTTATATGAAGTTTGGAATAAGTCAAAATTACCACATTCTGAGCAGTTTCAAAGTATCGCAAATCACATGAATCTATCCAATACAACATAATACGCATATCTCCGTCCTCAATCGCACAAAATGTTGCGTTTCCAGCGAGTTATCAGCGTTTTTTCTGAGTCTCGTTGAGAAATTTTTGACTCTGCAAATCTGCTCAAAAGCAAGATTTTGCTTCAAAAGTGCGTTATATGGCAGAATCTAGCACCAAATACATCATATTTCGTGTTTTCAGAGTGCTATTTGCAGTTTTACAAACTTTGGAATGAGTCGAAATACCGCTTTTCCGCGCGGATTATCACAATCAAAAAGTTCATATTCCTATTCAGGACCTTATAATATGTATGAATCTATCGACAAAAACATAATATTTTGTGTTTTCAGAGCGCTATTTGCAGTTATATGAAGTTTGGAATAAGTCAAAATTACCATATTCTGAGCAGTTTCAAAGTATCGCAAATCACATAAATCTATCCAATACAACATAATACGCATGAATCCGTCCTCAAATGCACAAAATTCTGCGTTTCCAGCGAGTTATCAGCGTTTTTTCTGAGTCTCGTTGAGAAATTTTTGACTCTGTAAATCTGCTCAGAAGCAAGATTTTGCTTCAAAAGTGCGTTATATGGCAGAATCTAGCACCAAATACGTCATAATTTGTGTTTTCGGAGTGCTATTTGCAGTTTTACAAACTTGGAATAAGTCGAACACGCTTTTCCGCGCGGATTTTCACAATCAAAAAGTTCATATTCCTATTCAGGACCTCATAATATGTATGAATCTATCGACAAAAACATCATATTTCGTGTTTTCAGAGCGCTATCTGCAGTTATATGAAGTTTGAAATAAGTCAAAACTACCACATTCTGAGCAGTTCCAAAGTATCGCAAATCACATAAATCTATCCAATACAACATGATACGCATGAATCCGTCCTCAAATGCACAAAATTTTGCGTTTCCAGCGAGTTATCAGCGTTATTTCTGAGTCTCGTTCAGAAATTTTTGACTCTGTAAATCTGCTTAGAAGCAAGATTTTTTGCTTCAAAAGTGCGTTATATGGCAGAATCTAGCACAAAAATACATCATATTTCGTGTTTTTAGAGAGCTATTTGCAGTTTTACAAACTTTGGAATAAGTCGAAATCACGCTTTTCCGCGCGGATTTTTACAATCAAAAAGTTCATATTTCTATCCAGGACCTCATAATATGTATGAATCTATCGACAAAAACATCATATTTTGTGTTTTCAGAGCGCTATCTGCAGTCATATGAAGTTTGAAAAAAGTCAAAACTACCACATTCTGAGCAGTTTCAAAGTATCGACAATCCCATAAATCTATCCAATACAACATAATACGCATGAATCCGTCCTCAAATGCACAAAATTTTGCGTTTTCATCGAGCTATTAGTGTTTTTTCTGAGTCTCGTTGAGGAATTTTTGACTCTGTAAATCTGCTCAGAAGCAAGATTTTGCTTCAAAAGTGCGTTATATGGCAGAATCTAGCACCAAATACATCATATTTCGTGTTTTTGAAGTGCCATTTGCAGTTTTACAAACTTTGGAATAAGTCGAAATCATGCTTTTCCGCGCGGATTTTCACAATCAAAAAGATCATATTCCTATTCAGGACCTCATAATATGTATGAATCTATCGACAAATACATCATATTCTGTGTTTTCAGAGCGCTATCTGCAGTTATATGAAGTTTGAAATGAGTCAAAATTACCACAGTTTCAAAGTATCGCAAAAAACATTAATCTATCCGATACAACATAATACGCATGAATCCGTCTTCAAATGCACAAAATTTTGCGTTTCCAGCGAGTTATCAGTGCTTTTTCTGAGTCTCGTTGAGAAATTTTTGACTCTGTAAATCTGCTCAGAAGCAAGATTTTGCTTGAAAAGTGCGTTATATGGCAAAATCTAGCACCAAATACATCATATTTCGTGTTTTTAGAGTGCTATTTGCAGTTTTACAAACTTTGGAATAAGTCGAAATCACGCTCTTCCGCGCAGATTTTCACAATCAAAAGTTCATAGTCCTATTCAGGACCTCATAATATGTATGAATCTATCGACAAAAACATCATATTTTGTGTTTTCAGAGCGCTATCTGCAGTTATATGAGGTTTGAAATAGGTCAGAATTACCACATTCTGAGCAGTTTCAAAGTATCGCAAATTACATGAATCTATCCAATACAACATAATACGCATGAATCTGTCCTCGAATGCACAATATTTTGCGTTTCCAGCGAGTTATAAGCGTTTTTTCCGAGTCTCGTTGAGGAATTTTTGACTTTGTAAATCTGCTCAGAAGCAAGATTTTGCTTTAAAAGTGCGTTATATGGCAGAATCTAGCACCAAATACATCATATTTTGTGTCGTTAGAGTGCTATTTGCAGTTTTACAAACTTTGGAATAAGTCGAAATCACGTTTTTTCCGCGCAGATTTTCACAATCAAAAAGTTCATATTCCTATTCAGGACCTCATAATATGTATGAATCTATTGACGAAAACATCATATTTCGTGTTTTTAGAGCGCTATCTGCAGTTATATGAAGTTTGAAATAAGTAGAAATTACCACATTCTGAGCAGTTTCAGAGTATCGCAAATCACATAGATCTATCCAATACAGCATAATACGCATAAATCCGTCCTCAAATGCACAGAATTTTGCGTTTCCAGCGAGTTATCAGCGTTTCTTCTGAGTCTCGTTGAGAAATTTTTGACTCTGTAAATCTGCTCAGAAGCAAGATTTTGCTTCAAGAGTGCGTTATATGGCAGAATCTAGCACCAAATACATCATATTTCGTGTTTTCAGAGTGCTATTTGCAGTTTTACAAACTTTGGAAAAAGTCGAAATCACGCTTTTCCGCGCAGATTTTCACAATCAAAAAGTTCATATTCCTATTCAGGACCTCATGATATGTATGAATCTATCGACAAAAACGTCATATTTCGTGTTTTCGGAGCGCTATCTGCAGTTATATGAAGTTTGAGATAAGTCAAAATTACCACATTCTGGGCAGTTTCAAAGTATCGCAAATCACATAAATCTATCCAATACAACATAATACGCATGAATCTGTCCTCAAATGCATAAAATTTTGCGTTTCCAGCAAGTTATCAGCGTTTTTTCTAAGTCTCGTTGAGAAATTTTTGACTCTGTAAATCTGTTCAGAAGCAAGATTATGCTTCGAAAGTGCGTTATATGGCAGAATCTAGCACCAAATACATCATATATCGTGTTTTTAGAGTGCCATTTGCAGTTTTACAAACTTTGGAATAAGTCGAAATCATGCTTTTCCGCGCAGATTTTCACAATCAAAAAGTTCATATTTCCTATTCAGGACTTCATAATATGTATGAATCTATCGACAAAAACATCATATTTCGTGTTTTCAGAGCGCTATCTGCTGTCATATGAAGTTTGAAATAAGTTAAAATTACCATATTCTGAGCAGTTTCAAAGTATCGCAAATCACAAGAATCTATTCAATACAATATAATACGCATGGATTTGTCCTCGAATGCACAAAATTTTGCGTTTCCAGCGAGTTATCAACGTTTTTTTCTGAGTCTCGTTGAGAAAGTTTTGACTCTTTAAATCTGCTCGGAAGCAAGATTTTGCTCCAAAAGTGCGTTATATGGCAGAATCTAGAACCAAATACATCATATTTCGAGTTCTTAGAGTGCTATTTGCAGTTTTACAAATTCTGGAATAAGTCAAAATCACGCTTTTCCGCGCAGATTTTCACAATCAAAAGTTCATATTCCTATCCAGGACCTCATGATATGTATGAATCTATCGACGAAAACATCATATTTCGTGTTTTCAGGAGCGCTATCTGCAGTAATATGAAGTTTGAAATAAGTCAAAATTACCACTTTCTGAGCAGTTTAAAAGTATCGCAAATCACATAAATCTATCCAATACAACATAATACGCATGAATCCGTCCTCAAATGCACAAGATTTTGCGTTTCCAGCGAATAATCAGCGTTTTTTTCTGAGTCTCGTTGAGAAATTTTTGACTCTGTAAATCTGCTCAGAAGCAAGATTTTGCTCCAAAAGTGCGTTATATGGCAGAGTCTAGCACCAAAAACATCATATTTCGTGTCTTCAGAGTGCTATTTGCAGTTCTACGAACTTTGGAATAAGTCAAAATCACGCTCTTCCGCGCAGATTTTCACAATCAGAAAGTCTATATTTCTATTCAGGACCTCATAATATGTATGATACTATCGACAAAAACATCATATTTCGTGTTTTCAGAGCGCTATCTGCTGTTATATGAGTTTGAAATAAGCCAAAATTACCATATTCTGAGCAGTTCCAAAGGATCGCGAATCACAAAAATCTATTCAATACATATAATACGCATGAACTTGTCCTCGAATGCACCAAATTTTGCGTTTCCAGCGAGTTATCAACGTTTTTTCTGAGTCTCGTTGAGAAATTTTTGACTCTGTAAATCTGACAAAAACATTATATTTCGTGTTTTCAGAGCGCTATCTGCAGTTATATGAAGTTTGAAATAAGTCAAAATTACCACATTCTGAGCAGCTTCAAAGTATCGCAAATCACATAAATCTATCCAATACAACATAATACGCATGAATTCGTCCTCAAATGCACAAAATTTTGCGTTTCCAGCAAGTTATCAGCGTTTTTTCTGAATCTCGTTGAGAGATTTCTGACTCTGTAAATCTGCTCAGAAGCCAGATTTTGCTTTAAAAGTAAGTTATATGGCAGAATCTAGCACCAAATACATAAATTTCGTGTTTTTAGAGTGCTATTTGCAGTTTTACAAACTTTGGAATAAGTCAAGATCACGCTTTTCCGCGCGGATTTTCACAATCAGAAAATTCATATTCCTATTCAAAACCTTATAATATGTATGATTCTACCGACAAAAACATCATATTTTGTGTTTTCAGAGCGCTATCTGCAGTTATATGAAGTTTGGAATAAGTCAAAATTACCACATTCTGAGCAGTTTCAAAGTATCGCAAATCACATGAATCTATCCAATACAACATAATACGCATGAAATCCGTCCTCAATCGCACAAAATGTTGCGTTTCCAGCGAGTTATCAGCGTTTTTTCTGAGTCTCGTTGAGAAATTTTTGACTCTGCTAATCTGCTCAAAAGCAAGATTTTGCTTCAAAAGTGCGTTATATGGCAGAATCTAGCACCAAATACATCATATTTCGTGTTTTCAGAGTGCTATTTGCAGTTTTACAAACTTTGGAATGAGTCGAAATACCGCTTTTTCCGCGCGGATTTTCACAATCAAAAAGTTCATATTCCTATTCAGGACCTTATAATATGTATGAATCTATCGACAAAAACATAATATTTTGTGTTTTCAGAGCGCTATTTGCAGTTATATGAAGTTTGGAATAAGTCAAAATTACCATATTCTGAGCAGTTTCAAAGTATCGCAAATCACATAAATCTATCCAATACAACATAATACGCATGAATCCGTCCTCAAATGCACAAAATTCTGCGTTTCCAGCGAGTTATCAGCGTTTTTTCTGAGTCTCGTTGAGAAATTTTTGACTCTGTAAATCTGCTCAGAAGCAAGATTTTGCTTCAAAAGTGCGTTATATGGCAGAATCTAGCACCAAATACGTCATAATTTGTGTTTTCGGAGAGCTATTTGCAGTTTTACAAACTTTGGAATAAGTCGAACACGCTTTTCCGCGCGGATTTTCACAATCAAAAAGTTCATATTCCTATTCAGGACCTCATAATATGTATGAATCTATCGACAAAAACATCATATTTCGTGTTTTCAGAGCGCTATCTGCAGTTATATGAAGTTTGAAATAAGTCAAAAACTACCACATTCTGAGCAGTTCCAAAGTATCGCAAATCACATAAATCTATCCAATACAACATGATACGCATGAATCCGTCCTCAAATGCACAAAATTTTGCGTTTCCAGCGAGTTATCAGCGTTATTTCTGAGTCTCGTTTAGAAATTTTTGACTCTGTAAATCTGCTTAGAAGCAAGATTCTTGCTTCAAAAGTGCGTTATATGGCAGAATCTAGCACAAAATACATCATATTTCGTGTTTTTAGAGAGCTATTTGCAGTTTTACAAACTTTGGAATAAGTCGAAATCACGCTTTTCCGCGCGGATTTTTACAATCAAAAAGTTCATATTTCTATCCAGGACTTCATAATATGTATGAATCTATCGACAAAAACATCATATTTTGTGTTTTCAGAGCGCTATCTGCAGTCATATGAAGTTTGAAAAAAGTCCAAAACTACCACATTCTGAGCAGTTTCAAAGTATCGACAATCCCATAAATCTATCCAATACAACATAATACGCATGAATCCGTCCTCAAATGCACAAAATTTTGCGTTTTCATCGAGCTATTAGTGTTTTTTCTGAGTCTCGTTGAGAAATTTTTGACTCTGTAAATCTGCTCAGAAGCAAGATTTTGCTTCAAAAGTGCGTTATATGGCAGAATCTAGCACCAAATACATCATATTTCGTGTTTTTAAAGTGCCATTTGCAGTTTTACAAACTTTGGAATAAGTCGAAATCATGCTTTTTCCGCGCGGATTTTCACAATCAAAAAGATCATATTCCTATTCAGGACCTCATAATATGTATGAATCTATCGACAAATACATCATATTCTGTGTTTTCAGAGCGCTATCTGCAGTTATATGAAGTTTGAAATGAGTCAAAATTACCACAGTTTCAAAGTATCGCAAAAAACATTAATCTATCCAATACAACATAATACGCATGAATCCGTCTTCAGATGCACAAAATTTTGCGTTTCCAGCGAGTTATCAGTGCTTTTTCTGAGTCTCGTTGAGAAATTTTTGACTCTGTAAATCTGCTCAGAAGCAAGATTTTGCTTGAAAAGTGCGTTATATGGCAAAATCTAGCACCAAATACATCATATTTCGTGTTTTCAGAGTGCTATTTGCAGTTTTACAAACTTTGGAATAAGTCGAAATCACGCTTTTCCGCGCAGATTTTCACAATCAAAAGTTCATAGTCCTATTCAGGACCTCATAATATGTATGAATCTATCGACAAAAACATCATATTTTGTGTTTTCAGAGCGCTATCTGCAGTTATATGAGGTTTGAAAATAGGTCAGAATTACCACATTCTGAGCAGTTTCAAAGTATCGCAAATTACATGAATCTATCCAATACAACATAATACGCATGAATCTGTCCTCGAATGCACAATATTTTGCGTTTCCAGCGAGTTATAAGCGTTTTTTCCGAGTCTCGTTGAGGAATTTTTGACTTTGTAAATCTGCTCAGAAGCAAGATTTTGCTTTAAAAGTGCGTTATATGGCAGAATCTAGCACCAAATACATCATATTTTGTGTTGTTAGAGTGCTATTTGCAGTTTTACAAACTTTGGAATAAGTCGAAATCACGCTTTTCCGCGCAGATTTTCACAATCAAAAGTTCATATTCCTATTCAGGACCTCATAACATGTATGAATCTATTGACAAAAACATCATATTTCGTGTTTTTAGAGCGCTATCTGCAGTTATATGAAGTTTGAAATAAGTAGAAATTACCACATTCTGAGCAGTTTCAGAGTATCGCAAATCACATAGATCTATCCAATACAGCATAATACGCATAAATCCGTCCTCAAATGCACAGAATTTTGCGTTTCCAGCGAGTTATCAGCGTTTCTTCTGAGTCTCGTTGAGAAATTTTTGACTCTGTAAATCTGCTCAGAAGCAAGATTTTGCTTCAAAAGTGCGTTATATGGCAGAATCTAGCACCAAATACATCATATTTCGTGTTTTCAGAGTGCTATTTGCAGTTTCACAAACTTTGGAAAAAGTCGAAATCACGCTTTTCCGCGCAGATTTTCACAATCAAAAAGTTCATATTCCTATTCAGGACCTCATGATATGTATGAATCTATCGACAAAAACGTCATATTTCGTGTTTTCGGAGCGCTATCTGCAGTTATATGAAGTTTGAAATAAGTCAAAATTACCACATTCTGGGCAGTTTCAAAGTATCGCAAATCACATAAATCTATCCAATACAACATAATACGCATGAATCTGTCCTCAAATGCATAAAATTTTGCGTTTCCAGCAAGTTATCAGCGTTTTTTCTGAGTCTCGTTGAGAAATTTTTGACTCTGTAAATCTGTTCAGAAGCAAGATTATGCTTCGAAAGTGCGTTATATGGCAGAATCTAGCACCAAATACATCATATATCGTGTTTTTAGAGTGCCATTTGCAGTTTTACAAACTTTGGAATAAGTCGAAATCATGCTTTTCCGCGCAGATTTTCACAATCAAAAAGTTCATATTCCTATTCAGGACTTCATAATATGTATGAATCTATCGACAAAAACATCATATTTCGTGTTTTCAGAGCGCTATCTGCTGTCATATGAAGTTTGAAATAAGTTAAAATTACCATATTCTGAGCAGTTTCAAAGTATCGCAAATCACAAGAATCTATTCAATACAATATAATACGCATGGATTTGTCCTCCGAATGCACAAAATTTTGCGTTTTCAGCGAGTTATCAACGTTTTTTTCTGAGTCTCGTTGAGAAAGTTTTGACTCTTTAAATCTGCTCGGAAGCAAGATTTTGCTTCAAAAGTGCGTTATATGGCAGAATCTAGAACCAAATACATCATATTTCGAGTTCTTAGAGTGCTATTTGCAGTTTTACAAATTTTGGAATAAGTCAAAATCACGCTTTTCCGCGCAGATTTTCACAATCAAAAAGTTCATATTCCTATCCAGGACCTCATGATATGTATGAATCTATCGACGAAAACATCATATTTCGTGTTTTCAGGAGCGCTATCTGCAGTAATATGAAGTTTGAAATAAGTCAAAATTACCACTTTCTGAGCAGTTTAAAAGTATCGCAAATCACATAAATCTATCCAATACAACATAATACGCATGAATCCGTCCTCAAATGCACAAAATTTTGCGTTTCCAGCGAATAATCAGCGTTTTTTCTGAGTCTCGTTGAGAAATTTTTGACTCTGTAAATCTGCTCAGAAGCAAGATTTTGCTCCAAAAGTGCGTTATATGGCAGAGTCTAGCACCAAAAACATCATATTTCGTGTCTTCAGAGTGCTATTTGCAGTTCTACGAACTTTGGAATAAGTCAAAATCACGCTCTTCCGCGCAGATTTTCACAATCAGAAAGTCTATATTTCTATTCAGGACCTCATAATATGTATGATACTATCGACAAAAATATCATATTTCGTGTTTTCAGAGCGCTATCTGCTGTTATATGAAGTTTGAAATAAGCCAAAATTACCATATTCTGAGCAGTTCCAAAGGATCGCGAATCACAAAAATCTATTCAATACAATATAATACGCATGAATTTGTCCTCGAATGCACCAAATTTTGCGTTTCCAGCGAGTTATCAACGTTTTTTCTGAGTCTCGTTGAGAAATTTTTGACTCTGTAAATCTGCTCGGAAGCAAGATTTTGCTCCAAAAGTGCGTTATATGGCAAAATCTAGCACCAAATACATCATATTTCGAGTTCTTAGAGTGCTATTTGCAGTTTTACAAATTTTGGAATAAGTCAAAATCACGCTTTTCCGCGCAGATTTTTACTATCAAAAAGTTCATATTCCTATCCAGGACCTCATGATATGTATGAATCTATCGACGAAAACATCATATTTCGTGTTTTCAGAGCGCTATCTGCAGTAATATGAAGTTTGAAATAAGTCAAAATTACCACATTCTGAGCAGTTTTAAAGTATCGCAAATCACATAAATCTATCCAATACAACATAATACGCATGAATCCATTCTCAAATGCACAAAATTTTGCGTTTCCAGTGAATAATCAGCGTTTGTTCTGAGTCTCGTTGAGAAATTTTTGACCATGTAAATCTGCTCAGAAGCAAGATTTTGCTCCAAAAGTGCGTTATATGGCAGAATCTAGCACCAAATACATCATATTTCGTGTTTTCTGAGTGCTATTTGCAGTTTTACAAACTTTGGAATAAGTCGAAATCACGCTTTTCCGCGCAGATTTTCACAATCAAAAAGTTCATATTCCTATTCAGGATCTCATAATATGTATGAATCGATCGACAAAAACATCATATTTCGTGTTTTCAGAGCGCTATCTGCAGTTATATGAAGTTTGAGATAAGTCAAAATTACCACATATTGAGCAGTTTCAAAGTATCGCGAATCACATAAATCTATCCAATATGTTGTGTTAGTACAATGAGCGCCATCTATGGTCTTTGATATGTTACGCAGATAATGATAGAATCTGGTTCTCAGGCAGTCAACTCTCAGAGCTCATACTGTGCTGACACAGCAGCTCACATTATATTATGCACTTACACCACATGTATTTTTATTGAACCCGAATAACATAACATGGTGTCAGGTGTGATTATTATTTTTTTGTGGTATCGTAGAGTGCATAAAAAGTTTTCACGTTCATATAAAACATATAAAGTGTACATTTTTTCAGGAAAATGGCGGACGGTGAAGAGAAAAAATTTCCTAACCTCGTTATGCAAAATACAAATATAAATGTTTTGCCACCGGAAAGTTTTGATTTCCGGAACGCTAATTTATTGCATACGTGGATTACACGTTTTGAGAGGTATCTATCTGTGGCCAATTTGTCAAATCGATCAGATAAGGAAAAAGTGGATTTATTATGCTATATAATGGGAACTAAAGCGGAGGCAATTCTCTTAAGGGTATTGCCGAACACTCCTGAACGTGAAATTTATAAAACGGTGAGAGAGAAATTCGATGAATCCTTTGCTCCGAAGAAGAATGTTATTTTTGAACGTTTTTAAATTCAATGCTCGTATTCAGCAACCAGGCGAACCGGTTGATACATTTATTACTTCATTGTACGAATTAGCCGAGAAGTGCGGATACGAAAATTTAAAAGAACAGCTGATAAGGGATCGCTTAGTTATTGGTGTTTTAGATAAACGCTTGTCGGGAAAACTACAATTGACATCCGATTTGACCCTTACAATGGCAACTACAATGGCTTGCCAAGCTGAAATTCAAAGGAATGAGTCAAAAATTCTACAAAATGAAGCAATGTCAACATCTGTAAATAAGGTTACCTATAAGAAGGAATTTAAAAATAAACAGCAAAATTCTGCTTCATCCAAGGCGAACCCACAAACAAGAAACGATGATAGCAACAGCGATAGATGTTCGAAATGCGGATTAAACCGTCATGCAGCGGGTAAATCATGTCCTGCATTGAAATCTGAATGTCGCAATGTAAGAAGATTGGTCATTGGGATCGTATATGCTGGTTGGGTGCTGTATGTCGCATCGATGCAAAAGATGAAAGCGATGGCGACGATAATAATTATAATAAGGTAACATACAGTGAAAATTATCGTGAGGACTCATATTCTCTCGGAACTGTGAATTCAATAGAAATAAGTCAAGCAAATACTATGCTTCTATATATATATATATATATATATATATATATATATATATATATATATGTGAATTTAGTACTTATTTAGAATTTTATTTGGATACAGGTGCGGATATTACCTATATACCACTTGAATGTATTCCAAAGAACTTTCATAGTAAATTAATTAAACCTGATAGGCCAGCTCTTGGGCCAGATAACAAGTTGTTACAAAATGTTATTGGATATTTAAATATAACTTTGAAATATGAAAATAAAATCGTGAAAGAAAAAACATTCATTGTTAAAAATTGGGATCAAACTTTATTGGCGAGAAAAACGATTGAATCATTTGAATTTTTTGTACGAGTAAATTATTGTATGAATTCTACAGAAAACGATGACGATAAAAAATTTTCTAATGTTGATATTGAAAATGAATTTCCGGGTATATTTACGGGTATTGGAGATTTAAAGAAGAATTAAAACATTCCTGTTAAAGAAAATTATAAGCCGCTTGCACAATCAGTACCTCAGGCTGTGACTATACCTATATATGAATCAGTTGAAAAAGAAATTGATCGTCTCGTTGATACTGGAATTTTAGTACCAGCTGACCACCCATCTGAATGGTGCAGTCCCATTGTAAAGCGTACCAAAATCAGACGGTAAGGGTGTAAGAATATGTGGTGATTTTACACAGCTTAATAAATGGGTGAAGCGTGCCATATATCCTATTTTGAATGTAGAAAATTCTTTAGCTAGAATTAAAGGTGGAAAAACATTTTCACGTCTTGATGTTAAAACTAGTTTTTACCAAATAAAATTGTCGAAAGAAAATCAAGATATGACAACCATAATTACTCTTTTTGGACGCTATAAATATGCACGTTTACCATTTGGTGTTAACTGCTCATCTGATTATTTTACGAATAAATTTTCAAACTTATTTCACGATATGAATGATGTTATAATACATGTAGATGATTTATTTATATATGCAAATTCTGTTAAGGAACATGACAAAATTTTGAGAGAAGTTTGTAGTAGAATAAAGAAAGCAAGTATTACGTTGAATAAAAGTAAATCAGTAATCGGGAAAAAGAGAATCGAGTTCGCTGGCCACGATATTTCGGAAAACGGTATAGACGTACATCCGGACAGAGTGTCCGCGATCGTTGATTTTCCAACTCCAACTACAGTTGATTCTGTACTGCAATTCTGTGGTATTGTAAATTTCGCTGGAAAATATATCCCTGATAAATCGTCATTACTAGAACCTTTAAATTCTTTATTAAAGAAAGATACATCGTTCGCGTGGGAAGATACTCAACGAGATAGTCTTGAAACTTGTAAAAAACTATTGTTAAAGGCCCTTACTTCAGCATTTTACGATCATAAAAAACCTATCGTTGTGCAGGCGGACGCGTCTAGTTACGGATTGGGCTGTGTGCTTATGATCGTGGAAAATTGCGAGAGACGTATTATATCATACGCATCGCGAACGCTTCCAAGTGCCGAAAAGAGATACAGTCAAATTGAAGAAGAAGCTCTAAGTCTTGTTCATGCCGCGGAAAAATTTGAAGATTATATTACAGGAATCGATATCGTAATGGAGACGGACCATAAACCTTTGTTGGCAATTTCACAATCAAAGCCAATCGATGCATTATCCCGCGATTGCAAAGAATGAGAATTCGTTTAATGAGATTTAGTTATAAGATGGAGTACGTGCCGGGAAATCGCTAATTTTAGCAGACGCATTATCGCGTAACCCTCAGCAGCGCGTCGATAAACATAATGATTAATTCGAAAGAGAAACGTATACCTATGTTCGTTTAGTTTTACAGTCTATACCTGCTTCTCCTACAATGTTAGAAAGAATTGAAATGAAATTGCTCAGAAAAATGATTATATTTGCAAAAGTCTCATAGAATTTTGTACTTATGAATGGCACAAAGTCAATACATTATCAGAAGAATTATATCAATATCATACATACAAGGATAATATCTCTTACAATGATGGCTTTCTCTTGTATAATTCTAGATTAATTATTCCACCTTCGTTGCAATTGGAAATAATTGATCGATTACATCAAGGTCATATGGACATTGTAAAATGTCGTGAGAGAGCCAAGCAATCAGTTTGGTGGTTGGATTTAATTACACAATTGAGTAATATCGTTACTAATTGTCCTCGATGCGTAGAGGAAAGAGTGAATCACAAAGAAAATTTGTAACCGATGATTTTCCAAATCGACCTTGGCAAAAGATTGGTATGCATTTGTTCAAGTGTGAAAAATGGTATATTATATTAACAGATTATTATTCTAGATTTATTGAAATTATATGTCTAACAAATATGAATCAGGATGATATTATTAAAATCTGTAAAAATATGTTTTGTCGTTACGGTATACCAGAAATTGTACGTAGCAATAATGGGCCGCAATTTAGTAGTAAATTCATAGCATTTTCCAGAGAGTATAATTTTAAATATCAGCCTAGTTCACCACATTATCCCACAAAGTAATGGGGGAGCTGAGGCAGACGTAAAGATTGCGAAAAATATTATTAAGAAATGTGATGATATTAATTTAGGTTTACTTGCTTATCGAACAACGCCTCTTGAGAATGGTTTTCCTCCTGCGGAAATGATGTTTAATAGAAAAATAAGATCAACATTATCTGTGGTTTCGAATAAACTTAATACTTCTTATTACCACGAGACGGTGCTCGAAAAAGAACATAAGCGTAAGAGAATCAAGAGATTCAATATAATAGAAGACATAGATCAAGGAATTTATCTCCTTTGAAACCATGTGATAAAGTGTGGATAATTGATTCAGGAGTGTATGGAAAAATTATTGAGGTAGATAAATTACCAAATTCTCATTGGATTTAAACTAGTAAGAGTAATGTACGTAGAAATAGATGGCATCTTATACTAGCTCCTTATTTTCGAGATAATGAAACGACGATCTATGCTTTAGCACCATCTCCGATAAACAAACATGATGTGAATAAAGAAAATATAGATTTATGTAATACAAAAATATGAAATGGGAATGAATCACGTGAGAAAGGTGTTTGTATAGATAATATTGATAGAACAGTAATCGAAAACCAGAATCAAACGAATGATCAAACAATTGTACCAACGACAAGGCCGATTAGAAATAGAAAACCGCCTAATTATTTAAAAGATTATGTAACATAAATTTATTGAATAGTTTGTAAACTTTATATGAAAATTTGGATTCTCAATGAAAATGGGGAGATGTTGTGTTAGTACAATTAGCGCCATCTATGGTCTTTGATATGTTACGCAGATAATGATAGAATCTGGTTCTCAGGCAGTCAACTCTCGGAGCTCATACTGTGCTGACACAGCAGCTCACATTATATTATGCACTTACACCACATGTATTTTCATTGAACCCGAATAACATAACATAATACAACATAAAACGCATGAATCCGTTCTTTTGCTTCAAAAGTGCATTATATGGCAGAATCTAGCACCAAATACATCATATTTCGTGTTTTTAGAGTGCTATTTGCAGTTTACAAACTTTGGAATAAGTCGAAATCACGCTTTTCCGCGCAGATTTTCACAATCAAAAAGTTTATATTCCTTTTCAGGACCTCATAATATGTATGAATCTATCGACAAAAATATTATATTCCGTGTTTTCAGAGCGCTATCTGCAGTTATATGAAGTTTGAAATAAGTAGAAATTACCAAATTCTGAGCAGTTTCAAAGTATCGCGAATCACATGAATCTATCCAATACAACATAATACGCATCAATTCGTCGTCAAATGCACAAAATTTTGCGTTTCCAGCGAGTAATCAGCGTTTTTTCTGAGTCTTGTTGAGATTTGCCTCTGTTAATCTGCTCAGAAGCAAAATTTTGCTTCAAGAGTGCGTTATATGGCAGAATCTAATACCAAATACATCATATTTCGTGTCTTTAGAGTGCCATTTGCAGTTTTACTAACTTTGGAATAAGTCGAAATCACGCTTTTCCGCGCAGATTTTCACAATCAAAAAGTTCATATTCTTATTCAGGACCTCATTATATGTATGAATCCATCGACAAAAACATCATATTTTGGGTTTTCAGAGCGCTATCTGCAGTTATATGAAGTTGGAAATAAGTCAAAATTACCACATTCTGAGCAGTTTCAAAGTATCGCAAATCACATAAATCTATCCAATACAATATAATACGCATGAATCCGTCCTCAAATGCACAAAATTTTGCGTTTCCAGCGAGTTATCAGCGTTTTTGCTGCGTCCTCGTTGAGAAATTTTAGACTCTGTAAATCTGCTCAGAAGCAAGATTTTGCTTCAAAAGTGCGTTATACGGCAGAATCTAGCACCAAATACATAATATTTCGTGTTTTTAGAGTGCTATTTGCAGTTTTACAAACCTGGGAATAAGTCGAAATCGCGCTTTTCCGCGCGGATTTTCACAATCAAAAAGTTCATATTCCTATTCTGGACCCCATAATATGTATGAATACTATCGACAAGAACATCATATTTTGTGTTTCCAGAGCGCTATCTGCAGTTATATGAAGTTTGAAATAAGTCAAAATTACCACATTCTGAGCAGTTTCAAAGTATCGCAAATCACATAAATCTATCCAATACAACATAATACGCATGAATCCGTCTTCGAATACACAAAATTTTGCGTTTCCAGCGAGTAATCAGCGTTTTTTCTGAGTCTCGTTGAGAAATTTTTGACTCAGTAAATCTGCTCAGAAGCAAGAATTTGCTCCAAAAGTGCGTTATATGGCAGAATCAAGCACCAAATAAATCATATTTTGTGTTTTTGGAGTGCTATTTGCAGTTTTACAAACTTTGAAATAAGTCGAAATCACGATTCTCCGCGCAGTTTTTCACAATCAAAAAGTTCATAATCCTATTCAGGACCTCATAATATGTATGAATCCATCAACAAAAACATTATATTTCGTGTTTTCAAAGCGCTATCTGCAGTTATATGAAGTTTGAAATAAGTCAAAATTACCACATTCTGAGCAGTTTCAAAGTATCGCGAATCACATAAATCTATCCAATACAACATAATACGCATGAAACCGTCCTCAAATGCACAAAATTTTGCGTTTCCAGCAAGTTATCAGCGTTTTTTCTGAGTTTCGTTGAGAGATTTTTGACTCTGTAAATCTGCTCATAAGCAAGATTTTGCTTCAAAATTGCGTTATATGGCAGAATCTAGCACAAATACACCATATCTCGTGTTTTTAGAGTGCTATTTGCAGTTTCACAAACTTTGGAATAATTCGGGATGACGCTTTTCCGCGCGGATTTGAACAATTAAAAAGTTCATATTCCTATTCAGAATCTCATAATATGTATTAATCTATCGACAAAAACATCATATTCTGTGTTTTCAGAGCGCTATCTGCAGTTATATGAAGTTTGAAATAAGTCAAAATTACCACATTATGAGCAGTTTCAAAGTATCGCAAATCACATAAATCTATTCAATACAACATAATACGCATGAATCCGTACTCAAATGCACAAAATTTTGCGTTTCCAGCGAGTTATCAGCGTTTTTTCTGCGTCTCGTTGAGAAATTTTTGACTCTGTAGATCTGCTCAGAAGCAAGATTTTGCTTCAAAAGTGCGTTAAATGGCAGAATCTAGCACCAAATACATCATATTTCGTGTTCTAAGAGTGCTATTTGCAGTTTTACAAACTTTGGAATAAGTCGAATTCACGCTTTTCCGCGCAGATTTTCAAAATCAAAAAGTTCATATTCCTATTCAGAACCTCATAATATGTATGAATCTATCGACAAAAACTTCATATTTTGTGTTTTCGGAGCGCTATCTGCAGTTATATGAAGTTTGAAATAAGTCAAAATTACCACATTATGAGCAGTTTCAAAGTATCGCAAATCACATAAATCTATCCAATACAACATAATACGCATAAAATCCGTTCTCAAATGCACAAAATTTTGCGTTTCCAGCGAGTAATCAGCGTTTTTTCTGAGTCTCGTTGAGAAATTTTTGACTCTGTAAATCTGCTCAGAAGCAAGATTCTGCTTCAAAAGTGCGTTATATGGCAGAATCTAGCACCAAATACATCATATTTCGTGTTTTTAGAGTGCTATTTGCAGTTTTACAAACTTTGGATTGAGTCGAAATCACGCTTCTCCGCGCGGATTTTCACAATCAAAAAGTTCAAATTCCTATTCAGGACCTTTTAATATGTATAAAAACTATCGACAAAAACATCATATTTCGTGTTTCCAGGGCGCTATCTACAGTTATATGGAGTTTGAAATAAGTCAAAATTACCACATTCTGAGCATTTTCAAAGTTTCGCAAATCACATAAATCTATCCAATACAACATAATACGCATGAATCCGTCCTCAAATGCACAAAATTTTGCGTTTCCAGCGAGTAATCAGCGTTTTTTCTGAGTCTCGTTGAGAAATTTTTGACTCTGTAAATCTGCTCAGAAGCGAGAATTTGCTTCAAAAGTGCGTTATATGGCAGATTCTAGCACCAAGTACATCATATTTTGTGTTTATAGAGTGCTATTTGCAGTTTTACAAACTTTGAAATAAGTCGAAATCACGATTTTCTGCGCAGTTTTTCACAATCAAAAAGTTCATATTCCTATTCGGGACCTCAAAATATGTATGAATCTATCGACAAAAACATCATATATCGTGTTTTCAGAGCGCTTTATGCAGTTATATGAAGTTTGAAATAGGTCAAAATTACCACATTCTGAGCAGTTTCAAAGTATTGCAAATCACATAAATCTATCCAATATAACATAATACGCATGAATCCGTCCTCAAATGCACAAAATTTTGCGTTTTCAGCGAGTTATCAGCGTTTTCTCTGAGTCTCATTGAGAAATTTTCAACTCTGTAAATTTGCTCAGAAAGAAGATTTTGCTTCAAAAGTGCGTTATATGGCAGAATCTAGCATCAAATGCATCATATATCGTGTTTTTAGAGTGCTATTTGCAGTTTTACAAACTTTGGAATAAGTCGGAATCACGCTTTTCCGCGCAGAGTTTCACAATCAGAAAGTTCATATTCCTATTCAGTACCTCATAATATGTATGGATCTATCGACGAAAACATCATATTTCATGTTTTTAGAGCGCTATCTGCAGTTATATGAAGTTTAAAATAAGTCAAAATTACCACATTCTGAGCAGTTCCAAAGTATCGCGAATTACATAAATCTATCCAAAACAACATAATACGCATGAATCCGTCCTCAGATGCACAAAATTTTGCGTTTCCAGCGAGTAATCAGCGTTTTTTCTGAGTCTCGTAGGGAAATTTTTGACTCTGTAAATCTGCTCAGAAGCAAGATTTTGCTCTAAAAGTGCGTTATATGGCAGAATCTAGCACCAAATACATCATATTTCGTGTTTTTAGGTTCTATTTGCAGTTTTACAAACTTTGGAATGAGTCGAAATCACGCTTTTCCGCGCAGATTTTCACAATCTAAAAGTTCATATTCCCATTCAGGACCTCATAATATGTATGAATCTATCGACAAAAGCATCATATTTCGTGTTTTCAGAGCGCTATCTGCAGTTATATGAAGTTTGAAATAAGTCAAAATTACCGCATTCTGAGCAGATTCAAAATATCGCAAATCACATAAATCTATTCAATACAACATAATACGCATGAATCCGTCCTCAAATGCACAGAATTTTGCGTTTCCAGCGAGTTATTAGCGCTTTTTCTGAGTCTTGTTGAGAAATATTTGACTCTGTAAATCTGCTCAGAAGCAAGATTTTGCTTCAAAAGTGCGTTATATGCAGAATCAAGCACCAAATACATCATATCTCGTGTTTTAAAGTGCTATTCGCAGTTTTACAAACTTTGGAATAAGTCGAATTCACGCTTTTCCGCGCGGATTTCAATAATCAAGAAGTTCATGTTCCTATTCAGAACCTCATAATATGTATGAATCTATCGACAAAAACATCATATTTTGTGTTTTCGGAGCACTATCTGCAGTTATATGAAGTTTGAAATAGGTCAAAATTACCACATTGTGAGCAGTTTCAAAGTATCGCAAATCAGAAAATCTATCCAACACAACATAATACGCATGAATCCGTCCTCAAATGCACAAAATTTTGCGTTTCCAGCGAGTTATCAGCGTTTTCCTGCGTCTCGTTGAGAAATTTTTGACTCCGTAAATCTGCTCAGAAGCAAGGTTTTAATCCAAAAGTGCGTTATACGGCAGAATCTAGCACCAAATATATCATATTTCGTGTTTCTAGAGTGCTATTTGCAGTTTTACAAACTTTGGAATAAGTCGAAATCACGGATTTCCGCGCGGATTCTCACAATCAAAAAGTTCATATTCCTATTCAGGACCTCATAATATGTATGAATCTATCAACAAAAACATCATATTTCGTGTTTTCAGAGCGCTATCCGTAGTTATATGAAGTTTGAAATAAGTCAAAATTACCACAATTTGAGCAGTTTCAAAGTATCGCAAATCACATAAATCTATCCAATACAACATAATACGCATAGATCCGTTCTCAAATGCACAAAATTTCGCGTTTCCAGCGAGTAATCAGCCGTTTTTTCTGAGTCTCGTTGAGAAATTTTTGACTCTGTAAATCTGCTCAGAAGCAAGATTTTGCTTCAAAAGTGCGTTATATGGCAGAATCTAGCACCAAATACATCATATTTCGTGTTTTTAGAGTGCTATTTGCAGTTTTACAAACTTTGGATTGAGTCGAAATCACGCTTCTCCGCGCGGATTTTCACAATCAAAAAGTTCAAATTCCTATTCAGGACCTTATAATATGTATGAAACTATCGACAAAAACATCATATTTCGTGTTTCCAGGGCGCTATCTGCAGTTATATGGAGTTTGAAATAAGTCAAAATTACCACATTCTGAGCATTTTCAAAGTTTCGCAAATCACATAAATCTATCCAATACAACATAATACGCATGAATCCGTCCTCAAATGCACAAAATTTTGCGTTTCCAGCGAGTAATCAGCGTTCTTTCTGAGTCTCGTTGAGAAATTTTTGACTCTGTAAATCTGCTCAGAAGCGAGAATTTGCTTCAAAAGTGCGTTATATAGCAGAATCTAGCACCAAATACATCATATTTCGTGTTTTCAGAGTGCTATTTGCAGTTTTACAAACTTTGGAATAAGTCGAAATCACGCTTTTCCGCGCAGAGTTTCACAATCAAAAAGTTCATATTCCTATTCAGGACCTCATAATATGTATGGATCTATCGACAAAAACATCATATTTCATGTTTTCAGAGCGCTATCTGCAGTTATATGAAGTTTGAAATAAGTCAAAATTACCACATTCTGAGCAGTTTCAAAGTATCGCAAATTACATAAATCTATCCAAAACAACATAATACGCATGAATCCGTCCTCAGATGCACAAAATTTTGCGTTTCCAGCGAGTAATCAGCGTTTTTTCTGAGTCTCGTAGGGAAATTTTTGACTCTGTAAATCTGCTCAGAAGCAAGATTTTGCTCCAAAAGTGCGTTATATGGCAGAATCAAGCACCAAATACATCATATTTCGTGTTTTTAGGGTTCTATTTGCAGTTTTACAAACTTTGGAATAAGTCGAAATCACGCTTTTCCGCGCAGATTTTCACAATCTAAAAGTTCATATTCCTATTCAGGACCTCATAATATGTATGAATCTATCGACAAAAGCATCATATTTCGTGTTTTCAGAGCGCTATCTGCAGTTATATGAAGTTTGAAATAAGTCAAAATTACCACATTCTGAGCAGATTCAAAGTATCGCAAATCACATAAATCTATTCAATACAACATAATACGCATGAATCCGTCCTCAAATGCACAGAATTTTGCGTTTCCAGCGAGTTATTAGCGCTTTTTCTGAGTCTTGTTGAGAAATTTTTGACCCTGTAAATCTGCTCAGAAGCAAGATTTTGCTTCAAAAGTGCGTTATATGGCAGAATCAAGCACTAAATACATCATATCTCGTGTTTTTAGAGTGCTATTAGCAGTTTTACAAACTTTGGAATAAGTCGAATTCACGCTTTTCCGCGCGGATTTCAATAATCAAGAAGTTCATGTTTCTATTCAGAACCTCATAATATGTATGAATCTATCGACAAAAACATCATATTTTGTGTTTTCGGAGCGCTATTTGCAGTTATATGAAGTTTGCAATAGGTCAAAATTACCACATTGTGAGCAGTTTCAAAGTATCGCAAATCAGGAAATCTATCCAACACAACATAATACGCATGAATCCGTCCCTCAAATGCACAAAATTTTGCGTTTCCAGCGAGTTATCAGCGTTTTCCAGCGTCTCGTTGAGAAATTTTTGACTCCGTAAATCTGCTCAGAAGCAAGGTTTTTGCTCCAGAAGTGCGTTATACGGCAGAATCTAGCACCAAATATATCATATTTCGTGTTTCTAGAGTGCTATTTGCAGTTTTACAAACTTTGGAATAAGTCGAAATCACGGATTTCCGCGCGGATTCTCACAATCAAAAAGTTCATATTCCTATTCAGGACCTCATAATATGTATGAATCTATCAACAAAAACATCATATTTCGTGTTTTCAGAGCGCTATCCGTAGTTATATGTAGTTTGAAATAAGTCAAAATTACCACAATCTGAGCAGTTTCAAAGTATCGCAAATCACATAAATCTATCCAATACAACATAATACGCATAGATCCGTTCTCAAATGCACAAAATTTTGCGTTTCCAGCGAGTAATCAGCGTTTTTTCTGAGTCTCGTTGAGAAATTTTTGACTCTGTAAATCTGCTCAGAAGCAAGATTTTGCTTCAAAAAAGCGTTATATGGCAGAATCTAGCACCAAATACATCATATTTCGTGTTTTTAGAGTGCTATTTGCAGTTTTACAAACTTTGGAATAAGTCGAAATCACGCTTTTCCGCGCAGATTTTCACAATCAAAAGTTCATATTCCTATTCAGGACCTCATAATATGTATGAATCTATCGACAAAAACATCATATTTTGTGTTTTCAGAGCGCTATCTGCAGTTATATGAGGTTTGAAATAGGTCAGAATTACCACATTCTGAGCAGTTTCAAAGTATCGCAAATCACATGAATCTATCCAATACAACATAATACGCATGAATTCGTCTTCAAATGCACAAAATTTTGCGTTTCCAGCGAGTTATCAGTGTCTTTTTCTGAGTCTCGTTGGGAAATTTTTGACTCTGTAAATCTGCTCAGAAGCAAGATTCTGCTTCAAAAGTGCGTTATATGGCAGAATCTAGCACCAAATACATCATATTTCGTGTTTTTAGAGTGCTATTTGCAGTTTTACAAACTTTGGAATAAGTCGAAATCACGTTTTTCCGCGCAGATTTTCGTGATCAAAAAGTTCGTATTCCCATTCAGGACCTCATAATATTCATGAATCTCTTCAACAAAAACATCATATTTCGTGTTTTCAGAGCGCTATCTGCAGTTATATGAAGTTTGAAATAAGTCAAAATCACCACATTCTGAGCAGTTTCAGAGTATCGCAAATTACATAAATCTATCCAATACAACATGATACGCATGAATCCGTTCTCAAATGCACAAAATTTTTGCGTTTCCAGCGAGTTATCAGCGTTTTTTCTGAGTCTTGTTGAGAAATTTTTGACTCTGTAAATCTGCTCAAAAGCAAGATTTTGTTTCAAAAGTGCGTTATATGGCAGAATCTGACACCAAATACATCATATTTCGTGTTTTTAGAGTGCCTATTTGCAGTTTTACAAACTTTGGAATAAGTCGAAATCACGCTTTTCCGCGCGGATTTTCACAATCAATAAGTTCATATTCCTATTCAGGACCTCATAATATGTATGAATCCATGAACAAAAAACATCATATTCCGTGTTTTCAGAGCGCTATCTGCAGTTATATGAAGTTTGAAATAAGTCAAAATTACCACATTCTGAGCAGTTCAAAAGTATCGCAAATCACATAAATCTATCCAATACAACATAACACGCATGAATCCGTCCTCAAATGCACAAAATTTTGCGTTTTCAGCGAGTTATCCGCGTTTTCTCTGAGTCTCGTTGAGAAATTTTTGACTCTGTAAATCTGCTCAGAAGCAAGATTTTGCTTCAAAAGTGCGTTATATGGCAGAATCTAGCATCAAATACATCATATTTCGTGTTTTTAGAGTGCTATTTGCAGTTTTACAAACTTTGGAATAAGTCGAAATCACGCTTTTCCGCGCAGAGTTTCACAATCAAAAAGTTCATATTCCTATTCAGGGACCTCATAATATGTATGGATCTATCGACAAAAACATCATATTTCATGTTTTCAGAGCGCTATCTGCAGTTATATGAAGTTTGAAATAAGTCAAAATTACCACATTCTGAGCAGTTTCAAAGTATCGCAAATTACTAAATCTATCCAAAACAGCATAATACGCATGAATCCGTCCTCAAATGCACAAAATTTTGCGTTTCCAGAGAGTTATCAGCGTTTTTTCTGAGTCTCGTTGAGCAATTTTTGACTTTGTATATCTGCTCAGAAGCAAGATTTTGTTTCAAAAGTGCGTTATATGGCAGAATCTAGCACCAAACACATCATATATTGTGTTTTTAAAGTGGTATTTGCAGTTTTAAACTTTGGGATTAGACGAAATCACGCTTTTCCGCGCAGATTTTCACAATCAAAAAGTTCATATTCCTATCCAGGACCTCATAATATGTATGAATCTATCGACAAAAACATCATATTTCGTGTTTTCAGAGCGCTATCTGCAGTTATATGAAGTTTGAAATAAGGTCAAAATTACCACATTCTGAGCAGTTTCAAAGTATCGCAAATCACATAAATCTATCCAATACAACATAATACGCATTAATCCGTCCTAAAATGCACAAGATTTTGCGTTTCCGGCGAGTTATCAGCGTTTTTTCTGAATCTCGTTGAGGAATTTTTTAACTCTGTAAATCTGATCAGAAGCAAGATTTTGCTTTAAACGTGCGTTATATGGCAGAATCTAGCACCAAATACATCATATTTCGTGTTTTTAGAGTGCTATTTGCAGTTTTACAAACTTTAGAATAAGTCGAAATCACGCTTTTCCGCGCAGATTTTCACAATCAAAAAGTTCGTATTCCTTTTCAGGACCTCATAATATGTATGAATCTGTCAACAAAAACATCATATTCCGTGTTTTCAGAGCGCTATCTGCAGTTATATGAAGTTTGAAATAAGTCAAAATTACCACATTCTGAGCAGTTTCAAAGTATCGCAAATCACATAAATCTATCCAATACAACATAATACGCATGAATCCGTCCTCAAATGCACAAAATTTTGCGTTTCCAGCAAGAAGTCAGCGTCTTTTCTGAGTCTCGTTGAGAAATTTTTGACTCTGTAAATCTGCTCAGGAGCAAGATTTTGTTTCAAAAGTACGTTATATGGCAGAATCAAGCACCAAATACATCATATTTCGGGTTTTTAGAGTGCTACTTGCAGTTTTACAAACTTTGGAATAAGTCGTAATCACGTTTTCCCGTGCAAATTTTCACAATCAAAAAGTTCATATTTCCATTCAGGACCTCATAATAGGTATGAATCTATCGACAAAAACATAATATTTCGTGTTTTCAGAGCGCCATCTGCATTTATTTGAAGTTTGAAATAAGTCAAAATTACCACATTCTGAGCAGTTTCAAAGTATCGCAAATCACATAAATCTATCCAATACTACATAACACGCATAAATCCGTCCTCAGATGCACAAAATTTTGCGTTTCCAGCGAATTATCAGCGTTTTTTCTGAGTCTCGTTGAGAAATTTTTGACTCTGTGAATCTGCTCAGAAGTGAGATTTTGCTTCAAAAGTGCGTTATATGGCAGAATCTAGCACCAAACATCATATTTCTTGTCTTCAGAGTGCTATTTGCAGTTTTACAAACTTTGGAATAAGTCGAAATCACGCTTTTCCGCGCAGATTCTTACAATCAAAAAGTTCATATTCCTATTTTAGGACCTCATAATAATAATGAATCTATCGAAAAAAACATCGTATTCCGTGTTTTCAGAGCGCTATCTGCAGTTATATGAAGTTTGAAATAAGTCAAAATTACCACATTCCGAGCAGTTTCAAAGTATCGCAAATAACATAAATCTATCCAATACAACATAATACGCATGAACACGTCCTCAAATGCAACAAAATTTAGCGTTCCCAGCGAGTAGTCAGCGTCTTTTCTGAGTCTAGTTGAGAAATTTTTGACTCTGTAAATCTGCTCATAAGCAAGATTTTGCTTCAAAAGTGCGTTATATGGCAGAATCTAGCATCAGATACATCATATTTCGTGTTTTTAGAGTGCTATTTGCAGGTTTTACAAACTTTGGAATAAGTCGAAATCACGTTTTTCCGCGCAGATTTTCACAATCAGAAAGTTCATATTCCTATCCAGGGACCCTATATATGTATGAATCTATCGGCAAAAACATCATATTTCGTGTTTTCAGAGCGCTATCTGCAGTTATATAAAGTTTGAAATAAGTCAAAATTACCACATTCTGAGCAGTTTCAAAGTATCGCAAATCACATGAATCTATCCAATACAACATAATACGCATGAATCCGTCTTCAAATGCACAAATTTTTGCGTTTCCAGCGAGTTATCAGCGTTTTTTCGGAGTCCCGTTGAGAGATTTTTGGATCTGTTAATCTGCTCAGAAGCAAGATTTTGTTCTAAAAGTGCGTTATCTGGCAGAATCTAGCCCCAAATACATCATATTTCGGGTTCTTAGAGTGCTATTTGCAGTTTTACAAACTTTGGAATAAGTAAAAATCACGCTTTTCCGCGCAAATTTTCACAATCAAAAAGTTCATATTCCTATTTAGGACCTCATAATATGTATGAATCTATCGAAAAAACATCATATTCTGTGTTTTGAGAGCGCTATCTGCAGTTATATGAAGTTTGAAATAAGTCGAAATTACCACATTCTGAGCAGTTTCAAAGTATCGCAAATCACATAAATCTATCCAATACAACATAATACGCGTGAATCCGTCCTTAAATGCACAAAACTTTGCGTTTCCAGCGAGTTATCAGCGTTTTTTCTGAGTCCCGTTGAGAAATTTTTGACGCTGTAAATCTGCTCAGAAACAAGATTTTGTTCCAAAAGTGCGTTATATGGCAGAATCTAGCACCAAATACATCATATTTTCTTTTTTTTTGGGTGCTATTTGCAGTTTCACAAACTTTGGAATAAGTCGAAATCACGCTTTTCCGCGCAGATTTTCACAATCAAAAAGTTCATATTCCTATCCAGAACCTTATAATATGCATGAATCTATCGACAAAAACATCATATTCCGTGTTTTCAGAGAGCTATCTGCAGTTATATGAAGTTTGAAATAAGTCAAAAATCACCACATTCTGAGCAGTTTCAAAGTATCGCAAATCACATAAATCTATCCAATACAACATAATACGCATGAATCCGTCCTCAAATGCACAAATTTTTGCGTTTTCCAGCGAGTTATCAGCGTTTTTTCTGAGTCCTGTTGAGAGATTTTTGACTTTGTTAATCTGCTCAGAAGCAAGATTCTGCTTCAAATGTGCGTTATAGGGCAGAATCTAGCACCACATACATCATATTTCGTGTTTTTAGAGTGCTATTTGCAGTTTTTACAACTTTGGAATAAGTCAAAATCACGCTTTCCCGCGCAAATTCTCACAATCAAAAAGTTCATATTCCTATTCAAGATCTCATAATATGTATGAATCTATCGACAAAAACATCATATTCTGTGTTTTCAGAGCGCTATCTGCAGTTATATGAAGTTTGAAATAAGTCGAAATTACCACATTCTGAGCAGTTTCAAAGTATCGCAAATTACATAAATCTATCCAATACAACATAATACGCATGAATCCGTCCTCAAATGCACAAAATTCTGCGTTTCCAGCGAGTTATTAGCGTGTTTTCTGAGTCTCGTTGAGAAATTTTTGACTCTGTAAATCTGCTCAGAAGTGAGATTTTGCTTCAAAGGTGCGTTATATGGCAGAATCTAGCACCAAATACATCATATTTTCGTGTTTTCAGAGTGCTATTTGCAGTTTCACAAACTGTGGATTAAGTCGAAATCACGCTTTTTCCGCGCAGATTTTCACTATCAAAAATTACTTATTTTCTATTCAGGACCTCATAATATGTATGAATCTATCGACAAAAACATCATATTCCGTGTTTTTAGAGCGCTATCTGCAGTTATATGAAGTTTGAAATAAGTCAGAATTACCACATTCTGAGCAGTTTCAAAGTATCGCAAATCACATAAATCTATCCAATACAACATAATACACATGAATCCGTCCTCAAATGCACAAAACTTTGCGTTTCCAGCGAGTTATCAACGTTTTCTCTGAGTCCCGTTGAGAAATTTTTGACTCAGTAAATCTGCTCAGAAGTAAGATTTTGTTTCAAAAGTGCGTTATATGGCAGAATCTAGCACCAAATACATCATATTTCGTGTTTTTGAAGTGCTATTTGCAGTTTTACAAACTTTGGAATAAGTCGAAATTCACGCTTTTCCGCGCAGATTTTCACAATCAAAAAGTTCATATTCCTATTCAAGACCTCATAATATGTATGAATCTATCGACAAAAACATCATATTTCGTGTTTTCAGAGCGCTATCTGCAGTTAGTTATATTAAGTTTGAAATAAGTCGAAATTTCCTCATTCTGAGCAGTTTCAAAATATCGCAAATCACATAAATCTATCCAATACAACATAATACCGCATGAATCCGTTCTCAAATGCACAAAATTTTGCGTTTTCAGCGAGTTATCAGCGTTTTTTCTGAGTCTCGTTGAGAAATTTTTGACTCTGTAAATCTGCTCAGAAGCAAGATTTTGTTTCAAAAGTGCGTTATATGGCAGAATCTAGCACCAAATACATCATATTTCGTGTTTTTCAAAGGCTATCTGCAGTTTTACAAACTTTGGAATAAGTCAAAATCACGCTTTTCCGCGCAGATTTTCACAATCAAAAAGTTCATATTCCTATTCGAAACCTCATAATATGTATGAATCTATCGACAAAAACATCATATTTCGTGTTTTCAGAGCGCTATCTGCAGTTAGTTATATGAAGTTTGAAATAAGTCGAAATTACCACATTCTGAGCAGTTTCAGAGTATCGCAAATCACATAAATCTATCCAATACAACATAATACGCATGAATCCGTCCTCAAATGCACAAAATTTTGCGTTTTCAGCAGTTTTATGAAGTTTGAAATAAGTCAAAATTACCCCATTCTGAGCAGTTTCAAAGTATCTCAAATCACATAAATCTATCCAATACAACATAATACGCATGAATCCGTCCTTAAATGCACAAAATTTTGCATTTCCAGCGAGTAATCAGCGTTTTTCTTGAGTCTCGTTGAGAAATTTTTGACCCTGTAAATCTTCTCAAAAGCAAGATTTTGCTTTAAATGTGCGTTATATGGCAGAATCTAGCACGAAATACATCAAACTTCGTGTTTTTAGAGTGCTATTTGCAGTTTTACAAACTTTGGAATAAGTCGAAATCACGCTTTTCCGCGCGGATTTTCACAATTAAAAAGTTCATATTCCTATTCAGAACCTTATGATATGTATGAATCTATCGACAAAAACATCATATTTCGTGTTTTCAGAGAGCTATCTGCAGTTATATGAAGTTTGGAATAAGTCAAAATTACCACATTCTGAGCAGTTTCAAAGTATCGCAAATCACATAAATCTATCCAAAACAACATAATACGCATGAATCCGCCCTCAAATGCACAAAGTTTTGCGTTTCCAGCGAGGTTATCATCGTTTTTTCTGGGTCTTGTTGAGCAATTTTTGACTCTATAAATCTGCTCAGGAGTAAGATTTTGCTTCAAAAATGCGTTATATGGCAGGATCTAGCACCAAATACATCATATTTCGTGTTTTCAGAGTGCTATTTGCAGTTTCACAAACTTTGGAATAAGACGAAATCACGCTCTTCCGCGCAGTATTTCACGATCAAGAAGTTCATATTCCTATTAAGGACCTCATAATATGTATGAATCTATCGACAAAAACATCATATTTCTTGTTCAGAGCGCTATCTGCAGTTATATGAAGTTTGAAATAAGTCAAAATTACCACATTCTGAGCAGTTTCAAAGTATCGCAAATCACATAAATCTATCCAATTCAACATGATACCCATGAATCCGATCTCAAATGCACAAAATTTTACGTTTCCAGCGAGTTATCAGCGTTTTTTTCTGAGTCTCGTTGAGAAATTTTTACTCTGTAAATCTGCTCAGAAGCAAGATTTTGCTCCAAAAGTGCGTTATATGGCAGAATCAAGCACCAAATACATCAAATTTCGTGTTTCAAGTGTGCTATTTGCAGTTTTACAAACTTTGGAATAAGTCGAAATCACGCTTTTCCGCGCAGATTTTCACAATCACAAAGTTCATATTCCTATCCAGGACCTCATAAAATGTATGAATCTTTCTACAAAAACATCATATTTCGTGTTTTCAGAGCGCTATCTGCAGTTATATGAAGTTTGAAATAAGTCAAAATTACCACATTCTGAGCAGATTCAAAGAATCGCAAATCACATAAATCTATCCAATACAACATAATACGCATGAATCCGTCCTCAAATGCACAAAATTTTGCGTTTCCAGCGAGTTGTCAGCGTTTTTTCTGAGTCTCGTTGAGAGATTTTTGACTCTGTAAATCTGCTCAGATGCAAGATTTTGCTTCAAAAGTGCGTTATATGGCAGAACCTAGCACCAAAAACATCATATTTCGTGTTTTCAGAGTGCTATTTGCACGCTTTTCCGCGCAGATTTTCACAATCAAAAAGTTCATATTCTCATCCAGGACCACATAATATGTATGAATCTATCGACAAAAACATCATATTCAGTGTTTCCAGAGCGCTAGCTGCAGTTATATGAGGTTTGAAATAAGTCAAAATTACCACATTCTGAGCAGTTTCAATGTCTCGCAAATCACATAAATCTGTCCAAAACAACATAATACGCATGATCCGTCCTCAAATGTACAACATTTTGCGTTTCCAGCGGGTTATCAGCGTTTTTCCTGAGTCTCGTTGAGAAATTTTTGACTCTGTAAATCTGCTCAGAAGCAAGATTTTGCTTCAAAATTGCGTTATATGGCAGAATGTAGCACCAAATACATCATATTTCGTGTTTTCAGAGTGCTATTTGCAGTTTTACAAGCTTTGGAATAAGTCGAAATCACGTTTTTCCGCGCAAATTTTCACAATCAAAAAGTTCATTTTCCTATTCAGGACCTCATAATATGTATGAATCTATCGACAAAAACATCATATTTCGTGTTTTCAGAGCGCTTTCTGCAGTAATATGAAGTTTGAAATAAGTCAAAATTACCACATTCTGAGCAGTTTCAAAGTACCGCAAATCACATGAATCTATCCAATACAACATAATACGCATGAATCCGTCCTCAAATGCACGAAATTTTGCGTTTCCAGCGAGTTATCAGCGTTCTTCCTGAGTATCGTTGAGAAATTTTTGACTCTGTAGATCTGCTCAGAAACAAGATTTAGCTTCAAAAGTGCGTCATATGGCAGAATCTAGCACCAAATACATCATATTTCGTGTTTTTAGAGTGCTATTTGCAGTTTTGCAAACTCTGAAATAAGTCGAGATCACGCTTTTCCGCGCAGATTCTTACAATCAAAAAGTTCATAATCCTATTCAGGACCTCATAATATGTATGAATCTATCGACAAAAACATCATATTTTGTGTTTTCAGAGCGCTTTCTGCAGTAATATGAAGTTTGAAATAAGTCAATATTACCACATTCTGAGCAGATTCAAAGTATCGCAAATCACATCAATCTATCCGAAACAACATAATACGCATGAATCCGTCCTCAAATGCACAAAATTTTGCGTTTCCAGCGAGTTATCAGCGTTTTTTCTGAGTCTCGTTGAAAAATTTTTGACTCTGTAAATCTGCTCAGAAGCAAGATATATTTCAAAAGTGGGTTACATGGCAAAATCCAGCACCAAATACATCATATTTTGTGTTTTTAGAGTGCTATTTCCAGTTTTACAAACTTTGGAATAAGTCGGAATCACGCTTTTCCGCGCAAATATTCACAACCAAAAAGTTCATATTACCATTCAGGACCTCATAATATGTATAAATCTATCGACAAAAACATCATATTTCGTGTTTTCAGAGCACTATCTGCAGTTATATGAAGTTTGAAATAAGTCAAAATTACCACATTCTGAGCTGTTTCAAAGAATCGCAAATCACATAAATCTATCCAATACAACATAATACGCATGAATCCGTCCTCAAATGCACAAAATTTTGCGTTTCCAGCGAGTTATCAGCGTTTTTTCTGAGTCTCGTTGAGAAATTCTCAACTCTGTAAATCAGATCAGAAGCAAGATTCTGCTTCCAAAGTGCGTTATGTGGCCGAGTCTAGCACCAAATACATCATATTTCGTGTTTTTAGAGTGCTATTAGCAGTTTTACAAACTTTGGAATAAGTCGACTTCACGCTTTTCCGCACAAATTTTCACAACCAAAAAGTTCATATTCCCATTCAGGACCTCATAATATGTATGAATCTATCGACAAAAACATCATATTTCGTGTTTTTAGAGCACTATCTGCAGTTATATGAAGTTTGAAATAAGTCAAAATCATCACATTCTGAGCAGTTTCGAAGGATCGCAAATCACATAAATCTATCCAATACAACATAATACGCATGAATCCGTCCTCAAATGCACAAAATTTTGCGTTTCCAGCGAGTTATCAGCGTTTTTTCTGAGTCTCGTTGAGAAATTTTTGACTCTGTAAATCTGCTTAGAAGCAAGATTTTGCTTTAAAAATGCGTTATATGGCACAATCTAAAACCAAATACATCATATTTCGTGTTTTTAGTGTGCTATTCGCAGTTTTACAAACTTTGGATCAAGTCGGAATCACGCTTTTCCGCGCGGATTCTCACAATCAAAAAGTTCATATTCCTATTCAGGACCTCATAATATTAATTAATCTATCGACAAATACATCATATTCCGTGTTTTCAGAGCGCTATCTGCAGTTATATGAAGTTTGAAATGAGTCAAAATCACCACATTCCGAGCAGTTTCAAAGAATCGCAAATCACATATATCTATCCAATACCACATAATACGCATGAATCCGTCCTCAAATGCACGAAATTTTGCGTTTCTAGTAAGTTATCAGCGTTCTTTCGTTGAGGACATTTGGACTCTGTAAATCTGCTCAGAAGCAAGATTTTGCTCTAAAAGTGCGTTATATGGCAGAATCTAGCACCAAATACATCATATTTCGTGTTTTCAGAGTGCTATTTGCAGTTTTACAAACTTTGGAATAAGTCGAAATCACGCTTTTCCGTGCAGATTTTCACAATCAAAAAGCTCATATTCCTATTCAAGACCCTCTATTATATATGAATCTATCGACAAAAACATCATATATCGTGTTTTCAGAGCGCTATCTGCAGTTATATGAAGTTTGAAATAAGTCAAAATTACCACATTCTGAGCAGTTTCAAAGTATCGCAAATCACATAAATCTTCCAAAAACAACATAAAACGCATGAATCCGTCCTCAAATGCAAAAAATTTTGCGTTTCTAGCGAGTTATCAGCGTTCTTTCTGAGTCTCGTTGAGGAAATTTGGACTCTGTAAATCTGCTCAGAAGCAAGATTTTGCTTCAAAAGTGCGTTATATGGCAGAGTCTAGCACCAAATACATCATATTTTGTGTTTTTAGAGTGCTATTTGCAGTTTTACAAACCTTGGAATGAGTAGAAATCACGCCTTTCCGCGCAGATTCTTACAATCAAAGAGCTCATATTCCTAGTCAGGACCTCATAATACGTATGAATCTATCTACAAAAACATCATATTTCGTGTTCTCAAAGCGCTATCTGCAGTTATATGAAGTATGAAATAAGTCAAAATTACCACATTCTGAGCAGTTTCAGAGTATCGCAAATCACATAAATCTATCCAATACAACATAATACGCATGAATCCGTCCTGAAATGCACAAAATTCTGCGGTTCCAGCGAGGCATCAGCGTTTTTTCTGAGTCTCGTTGAGGAATTTTTGACTCTGTAAATCTGCTCAGAAGCAAGATTCTGCTTCAAAAGTTCGTTAAATGGCAGAATCTAGCACCAAATACATCATATATCGTGTTTTTAGAGTGCTATTTGCAGTTTTACAAACTTTGGAATAAGTCGAAATCACGCTTTTCCGCGCAGATTCTCACAATCAAAAAGTTCATATTCCTATTAAGGACCACATAATACGTATGGATCTATCGACAAAAACATCATATTTGGTGTTTTCAGAGCGCTATCTGCGTTTCCAGCGAGTTATCAGCGTTTTTTCTGTGTCTCGTTGAGAAATTTTTGACTCTGTTAATCCGCTCAGAAGCAAGATTTTGCTCCAAAAGTGCGTTATATGGCGGAATCTAGCACCAAATACATCATATTCCGTGTTTTTAGAGTGCCATTTGCAGTTTTACAAACTTTGGAATAAGTCGAAATCACGCTTTTCGTGCAGAGTTTCACAATCAAAAAGTTCATATTTCTATCCAGGACCTCATAACACGTATGAATCTATCTACAAAAACATCATATTCCAGATTTTCAGAGCGCTATCTGCAGCTATATGAAGTTTGAAATAAGTCTAAATTACCACATTCTGAGCAGTTTCAAAGCATCGCAAATCACATTTATCTATATAGTGAAGCGTGTAAATAGCTCCACTTTATTTGAGCTTGCACTTGGTGGTGTTATGATGACAAACGAAAATAAAGAAAGGACGTGGATTAAATAATCTCGCCTCATCACCCAGAAACACAAGATAAAATCAGCCCCTTACCTGCATTGGTCAGCACAACAGAACTCGTCTCTATAGTTCACTCTTGCCTCGTAGTCTCGGAAGATAGCAACTCTTGGGGGTTCTAACAGTAGCCATCCATATGGACCATGAAACGCGTGCCGGCCGACATTTATAAAGAGGCACAGAATATTTAAAACTTGTAAGGTCTGAATATCACGAGTCAAGTATAACACAAAATATAATCCAAAAGAAAAATTAAATAGGAGAAAACGTTACTACATCGTTCTGTCACCAACAACAATAATAATAATATATTCACTTTTTATAAACAAGAAGAAATAATCGGCAGTCGCATAACCAATCGGGTTGCAGCAAGGCCTCCCAGGCATCATCTAGTGCAACTTTTACAACGTAAGGGGTGACACGCTGTCTCTGGGTAAAGGACAACCACCGAAGACGCTATGAGCGTCACCATACACCCCCCTTTGCAAAGACCCAAAGTTTGCAACACAAGCCAAATATTCCTAATTACAATGTTGAGTTTTCCTTATTATAAACTGCCAATTCTAACTATTAAGTTTTCCAGGCATCTGGTATTAACATCAACTAATGCTTCAACAATAAGTCGAATTATCACTCAACATTTCATTTTATTTTTATTTTATTTCTATTTTATTTTAAGATTTATATATAATTACGCGTACAACCATCGCGAAGAATTACGAGCTTAAACTAAGCTCGTTTGAGTTACGCAATTGTTATTGATTTGGCAATGGATATAATTTGATGACGGGGCGTTTGTAAGAACCGTACTTAGTTTTTACTGTGGCTACTCTAACAACACCATTAGCCCCAGGAAAAACCTCGGTGATAATTCCTAAGGGCCAAACTAAAGGTAGAACGTCATCCTGTCCAATTAAAACAACTGTCCCGACCTGAATCGATTTAACATCGCGTTGCCACTTCTGTCTGACTTGCTACGTGTGAAGATACTCAGTACGCCATCGTTTCCAATAGGAGGCCACGAGACTATCAATCAAATTCTTACGCTGTACAAGGTTGACAGCAGTGTCGGGTAATTCCGAAGCAGGTAAATATTTAAGTGGGGTTGATATTAAGAAATGTGCTGGAGTTATGATTTCTGGATGAGGATCGGAACTAACGACGCTTAAAGGTCGGGAATTCAGGATACACTCTATCTGAATCAGCACAGTCAGCATTTCTTCATAGGTGAGCAATTGGTTACCTATTACCCGATGAAGATGCGTCTTCAAACTCTTTATATTTGATTCCCATATAGATCCATAGATGCTCTGGGGGAATCATCTTCCATTCAATCCTATGAGTCTGAAATTCTCGCTTCATGTCATCGTTATGCTGCGAGCTAACTAACAATTGATACATCTCATCTAGTTGAGCACGAGCACCCACAAAATTCGTGCCATTGTCTGAATACATATAAGACACTGGCCCCCGACGTGAAATAAAGCGTTTGAATGCAGATAAAAAACAAGCACTAGACAGCTCAGTAGCAAGCTCAATATGCACCGCTTTCGTCACAAGACACACAAACAAACATACATATGCCTTTTGAGCGTGTTGCCCGCGACGCCGAGTAAGAAGTATTCGCAATGGTCCTGCGTAATCCACTCCGGTATGCACAAATGCTTTGGCTTCCGTTATGCGACAAACAGGCAGATCTGCCATCTTAGGAGTTAGATGCGACGGACTCACGCGGAAGCACGCATTACATTCACGGACTCGTGCTCTTAGGACGGTTCTAGCGTCTAGTATCCAATACTTTTGCCGTATGATGGACATCAAAAGACCGGGACCAGTATGACAGTTTGATTCATGAGAATGTCTGATAATCAGATTCACTATCGGGTCACGTTTAGGAAGTAAAGCAGCATGCTTTGCCTCGAATGGTAAATTAGATTTCGAGAAACGCCCTCCAACTCGTAGAGTGCATTCGGCATCAAGAAATACGGACAGATTTCGAAGTTTTGTCGAAGGTAAGTTATTATTTTTTATTAATTCAATATCATCAGCAAAATGCGCAGCTTGGACTGTCTGTACTAGTCTTGTAGCAGCCTTTGACATACATTCGATAAAATTCGACAATGATTTAATTCTATTTCCGAAACGAAGAATATAAATCGTAACTCTTACCAGTTTATTCCAGGAAGAGGTACGTTTTGACAGTTTGTATAAAACTGACGACTCTGTTTGAATAGTCGTGGTCATGACAGATGCCCTATATTCTGGTAGTTCTACAATATTAACAGGTGCGAATTTTTTAACAGGCCATTCACTGGGAGGGCATTGAAGCCACCGTGGACCATTCCACCATAAACTATGAGAAACCAGTTAGGACGGTAATAAACCACGCGAGACACAATCGCTAGGATTCTCAACACTCGAGATATGATAGAAGTTGTGCGGTGATAAGTGTTCTTGACATTGAGCAACTCTGTTTCCCACAAATATCGACCAACGATGAGGAGACGAACATATCCATGACAGAGCGATGATCGAATCGGAAAAAGCGAACACATCAGGTATTTGAATTCGATCACGATAAGTGTCAAGTACAATCTTAATCAGTTTCGCCAACAAGACTGCCGCACACAACTCTAGACGAGCCAACGTCGTGATTTTAGTGGGAGAAACCTTAGATTTTGAACACAGCAATCTGACTGAAATATTTCCCACCGCATCAGTTGTGTGCAAGTATATCACACATCCGTAACCCTGCAAACTTGCGTCACAGAAACCTACAACACGTACGTTTGAGGAACTAGTCACGCCAACATGACGAGGAATTCTTAAAGAAGTAAGCAATGATAATTCCTGCGTTAAAATCGAAAACCGCTGAATGATATTGTCAGGCGGGGTATCATCCCAACCTATATTCGCTAGCCATAACTCCTTGATTAAAAGCTTCGCCGATAAAATGACGGGTGCGACCAAGCCTAGCACATCAAACAAACGAGCTACAACAGACAAAATAGATCTCTTGGTGCATTTCTGCTGACAGTCATTTGTCCGGAAGAACAAATTATCCTGAACGGGATCCCAAGACAGACCTAAAACTTTCAAATTTGAGCCTTTATCATCATCAAAGTGAAAAGAGCTTCGGTGTGAATTCGGAAGATTTTCCAGGAGAAAAGATGAATTACTTGACCACTTTATCAAATCCATGCAACCGGACTTGAACAAAGAGATGAGATCATTCGCTAAACGAACAGCTGATGTCTCATCTACCACTGAATGAACAAGATCATCCATATAAAATTTTGATTCTGCTACTCTTGCAGCTTCCGTGAATTGTGTAGCCATGTCTGATGCTAATTGACGCAAAGACCTCATTGCAACGAAAGGACTACATTTTAAACCGAATGGAACTCGGTTAAACTGGAAGGTTCGAATCTTCTCCTTTTCAGAAAAGCGAAATAATATTCTTAGATATTTACGGTGGTCAACACATACACCGACCTGTAAATACATCTGCTGTATATCTGCTGTCATAGCGACAGGGAACAGCCTGAAATTCAACAAAAGAAGGAACAAATCAGCTTGTAAATTAGGTCCTGGATGCAGGACATCGTTCAATGACAGCCCATTATGAGTTTTCGCACTAGCATCAAGAACAACGCGAGGCATAGGTTTATCTATTCTAATCACGGCATGATGAGGTATGTAATAACCATGACCATCAGCGACAGATTCTATAACTTCAGAGAGATAATCTTTCTGAATATATTTATTAATAACAGCATTGTAGCTCTCATGAAGATTTGCAACCTGCTTAAACTTTCGTTCTAATGACAAGAAGCGCCGATGAGCCGTATTTCCAGAGTTGCCTGAATTGCTAGGATCTGCACAAAAAAGGAGAGCAATAGAGTAATGACCGTTCTCATCACGTGTCACAGAGGTCAAGAATGAATTCTCGCACTCAGTCTCGTTTGGACTTAAGAATCTCTTGGACGGGATTTCCTCTAACTTCCAGAATTTATGCAACATAAGATCTAAATTGTTCACAGCGAGTGCAGCAAATGAATTCTGATATTCGGTTGGACTTTGATTACGATTCGGGTAATCACCCATCAGCACATAACCGAAAGATGTCAACCATGCAGGAGGGGCACTTGACCCTGATTCTTTTCTCTGACCTAGGTATATATAAGGGAATAATTGGGCACCTGGCACAATGTCAACATTCCCAGGAACGTTCCAAGTCAAATCAGCCATTGGAATGTCATTTGAATAGCTCATGTCACTCTTATCGATCAAACTTGTGGGTAGTTGATCAGTTATAACATCTACAACGAAGGCATTTATTTTATGCTTATTCTGTGGATCATACCGTGATTGTATCTCAAAGTGGGCATACCCATAAATCGGTCGTGCAGAAAGGCCGATTCCTTCAATCAAGGAATTATTTAAAGGAATAATATGCAAATTCATTTTCCTGCAACATTCTAACGATATTATATGGTTCTGTGACCCATTATCGATGAGACATCTGACTAACATTTTATCTTTATTATTATTTAACCATGCGTAAACCTGCGCAGTAGCTAAAAGTATAGTGCTCGTATTTACACAAGCGTTTGCACTTAAAGAAACTGAAGGCGCATTTGGAAGTTGACTGTCCTCACTGTTTAATAATTTACTATGCTGTGACACATCAGATAAATGCGTGCGATACTGACGCGGCTGAGCAAGTGCAGCGGGACCGCCTGAGGCGCAAGCCACAGAATTAGGAACATCAAGACCCATTGACGTCTGAATATGGGTGTTAGTCCTCACCTTTTGCCTCTTATCGTTCCTTTTCTCCTCAAAATGTAAAAGTGTATGATGCCATTTAGTTTTACATATTTTGCAATTAGCCGGAGCCGTACACACAGATACGGAATGCGAAACACTCAAGCAATTGACACAACCTTGTTTTGTTTTAATAAAATTGAACCTCGCCTTAGGTGAATTCATACCTTTAAATTGCGGACAATCATACAGTTGTAGATGATCAGCCTCATTACACAATACACAAAAGCGAGTGCCATAATTAGGTACATCATTACTAGCGACAAATGTATGGCCATGTACGGCCGAAGCTGATTTCAATGTATTAGTCTTCACACAAAGACAAACAACTCGAACTATTCGCGTATGACCTTTCTAATATTTTGACTTGGTTCTGTACAAAGGATATAAGATCACTGTACAAAGGGATTTCTTTATCTTTCATTGACAGCTCAAATGCTTGTGTCGTCTGAAAATCCAGTTTCTTTAGGGCACAATGCATTAACATGAAATCGGACAGATCAGGAATATTTAACCGTTTTAATGCCGCGATAGAAGCTGAATATTTTTCAATAAACTTATCGAGGCTACTAGCCGTATTTTGACAGCCTTTCAAATCAAAAATATTATTTAGATAATGAGTGCCTAGCGCGCGGGTATCTTGGTATTTCTTTACCAAACTATCCCAAAGTACTCTGTAGGTGTCACCAGTAGGTACGATACCTGCGAGCACATTCTGTGCAGTATGAGTTAATTTACCGACAAGGTACTGCACACGTTGCGAGTCAGACAATTCTAAATTCTCGTGGACGTTTGACTTGAACGATTCATAAAATATTGACCAATTCTCAGTTTTTCCGTCAAAACTGGGTATATCAATTGGTGGAAGCTTCATTTTCTTCAAGGTTTTTGAGGAACTGTTTGTATCGGAATCGACGGATTTACCGGAGCCTAATATATTTTTACGCACTCTTTTGATTCTACAGTGTAAGTCCTCAAAAGAGTCCAACGCGCTATAACAGGGATTTGCTGATGAATTCAAGCTTAATTCGATCTCATTAATCTCATCCAAAATTCGTTCAAATTTTTCTCGAGATTCATCCATTTCCTCCGATACAGCTAGAAAATGATCATTAGACCTTGAATCAAATGTAACAACTTTTTTACTCAACTCATAGATATTATTCAATCTAGCAAACAAAGCCTCCTTTTTTGAAGTAAGAATTTTTAATTTCTTCTTCAACATCATTACGTTTGAATCTTCAACAGAATCTACGGGCGGCGGTGCCATATTGAATATTCTTGGATAAGTATACGTATGCCGCTTTAGCAAGCAAATAAATATTTAATCCGTTGAAGTGACACCCAATTGTTGTATACCGAGATAACACCAATCCAAATCTTGATATTGAAAGAATTATTAATAATATCTACGAACGTAGGTCTTTGATCCACTAATCTACGTGATTCAAATTAAAAAACCAATTAACCGGCAAGTAGTTACACAGATGTTAGCTACAACAAGAGTAAATTCGAGAAAAAAAAAAAACAGTGGTACTCAATTTTACCAACTATTGTATCCCTAATTATACTCACTCTGTACAACTAACTCTGTGATCTAGCTTATTTCTGTTAATGGAGATTATGTTTATGCAAATACTTCACCTGCCTACTAACAATTATGTAAGACAGCAAGAATTGGCAATATTTTACATTAATATAATATGTACTAACAATTTTGTACTGAATTGACTTTGAATACTAACAAATATGTACTCAACGCTGTAATTACTGGAATATCCGGCTCGATAGGACCAAAATATATATAGTGAAGCGTGTAAATAGCTCCACTTTATTTAAGCTTGCGCTTGGTGGTGTTATGATGACAAACGAAAATAAAGAAAGGACGTGGATTAAATAATCTCGCCTCATCACCCAGAAACACAAGATAAAATCAGCCCCTTACCTGCATTGGTCAGCACAACAGAACTCGTCTCTATAGTTCACTCTTGCCTCGTAGTCTCGGAAGATAGCAACTCTTGGGGGTTCTAACAGTAGCCATCCATATGGACCATGAAACGCGTGCCGGCCGACATTTATAAAGAGGCACAGAATATTTAAAACTTGTAAGGTCTGAATATCACGAGTCAAGTATAACACAAAATATAATCCAAAAGAAAAATTAAATAGGAGAAAACGTTACTACATCGTTCTGTCACCAACAACAATAATAATAATATATTCACTTTTTATGAACAAGAAGAAATAATCGGCAGTCGCATAACCAATCGGGTTGCAGCAAGGCCTCCCAGGCATCATCTAGTGCAACTTTTACAACGTAAGGGGTGACACGCTGTCTCTGGGTAAAGGACAACCACCGAAGACGCTATGAGCGTCACCATACACCCCCCTTTGCAAAGACCCAAAGTTTGCAACACAAGCCAAATATTCCTAATTACAATGTTGAGTTTTCCTTATTATAAACTGCCAATTCTAACTATTAAGTTTTCCAGGCTTCTGGTATTAACATCAACTAATGCTTCAACAATAAGTCGAATTATCACCCAACATTTCATTTTATTTTTATTTTATTTCTATTTTATTTTAAGATTTATATATAATTACGCGTACAACCATCGCGAACAATTACGAGCTTAAACTAAGCTCGTTTGAGTTACGCAATTGTTATTGATTTGGCAATGGATATAATTTGATGACGGGGCGTTTGTAAGAACCGTACTTAGTTTTTACTGTGGCTACTCTAACAACACCATCAGCCCCAGGAAAAACCTCGGTGATAATTCCTAAGGGCCAAACTAAAGGTAGAACGTCATCCTGTCCAATTAAAACAACTGTCCCGACCTGAATCGATTTAACATCGCGTTGCCACTTCTGTCTGACTTGCAACGTGTGAAGATACTCAGTACGCCATCGTTTCCAATAGGAGGCCACGAGACTATCAATCAAATTCTTACGCTGTACAAGGTTGACAGCAGTGTCGGGTAATTCCGAAGCAGGTAAATATTTAAGTGGGGTTGATATTAAGAAATGTGCTGGAGTTATGATTTCTGGATGAGGATCGGAACTAACGACGCTTAAAGGTCGGGAATTCAGGATACACTCTATCTGAATCAGCACAGTCAGCATTTCTTCATAGGTGAGCAATTGGTTACCTATTACCCGATAAAGATGCGTCTTCAAACTCTTTATATTTGATTCCCATATAGATCCAAAATGTGGTGCTCTGGGGAAATCATCTTCCATTCAATCCTATGAGTCTGAAATTCCCGCTTCATGTCATCGTTATGCTGCGAGCTAACTAACAATTGATACATCTCATCTAGTTGAGCACGAGCACCCACAAAATTCGTGCCATTGTCTGAATACATATAAGACACTGGCCCCCGACGTGAAATAAAGCGTTTGAATGCAGATAAAAAACAAGCACTAGACAGCTCAGTAGCAAGCTCAATATGCACCGCTTTCGTCACAAGACACACAAACAAACATACATATGCCTTTTGAGCGTGTTGCCTGCGACGCCGAGTAAGAAGTATTCGCAATGGTCCTGCGTAATCCACTCCGGTATGCACAAATGCTTTGGCTTCCGTTATGCGACAAACAGGCAGATCTGCCATCTTAGGAGTTAGATGCGATGGATTCACGCGGAAGCACGCATAACATTCACGGACTCGTGCTCTTAGGACGGTTCTAGCGTCTAGTATCCAATACTTTTGCCGTATGATGGACATCAAAAGACCGGGACCAGTATGACAGTTTGATTCATGAGAATGTCTGATACTCAGATTCACTATCGGGTCACGTTTAGGAAGTAAAGCAGGATGCTTTGCCTCGAATGGTAAATTAGATTTCGAGAAACGCCCTCCAACTCGTAGAGTGCATTCGGCATCAAGAAATACGGACAGATTTCGAAGTTTTGTCGAAGGTAAGTTATTATTTTTCATTAATTCAATATCATCAGCAAAATGCGCAGCTTAGACTGTCTGTACTAGTCTTGTAGCAGCCTTTGACATACATTCGATAAAATTCGACAATGATTTAATTCTATTTCCGAAACGAAGAATATAAATCGTAACTCTTACCAGTTTATTCCAGAAAGAGGTACGTTTTGACAGATCGTATAAAACTGACGACTCTGTTTGAATAGTCGTGGTCATGACAGATGCCCTATGTTCTGGTAGTTCTACAATATTAACAGGTGCGAATTTTTTAACAGGCCATTCACTGGGAGGGCATTGAAGCCACCGTGGACCATTCCACCATAAACTATGAGAAACCAGTTAGGACGGTAATAAACCACGCGAGACACAATCGCTAGGACTCTCAACACTCGAGATATGATAGAAGTTGTGCGGTGATAAGTGTTCTTCACATTGAGCAACTCTGTTTCCGACAAATATCGACCAACGATGAGGAGACGAACATATCCATGACAGAGCGATGATCGAATCGGAAAAAGCGAACACATCAGGTATTTGAATTCGATCACGATAAGTGTCAAGTACAATCTTAATCAGTTTCGCCAACAAGACTGCCGCACGCAACTCTAGACGAGCCAACGTCGTGATTTTAGTGGGAGAAACCTTAGATTTTGAACACAGCAATCTGACTGAAATATTTCCCACCGCATCAGTTGTGTGCAAGTATATCACACATCCGTAACCCTGCAAACTTGCGTCACAGAAACCTACAACACGTACGTTTGAGGAACTAGTCACGCCAACATGACGAGGAATTCTTAAAGAAGTAAGCAATGATAATTCCTGCGTTAAAATCGAAAACCGCTGAATGATATTGTCAGGCGGGGTATCATCCCAACCTATATTCGCTAGCCATAACTCCTTGATTAAAAGCTTCGCCGATAAAATGACGGGTGCGACCAAGCCTAGCACATCAAACAAACGAGCTACAACAGACAAAATAGATCTCTTGGTGCATTTCTGCTGACAGTCATTTGTCCGGAAGAACAAATTATCCTGAACGGGATCCCAAGACAGACCTAAAACTTTCAAATTTGAGCCTTTATCATCATCAAAGTGAAAAGAGCTTCGGTGTGAATTCGGAAGATTTTCCAGGAGAAAAGATGAATTACTTGACCACTTTATCAAATCCATGCAACCGGACTTGAACAAAGAGATGAGATCATTCGCTAAACGAACAGCTGATGTCTCATCTACCACTGAATGAACAAGATCATCCATATAAAATTTTGATTCTGCTACTCTTGCAGCTTCCGTGAATTGTGTAGCCATGTCTGATGCTAATTGACGCAAAGACCTCATTGCAACGAAAGGACTACATTTTAAACCGAATGGAACTCGGTTAAACTGGAAGGTTCGAATCTTCTCCTTTTCAGAAAAGCGAAATAATATTCTTAGATATTTACGGTGGTCAACACATACACCGACCTGTAAATACATCTGCTGTATATCTGCTGTCATAGCGACAGGGAACAGCCTGAAATTCAACAAAAGAAGAAACAAATCAGCTTGTAAATTAGGTCCTGGATGCAGGACATCGTTCAATGACAGCCCATTATGAGTTTTCGCACTAGCATCAAGAACAACGCGAGGCATAGGTTTATCTATTCTAATCACGGCATGATGAGGTATGTAATAACCATGACCATCAGCGACAGATTCTATAACTTCAGAGAGATAATCTTTCTGAATATATTCATTAATAACAGCATTGTAGCTCTCATGAAGATTTGCAACCTGCTTAAACTTTCGTTCTAATGACAAGAAGCGCCGATGAGCCGTATTTCCAGAGTTGCCTGAATTGCTAGGATCTGCACAAAAAAGGAGAGCAATAGAGTAATGATCGTTCTCATCACGTGTCACAGAGGTCAAGAATGAATTCTCGCACTCAGTCTCGTTTGGACTTAAGAATCTCTTGGACGGGATTTCCTCTAACTCCCAGAATTCATGCAACATAAGATCTAAATTGTTCACAGCGAGTGCAGTAAATGAATTCTGATATTCGGTTGGACTTTGATTACGATTCGGGTAATCACCCATCAGCAAATAACCGAAAGATATGCAGGAGGGGCACTTGACCCTGATTCTTTTCTCTGACCTAGGTATATATAAGGGAATAATTGGGCACCTAGCACAATGTCTACATTCCCAGGAACGTTCCAAGTCAAATCAGCCATTAGAATGTCATTTAAATAGCTCATGTCACTCTTATTGATCAAACTTGTGGGTAGTTGATCAGTTATAACATCTACAACGAAGGCATTTATTTTATGCTTATTCTGTGGATCATACCGTGATTGTATCTCAAAGTGGGCATACCCATAAATCGGTCGTACAGAAAGGCCGATTCCTTTAATCAAGGAATTATTTAAAAGAATAATATGGAAATTCATTTTCCTGCAACATTCTAACGATATTATATGGTTCTGTGACCCATTATCGATGAGACATCTGACTAACATTTTATCTTTATTATTATTTAACCATGCGTAAACCTGCGCAGTAGCTAAAAGTATAGTGCTCGTATTTACACAAGCGTTTGCACTTAAAGAAACTGAAGGCGCATTTGGAAGTTGACTGTCCTCACTGTTTAATAATTTACTATGCTGTGACACATCAGATAAATGCGTGCGATACTGACGCGGCTGAGCAAGTGCAGCGGGACCGCCTGAGGCGCAAGCCACAGAATTAGGAACATCAAGACCCATTGACGTCTGAATATGGGTGTTAGTCCTCACCTTTTGCCTCTTATCGTTCCTTTTCTCCTCAAAATGTAAAAGTGTATGATGCCATTTAGTTTTACATATTTTGCAATTAGCCGGAGCCGTACACACAGATACGGAATGCGAAACACTCAAGCAATTGACACAACCTTGTTTTGTTTTAATAAAATTGAACCTCGCCTTAGGTGAATTCATACCTTTAAATTGCGGACAATCATACAGTTGTAGATGATCAGCCTTATTACACAATACACAAAAGCGAGTGTCATAATTAGGTACATCATTACTAGCGACAAATGTATGGCCATGTACGGCCGAAGCTGATTTCAATGTATTAGTCTTCACACAAAGACAAAGAACTCGAACTATTCGCGTATGACCTTTCTAATATTTTGACTTGGTTCTGTACAAAGGATATAAGATCACTGTACAAAGGGATTTCTTTATCTTTCATTGACAGCTCAAATGCTTGTGTCGTCTGAAAATCCAGTTTCTTCAGGGCACAATGCATTAACATGAAATCGGACAGATCAGGAATATTTAACCGTTTTAATGCCGCGATAGCAGCTGAATATTTTTCAATAAACTTATCGAGGCTACTGGCCGTATTTTGACAGCCTCTCAAATCAAAAATATTATTTAGATAATGAGTGCCTAGCGCGCGGGTATCTTGGTATTTCTTTACCAAACTTTCCCAAAGTACTCTGTAGGTGTCACCAGTAGGTACGATACCTGCGAGCACATTCTGTGCAGTATGAGTTAATTTACCGACAAGGTACTGCACACGTTGCGAGTCAGACAATTCTAAATTCTCGTGGACGTTTGACTTGAACGATTCATAAAATATTGACCAATTCTCAGTTTTTCCGTCAAAACTGGGTATATCAATTGGTGGAAGCTTTATTTTCTTCAAGGTTTTTGAGGAACTGCTTGTATCGGAATAGACGGATTTACCGGAGCCTAATATATTTTTACGCACTCTTTTGATTCTACAGTGTAAGTCCTCAAAAGAGTCCAACGCGCTATAACAGGGATTTGCTGATGAATTCAAGCTTAATTCGATCTCATTAATCTCATCCAAAATTCGTTCAAATTTTTCTCGAGATTCATCCATTTCCTCCGATACAGCTAGAAAATGATCATTAGACCTTGAATCAAATGTAACAACTTTCTTACTCAACTCATAGATATTATTCAATCTAGCAAACAAAGCCTCCTTTTTTGAAGTAAGAATTTTTAATTTCTTCATCAACATCATTACGTTTGACTCTTCAACAGAATCTACGGGCGGCGGTGCCATATTGAATATTCTTGGATAAGTATACGTATGCCGCTTTAGCAAGCAAATAAATATTTAATCCGTTGAAGTGACACCCAATTGTTGTATACCGAGATAACACCAATCCAAATCTTGATATTGAAAGAATTATTAATAATATCTACGAACGTAGGTCTTTGATCCACTAATCTACGTGATTCAAATTAAAAAACCAATTAACCGGCAAGTAGTTACACAGATGTTAGCTACAACAAGAGTAAATTCGAGAAAAAAAAAAACAGTGGTACTCAATTTTACCAACTATTGTATCCCTAATTATACTCACTCTGTACAACTAACTCTGTAATCTAGCTTATTTCTGTTAATGGAGATTATGTTAATGCAAATACTTCACCTGCCTACTAACAATTATGTAAGACAGCAAGAATTGGCAATATTTTACATTAATATAATATGTACTAACAATTATGTACTGAATTGACTTTGAATACTAACAAATATGTACTCAAAGCTGTAATTACTCGAATATCCAGCTCGATAGGACCAAATATATATAGTGAAGCGTGTAAATAGCTCCACTTTATTTAAGCTTGCGCTTGGTGGTGTTATGATGACAAACGAAAATAAAGAAAGGACGTGGATTAAATAATCTCGCCTCATCACCCAGAAACACAAGATAAAATCAGCCCCTTACCTGCATTGGTCAGCACAACAGAACTCGTCTCTATAGTTCACTCTTGCCTCGTAGTCTCGGAAGATAGCAACTCTTGGGGGTTCTAACAGTAGCCATCCATATGGACCATGAAACGCGTGCCGGCCGACATTTATAAAGAGGCACAGAATATTTAAAACTTGTAAGGTCTAAATATCACGAGTCAAGTATAACACAAAATATAATCCAAAAGAAAAATTAAATAGGAGAAAACGTTACTACATCGTTCTGTCACCAACAACAATAATAATAATATATTCACTTTTTATAAACAAGAAGAAATAATCGGCAGTCGCATAACCAATCGGGTTGCAGCAAGGCCTCCCAGGCATCATCTAGTGCAACTTTTACAACGTAAGGGGTGACACGCTGTCTCTGGGTAAAGGACAACCACCGAAGACGCTATGAGCGTCACCATACACCCCCCTTTGCAAAGACCCAAAGTTTGCAACACAAGCCAAATATTCCTAATTACAATGTTGAGTTTTCCTTATTATAAACTGCCAATTCTAACTATTAAGTTTTCCAGGCTTCTGGTATTAACATCAACTAATGCTTCAACAATAAGTCGAATTATCACTCAACATTTCATTTTATTTTTATTTTATTTCTATTTTATTTTAAGATTTATATATAATTACGCGTACAACCATCGCGAACAATTACGAGCTTAAACTAAGCTCGTTTGAGTTACGCAATTGTTATTGATTTGGCAATGGATATAATTTGATGACGGGACGTTTGTAAGAACCGTACTTAGTTTTTACTGTGGCTACTCTAACAACACCATCAGCCCCAGGAAAAACCTCGGTGATAATTCCTAAGGGCCAAACTAAAGGTAGAACGTCATCCTGTCCAATTAAAACAACTGTCCCGACCTGAATCGATTTAACATCGCGTTGCCACTTCTGTCTGACTTGCAACGTGTGAAGATACTCAGTACGCCATCGTTTCCAATAGGAGGCCACGAGACTATCAATCAAATTCTTACGCTGTACAAGGTTGACAGCAGTGTCGGGTAATTCCGAAGCAGGTAAATATTTAAGTGGGGTTGATATTAAGAAATGTGCTGGAGTTATGATTTCTGGATGAGGATCGGAACTAACGACGCTTAAAGGTCGGGAATTCAGGATACACTCTATCTGAATCAGCACAGTCAGCATTTCTTCATAGGTGAGCAATTGGTTACCTATTACCCGATAAAGATGCGTCTTCAAACTCTTTATATTTGATTCATATATAGATCCAAAATGTGGTGCTCTGGGGGGAATCATCTTCCATTCAATCCTATGAGTCTGAAATTCTCGCTTCATGTCATCGTTATGCTGCGAGCTAACTAACAATTGATACATCTCATCTAGTTGAGCACGAGCACCCACAAAATTCGTGCCATTGTCTGAATACATATTAGACATTGGCCCCCGACGTGAAATAAAGCGTTTGAATGCAGATAAAAAACAAGCACTAGACAGCTCAGTAGCAAGCTCAATATGCACCGCTTTCGTCACAAGACACACAAACAAACATACATATGCCTTTTGAGCGTGTTGCCCGCGACGCCGAGTAAGAAGTATTCGCAATGGTCCTGCGTAATCCACTCCGGTATGCACAAATGCTTTGGCTTCCGTTATGCGACAAACAGGCAGATCTGCCATCTTAGGAGTTAGATGCGACGGACTCACGCGGAAGCACGCATTACATTCACGGACTCGTGCTCTTAGGACGGTTCTAGCGTCTAGTATCCAATACTTTTGCCGTATGATGGACATCAAAAGACCGGGACCAGTATGACAGTTTGATTCATGAGAATGTCTGATAATCAGATTCACTATCGGGTCACGTTTAGGAAGTAAAGCAGCATGCTTTGCCTCGAATGGTAAATTAGATTTCGAGAAACGCCCTCCAACTCGTAGAGTGCATTCGGCATCAAGAAATACGGACAGATTTCGAAGTTTTGTCGAAGGTAAGTTATTATTTTTTATTAATTCAATATCATCAGCAAAATGCGCAGCTTGGACTGTCCGTACTAGTCTTGTAGCAGCCTTTGACATACATTCGATGAAATTCGACAATGATTTAATTCTATTTCCGAAACGAAGAATATAAATCGTAACTCTTACCAGTTTATTCCAGGAAGAGGTACGTTTTGACAGATCGTATAAAACTGACGACTCTGTTTGAATAGTCGTGGTCATGACAGATGCCCTATGTTCTGGTAGTTCAACAATATTAACAGGTGCGAATTTTTTAACAGGCCATTCACTGGGAGGGCATTGAAGCCACCGTGGACCATTCCACCATAAACTATGAGAAACCAGTTAGGACGGTAATAAACCACGCGAGACACAATCGCTAGGACTCTCAACACTCGAGATATGATAGAAGTTGTGCGGTGATAAGTGTTCTTGACATTGAGCAACTCTGTTTCCGACAAATATCGACCAACGATGAGGAGACGAACATATCCATGACAGAGCGATGATCGAATCGGAAAAAGCGAACACATCAGGTATTTGAATTCGATCACGATAAGTGTCAAGTACAATCTTAATCAGTTTCGCCAACAAGACTGCCGCACACAACTCTAGACGAGCCAACGTCGTGATTTTAGTGGGAGAAACCTTAGATTTTGAACACAGCAATCTGACTGAAATATTTCCCACCGCATCAGTTGTGTGCAAGTATATCACACATCCGTAACCCTGCAAACTTGCGTCACAGAAACCTACAACACGTACGTTTGAGGAACTAGTCACGCCAACATGACGAGGAATTCTTAAAGAAGTAAGCAATGATAATTCCTGCGTTAAAATCGAAAACCGCTGAATGATATTGTCAGGCGGGGTATCATCCCAACCTATATTCGCTAGCCATAACTCCTTGATTAAAAGCTTCGCCGATAAAATGACGGGTGCGATCAAGCCTAGCACATCAAACAAACGAGCTACAACAGACAAAATAGATCTCTTGGTGCATTTCTGCTGACAGTCATTTGTCCGGAAGAACAAATTATCCTGAACGGGATCCCAAGACAGACCTAAAACTTTCAAATTGGAGCCTTTATCATCATCAAAGTGAAAAGAGCTTCGATGTGAATTCGGAAGATTTTCCAGGAGAAAAGATGAATTACTTGACCACTTTATCAAATCCATGCAACCGGACTTGAACAAAGAGATGAGATCATTCGCTAAACGAACAGCTGATGTCTCATCTACCACTGAATGAACAAGATCATCCATATAAAATTTTGATTCTGCTACTCTTGCAGCTTCCGTGAATTGTGTAGCCATGTCTGATGCTAATTGACGCAAAGACCTCATTGCAACGAAAGGACTACATTTTAAACCGAATGGAACTCGGTTAAACTGGAAGGTTCGAATCTTCTCCTTTTCAGAAAAGCGAAATAATATTCTTAGATATTTACGGTGGTCAACACATACACCGACCTGTAAATACATCTGCTGTATATCTGCTGTCATAGCGACAGGGAACAGCCTGAAATTCAACAAAAGAAGAAACAAATCAGCTTGTAAATTAGGTCCTGGATGCAGGACATCGTTCAATGACAGCCCATTATGAGTTTTCGCACTAGCATCAAGAACAACGCGAGGCATAGGTTTATCTATTCTAATCACGGCATGATGAGGTATGTAATAACCATGACCATCAGCGACAGATTCTATAACTTCAGAGAGATAATCTTTCTGAATATATTCATTAATAACAGCATTGTAGCTCTCATGAAGATTTGCAACCTGCTTAAACTTTCGTTCTAATGACAAGAAGCGCCGATGAGCCGTATTTCTAGAGTTGCCTAAATTGCTAGGATCTGCACAAAAAGGGAGAGCAATAGAGTAATGACCGTTCTCATCACGTGTCACAGAGGTCAAGAATGAATTCTCGCACTCAGTCTCGTTTGGACTTAAGAATCTCTTGGACGGGATTTCCTCTAACTCCCAGAATTTATGCAACATAAGATCTAAATTGTTCACAGCGAGTGCAGAAAATGAATTCTGATATTCGGTTGGACTTTGATTACGATTCGGGTAATCACCCATCAGCACATAACCGAAAGATGTCAACCATGCAGGAGGGGCACTTGACCCTGATTCTTTTCTCTGACCTAGGTATATATAAGGGAATAATTGGGCACCTGGCACAATGTCTACATTCCCAGGAACGTTCCAAGTCAAATCAGCCATTGGAATGTCATTTAAATAGCTCATGTCACTCTTATCGATCAAACTTGTGGGTAGTTGATCAGTTATAACATCTACAACGAAGGCATTTATTTTATGCTTATTCTGTGGATCATACCGTGATTGTATCTCAAAGTGGGCATACCCATAAATCGGTCGTGCAGAAAGGCCGATTCCTTTAATCAAAGAATTATTTAAAGGAATAATATGCAAATTCATTTTCCTGCAACATTCTAACGATATTATATGGTTCTGTGATCCATTATCGATGAGACATCTGACTAGCATTTTATCTTTATTATTATTTAACCATGCGTAAACCTGCGCAGTAGCTAAAAGTATAGTGCTCGTATTTACACAAGCGTTTGCACTTAAAGAAACTGATGGCGCATTTGGAAGTTGACTGTCCTCACTGTTTAATAATTTACTATGCTGTGACACATCAGATAAATGCGTGCGATACTGACGCGGCTGAGCAAGTGCAGCGGGACCGCCTGAGGCGCAAGCCACAGAATTAGGAACATCAAGACCCATTGACGTCTGAATATGGGTGTTAGTCCTCACCTTTTGCCTCTTATCGTTCCTTTTCTCCTCAAAATGTAAAAGTGTATGATGCCATTTAGTTTTACATATTTTGCAATTAGCCGGAGCCGTACACACAGATACGGAATGCGAAACACTCAAGCAATTGACACAACCTTGTTTTGTTTTAATAAAATTGAACCTCGCCTTAGGTGAATTCATACCTTTAAATTGCGGACAATCATACAGTTGTAGATGATCAGCCTTATTACACAATACACAAAAGCGAGTGCCATAATTAGGTACATCATTACTAGCGACAAATGTATGGCCATGTACGGCCGAAGCTGATTTCAATGTATTAGTCTTCACACAAAGACAAAGAACTCGAACTATTCGCGTATGACCTTTCTAATATTTTGACTTGGTTCTGTACAAAGGATATAAGATCACTGTACAAAGGGATTTCTTTATCTTTCATTGACAGCTCAAATGCTTGTGTCGTCTGAAAATCCAGTTTCTTCAGGGCACAATGCATTAACATGAAATCGGACAGATCAGGAATATTTAACCGTTTTAATGCCGCGATAGAAGCTGAATATTTTTCAATAAACTTATCGAGGCTACTAGCCGTATTTTGACAGCCTTTCAAATAAAAAATATTATTTAGATAATGAGTGCCTAGCGCGCGGGTATCTTGGTATTTCTTTACCAAACTATCCCAAAGTACTCTGTAGGTGTCACCAGTAGGTACGATACCTGCGAGCACATTCTGTGCAGTATGAGTTAATTTACCGACAAGGTACTGCACACGTTGCGAGTCAGACAATTCTAAATTCTCGTGGACGTTTGACTTGAACGATTCATAAAATATTGACCAATTCTCAGTTTTTCCGTCAAAACTGGGTATATCAATTGGTGGAAGCTTTATTTTCTTCAAGGTTTTTGAGGAACTGCTTGTATCGGAATCGACGGATTTACCGGAGCCTAATATATTTTTACGCACTCTCTTGATCTCACAGTGTAAGTCCTCAAAAGAGTCCAACGCGCTATAACAGGGATTTGCTGATGAATTCAAGCTTAATTCGATCTCATTAATCTCATCCAAAATTCGTTCAAATTTTTCTCGAGATTCATCCATTTCCTCCGATACAGCTAGAAAATGATCATTAGACCTTGAATCAAATGTAACAACTTTTTTACTCAACTCATAGATATTATTCAATCTAGCAAACAAAGCCTCCTTTTTTGAAGTAAGAATTTTTAATTTCTTCTTCAACATCATTACGTTCGAATCTTCAACAGAATCTACGGGCGGCGGTGCCATATTGAATATTCTTGGATAAGTATACGTATGCCGCTTTAGCAAGCAAATAAATATTTAATCCGTTGAAGTGACACCCAATTGTTGTATACCGAGATAACACCAATCCAAATCTTGATATTGAAAGAATTATTAATAATATCTACGAACGTAGGTCTTTGATCCACTAATCTACGTGATTCAAATTAAAAAACCAATTAACCGGCAAGTAGTTACACAGATGTTAGCTACAACAAGAGTAAATTCGAGAAAAAAAAAAAACAGTGGTACTCAATTTTACCAACTATTGTATCCCTAATTATACTCACTCTGTACAACTAACTCTGTAATCTATTCTATTTCTGTTAATGGAGATTATGTTAATGCAAATACTTCACCTGCCTACTAACAATTATGTAAGACAGCAAGAATTGGCAATATTTTACATTAATATAATATGTACTAACAATTATGTACTGAATTGACTCTGAATACTAACAAATATGTACTCAACGCTGTAATTACTGGAATATCCGGCTCGATAGGACCAAAATATATATAGTGAAGCGTGTAAAAAGCTCCACTTTATTTAAGCTTGCGCTTGGTGGTGTTATGATGACAAACGAAAATAAAGAAAGGACGTGGATTAAATAATCTTGCCTCATCACCCAGGAACACAAGATAAAATCAGCCCCTTACCTGCATTGGTCAGCACAACAGAACTCGTCTCTATAGTTCACTCTTGCCTCGTAGTCTCGGAAGATAGCAACTCTTGGGGGTTCTAACAGTAGCTATCCATATGGACCATGAAACGCGTGCCGGCCGACATTTATAAAGAGGCACAGAATATTTAAAACTTGTAAGGTCTGAATATCACGAGTCAAGTATAACACAAAATATAATCCAAAAGAAAAATTAAATAGGAGAAAACGTTACTACATCGTTCTGTCACCAACAACAATAATAATAATATATTCACTTCTTATAAACAAGAAGAAATAATCGGCAGTCGCATAACCAATCGGGTTGCAGCAAGGCCTCCCAGGCATCATCTAGTGCAACTTTTACAATGTCAGGGGTGACACGCTGTCTCTGGGTAAAGGACAACCATCGAAGACGCTATGAGCGTCACCATACACCCCCCTTTGCAAAGACCCAAAGTTTGCCACACAAGCCAAATATTCCTAATTACAATGTTGAGTTTTCCTTATTATAAACTGCCAATTCTAACTATTAAGTTTTCCAGGTTTCTAGTATTAACATCAACTAATGCTTCAACAATAAGTCGAATTATCACTCAACATTTCATTTAATTTTTATTTTATTTCTATTTTATTCTAAGATTTATATATAATTACGCGTACAACCATCGCGAACAATTACGAGCTTAAACTAAGCTCGTTTGAGTTACGCAATTGTTATTGATTTGGCAATGGATATAATTTGATGACGGGGCGTTTGTAAGAACCGTACTTAGTTTTTACTGTGGCTACTCTAACAACACCATCAGCCCCAGGAAAAACCTCGGTGATAATTCCTAAGGGCCAAACTAAAGGTAGAACGTCATCCTGTCCAATTAAAACAACTGTCCCGACCTGAATCGATTTAACATCGCGTTGCCACTTCTGTCTGACTTGCAACGTGTGAAGATACTCAGTACGCCATCGTTTCCAATAGGAGGCCACGAGACTATCAATCAAATTCTTACGCTGTACAAGGTTGACAGCAGTGTCGGGTAATTCCGAAGCAGGTAAATATTTAAGTGGGGTTGATATTAAGAAATGTGCTGGAGTTATGATTTCTGGATGAGGATCGGAACTAACGACGCTTAAAGGTCGGGAATTCAGGATACACTCTATCTGAATCAGCACAGTCAGCATTTCTTCATAGGTGAGCAATTGGTTACCTATTACCCGATAAAGATGCGTCTTCAAACTCTTTATATTTGATTCCCATATAGATCCAAAATGTGGTGCTCTGGGGGAATCATCTTCCATTCAATCCTATGAGTCTGAAATTCTCGCTTCATGTCATCGTTATGCTGCGAGCTAACTAACAATTGATACATTTCATCTAGTTGAGCACGAGCACCCACAAAATTCGTGCCATTGTCTGAATACATATAAGACACTGGCCCCCGACGTGAAATAAAGCGTTTGAATGCAGATAAAAAACAAGCACTAGACAGCTCAGTAGCAAGCTCAATATGCACCGCTTTCGTCACAAGACACACAAACAAACATACATATGCCTTTTGAGCGTGTTGCCCGCGACGCCGAGTAAGAAGTATTCGCAATGGTCCTGCGTAATCCACTCCGGTATGCACAAATTCTTTGGCTTCCGTTATGCGACAAACAGGCAGATCTGCCATCTTAGGAGTTAGATGCGACGGATTCACGCGGAAGCACGCATTACATTCACGGACTCGTGCTCTTAGGACGGTTCTAGCGTCTAGTATCCAATACTTTTGCCGTATGATGGACATCAAAAGACCGGGACCAGTATGACAGTTTGATTCATGAGAATGTCTGATAATCAGATTCACTATCGGGTCACGTTTAGGAAGTAAAGCAGGATGCTTTGCCTCGAATGGTAAATTAGATTTCGAGAAACGCCCTCCAACTCGTAGAGTGCATTCGGCATCAAGAAATACGGACAGATTTCGAAGTTTTGTCGAAGGTAAGTTATTATTTTTTATTAATTCAATATCATCAGCAGAATGCGCAGTTTGGACTGTCTGTACTAGTCTTGTAGCAGCCTTTGACATACATTCGATGAAATTCGACAATGATTTAATTCTATTTCCGAAACGAAGAATATAAATCGTAACTCTTACCAGTTTATTCCAGGAAGAGGTACGTTTTGACAGATCGTATAAAACTGACGACTCTGTTTGAATAGTCGTGGTCATGACAGATGCCCTATGTTCTGGTAGTTCAACAATATTAACAGGTGCGAATTTTTTAACAGGCCATTCACTGGGAGGGCATTGAAGCCACCGTGGACCATTCCACCATAAACTATGAGAAACCAGTTAGGACGGTAATAAACCACGCGAGACACAATCGCTAGGACTCTCAACACTCGAGATATGATAGAAGTTGTGCGGTGATAAGTGTTCTTGACATTGAGCAACTCTGTTTCCGACAAATATCGACCAACGATGAGGAGACGAACATATCCATGACAGAGCGATGATCGAATCGGAAAAAGCGAACACATCAGGTATTTGAATTCGATCACGATAAGTGTCAAGTACAATCTTAATCAGTTTCGCCAACAAGACTGCCGCACACAACTCTAGACGAGCCAACGTCGTGATTTTAGTGGGAGAAACCTTAGATTTTGAACACAGCAATCTGACTGAAATATTTCCCACCGCATCAGTTGTGTGCAAGTATATCACACATCCGTAACCCTGCAAACTTGCGTCACAGAAACCTACAACACGTACGTTTGAGGAACTAGTCACGCCAACATGACGAGGAATTCTTAAAGAAGTAAGCAATGATAATTCCTGCGTTAAAATCGAAAACCGCTGAATGATATTGTCAGGCGGGGTATCATCCCAACCTATATTCGCTAGCCATAACTCCTTGATTAAAAGCTTCGCCGATAAAATGACGGGTGCGACCAAGCCTAGCACATCAAACAAACGAGCTACAACAGACAAAATAGATCTCTTGGTGCATTTCTGCTGACAGTCATTTGTCCGGAAGAACAAATTATCCTGAACGGGATCCCAAGACAGACCTAAAACTTTCAAATTTGAGCCTTTATCATCATCAAAGTGAAAAGAGCTTCGGTGTGAATTCGGAAGATTTTCCAGGAGAAAAGATGAATTACTTGACCACTTTATCAAATCCATGCAACCGGACTTGAACAAAGAGATGAGATCATTCGCTAAACGAACAGCTGATGTCTCATCTACCACTGAATGAACAAGATCATCCATATAAAATTTTGATTCTGCTACTCTTGCAGCTTCCGTGAATTGTGTAGCCATGTCTGATGCTAATTGACGCAAAGACCTCATTGCAACGAAAGGACTACATTTTAAACCGAATGGAACTCGGTTAAACTGGAAGGTTCGAATCTTCTCCTTTTCAGAAAAGCGAAATAATATTCTTAGATATTTACGGTGGTCAACACATACACCGACCTGTAAATACATCTGCTGTATATCTGCTGTCATAGCGACAGGGAACAGCCTGAAATTCAACAAAAGAAGAAACAAATCAGCTTGTAAATTAGGTCCTGGATGCAGGACATCGTTCAATGACAGCCCATTATGAGTTTTCGCACTAGCATCAAGAACAACGCGAGGCATAGGTTTATCTATTCTAATCACGGCATGATGAGGTATGTAATAACCATGACCATCAGCGACAGATTTTATAACTTCAGAGAGATAATCTTCCTGAATATATTCATTAATAACAGCATTGTAGCTCTCATGAAGATTTGCAACCTGCTTAAACTTTCGTTCCAATGACAAGAAGCGCCGATGAGCCGTATTTCTAGAGTTGCCTAAATTGCTAGGATCTGCACAAAAAGGGAGAGCAATAGAGTAATGACCGTTCTCATCACGTGTCACAGAGGTCAAGAATGAATTCTCGCACTCAGTCTCGTTTGGACTTAAGAATCTCTTGGACGGGATTTCCTCTAACTCCCAGAATTTATGCAACATAAGATCTAAATTGTTCACAGCGAGTGCAGAAAATGAATTCTGATATTCGGTTGGACTTTGATTACGATTCGGGTAATCACCCATCAGCACATAACCGAAAGATGTCAACCATGCAGGAGGGGCACTTGACCCTGATTCTTTTCTCTGACCTAGGTATATATAAGGGAATAATTGGGCACCTGGCACAATGTCTACATTCCCAGGAACGTTCCAAGTCAAATCAGCCATTGGAATGTCATTTAAATAGCTCATGTCACTCTTATCGATCAAACTTGTGGGTAGTTGATCAGTTATAACATCTACAACGAAGGCATTTATTTTATGCTTATTCTGTGGATCATACCGTGATTGTATCTCAAAGTGGGCATACCCATAAATCGGTCGTGCAGAAAGGCCGATTCCTTTAATCAAGGAATTATTTAAAAGAATAATATGCAAATTCATTTTCCTGCAACATTCTAACGATATTATATGGTTCTGTGACCCATTATCGATGAGACATCTGACTAACATTTTATCTTCATTATTATTTAACCATGCGTAAACCTGCGCAGTAGCTAAAAGTATAGTGCTCGTATTTACACAAGCGTTTGCACTTAAAGAAACTGAAGGCGCATTTGGAAGTTGACTGTCCTCACTGTTTAATAATTTACTATGCTGTGACACATCAGATAAATGCGTGCGATACTGACGCGGCTGAGCAAGTGCAGCGGGACCGCCCGAGGCGCAAGCCACAGAATTAGGAACATCAAGACCCATTGACGTCTGAATATGGGTGTTAGTCCTCACCTTTTGCCTCTTATCGTTCCTTTTCTCCTCAAAATGTAAAAGTGTATGATGCCATTTAGTTTTACATATTTTGCAATTAGCCGGAGCCGTACACACAGATACGGAATGCGAAACACTCAAGCAATTGACACAACCTTGTTTTGTTTTAATAAAATTGAACCTCGCCTTAGGTGAATTCATACCTTTAAATTGCGGACAATCATACAGTTGTAGATGATCAGCCTTATTACACAATACACAAAAGCGAGTGCCATAATTAGGTACATCATTACTAGCGACAAATGTATGGCCATGTACGGCCGAAGCTGATTTCAATGTATTAGTCTTCACACAAAGACAAAGAACTCGAACTATTCGCTTATGACCTTTCTAATATTTTGACTTGGTTCTGTACAAAGGATATAAGATCACTGTACAAAGGGATTTCTTTATCTTTCATTGACAGCTCAAATGCTTGTGTCGTCTGAAAATCCAGTTTCTTCAGGGCACAATGCATCAACATGAAATCGGACAGATCAGGAATATTTAACCGTTTTAATGCCGCGATAGAAGCTGAATATTTTTCAATAAACTTATCGAGGCTACTAGCCGTATTTTGACAGCCTTTCAAATCAAAAATATTATTTAGATAATGAGTGCCTAGCGCGCGGGTATCTTGGTATTTCTTTACCAAACTATCCCAAAGTACTCTGTAGGTGTCACCAGTAGGTACGATACCTGCGAGCACATTCTGTGCAGTATGAGTTAATTTACCGACAAGGTACTGCACACGTTGCGAGTCAGACAATTCTAAATTCTCGTGGACGTTTGACTTGAACGATTCATAAAATATTGACCAATTCTCAGTTTTTCCGTCAAAACTGGGTATATCAATTGGTGGAAGCTTTATTTTCTTCAAGGTTTTTGAGGAACTGCTTGTATCGGAATCGACGGATTTACCGGAGCCTAATATATTTTTACGCACTCTTTTGATTTCACAGTGTAAGTCCTCAAAAGAGTCCAACGCGCTATAACAGGGATTTGCTGATGAATTCAAGCTTAATTCGATCTCATTAATCTCATCCAAAATTCGTTCAAATTTTTCTCGAGATTCATCCATTTCCTCCGATACAGCTAGAAAATGATCATTAGACCTTGAATCAAATGTAACAACTTTTTTACTAAACTCATAGATATTATTCAATCTAGCAAACAAAGCCTCCTTTTTTGAAGTAAGAATTTTTAATTTCTTCTTCAACATCATTACGTTTGAATCTTCAACAGAATCTACGGGCGGCGGTGCCATATTGAATATTCTTGGATAAGTATACGTATGCCGCTTTAGCAAGCAAATAAATATTTAATCCGTTGAAGTGACACCCAATTGTTGTACACCGAGATAACACCAATCCAAATCTTGATATTGAAAGAATTATTAATAATATCTACGAACGTAGGTCTTTGATCCACTAATCTACGTAATTCAAATTAAAAAACCAATTAACCGGCAAGTAGTTACACAGATGTTAGCTACAACAAGAGTAAATTCGAGAAAAAAAAAAACAGTGGTACTCAATTTTACCAACTATTGTATCCCTAATTATACTCACTCTGTACAACTAACTCTGTAATCTAGCTTATTTCTGTTAATGGAGATTATGTTTATGCAAATACTTCACCTGCCTACTAACAATTATGTAAGACAGCAAGAATTGGCAATATTTTACATTAATATAATATGTACTAACAATTATGTACTGAATTGACTTTGAATACTAACAAATATGTACTCAACGCTGTAATTACTGGAATATCCGGCTCGATAGGACCAAAATATATATAGTGAAGCGTGTAAATAGCTCCACTTTATTTAAGCTTGCGCTTGGTGGTGTTATGATGACAAACGGAAATAAAGAAAGGACGTGGATTAAATAATCTCGCCTCATCACCCAGAAACACAAGATAAAATCAGCCCCTTACCTGCATTGGTCAGCACAACAGAACTCGTCTCTATAGTTCACTCTTGCCTTGTAATCTCGGAAGATAGCAACTCTTGGGGGTTCTAACAGTAGCCATCCATATGGACCATGAAACGCGTGCCGGCCGACATTTATAAAGAGGCACAGAAAATATAAAACTTGTAAGGTCTGAATATCACGAGTCAAGTATAACACAAAATATAATCCAAAAGAAAAATTGAATAGGAGAAAACGTTACTACATCGTTCTGTCACCAACAACAATAATAATAATATATTCACTTTTTATAAACAAGAAGAAATAATCGGCAGTCGCATAACCAATCGAGTTGCAGCAAGGCCTCCCAGGCATCATCTAGTGCAACTTTTACAACGTAAGGGGTGACACGCTGTCTCTGGGTGAAGGACAACCACCGAAGACGCTATGAGCGACACCACTATCCAATACAACATAATACGCATGGATCCGTCCTAAAATGCACAAAATTTCGTTGAGTAATTTTTGACTCTGTAAATCTGCTCAGAAGCAAGAATTTGCTTCAAAACTGCGATGTATGGCAGAATCCAGCACCAGATACATCATATTTCGTGTTTTTAGAGTGCTATTTGCAGTTTTACAAACTTTGGAATGAGTCAAAATCACGCTTTTCCGTGCAGATTTTCACAATCAAAAAGCTCATATTCTTATCCAGGACCTCCTATTATATATGAATCTATCGACTAAAACATCATATATCGTGTTTTCAGAGCGCTATCTGCAGTTATATGAAGTTTGAAATAAGTCAAAATTACCACATTCTGAGCAGTTTCAAAGTATCGCAAATCACATGAATCTATCCAATACAACATAATACGCATGAATCCGTCCTAAAATGCACAAAATTCTGCGGTTCCAGCGAGGCATCAGCGTTTTTCCTGAGTCTCGTTGAGAAATTTTTGACTCTGTAAATCTGCTCAGAAGCAAGATTCTGCTTCAAAAGTTCGTTATATGCCAAAATCCAGCACCAAATACATCATATTTCGTGTTCTTAGAGTGCTATTTGCAGTTTTACAAACTTTGGAATAAGTCGAAATCACGCTTTTCCGCGCAGATTCTCACAATCAAAAAGTTCATATTCCTATTAAGGACCACATAATACGTATGGATCCATCGACAAAAACATCATATTTGGTGTTTTCAGAGCGCTATCTGCGTTTCCAGCGAGTTATCAGCGTTCTTTCAGAGTCTCGTTGAGAAATTTTTGACTCTGTAAATCTGCTCAGTAGCAAGATTTTGCTTCAAAAATGCGTTATATGCCAGAATCTAGCACTAAATACAACATATTTCTTGTTTATAGAGTGTCATATGCAGTTTTACAAACTTTGGAATAAGTCGAAATCACGCTCTCCCGCGCAGATTTTCACAATCAAAAAGTTCATATTCCTATTCAGGACCTCATAATATGTATGAATCTATCGACAAAAACATCATATTTAGTGTTTCCAGAGCGCTATCTGCAGTTATATTAAGTTTGAAATGAGTCAAAATCACCATATTCTGAGCAATTTCAAAGTATCGCAAATCCCATAAATCTATCCAATACAACATAATACGCATGAATCCGTCCTAAAATGCACAAAATTTTGCGTTTCTAGCGAGTTATCAGCGTTTTTTCTGAGTCTTGTTGAGGAATTCTTGACTCTGTTAATCTGCTTAGAAGCAAGATTCTGCTTCAAAAGTGCGTTATATGGCGGAATCTAGCACCAAATACATCATATTAGAGTGCTATTTGCAGTTTTACAAACTTTGGAATAAGTCGAAATCACGCTTTTCCGCGCAGATTCTCACAATAAAAGAGTTCATATTCCTATTCAGAACCTCATAATACGTATGGATCTATCGACATAAACATCATATTTCGTATTTTCAGAGCGCTATCTGCAGTTATATGAAGTTTAAAATAAGTCAAAATCACCACATTCTGAGCAGTTTCAAAGTATCGTAAATCACATGAATCTATCCAATACAACATAATACGCATGAATCCGTCCTAAAATGCACAAAATTTTGCGTTTCCAGCGAGGGACCAGCGTTTTTTCTGAGTCTCGTTGAGAAATTTTTGACTCTGTAAATCTGCTCAGAAGTAAGATTTTGCTTCAAGAGTGCGTTATATGCCAGAATCTAGCACCAAATACATCATGTTTCGTGTTTTTAGAGTGCTATTTGCAGTTTTACAAACTTTGGAATAAGTCAAAATCACGCTTTTCCGTGCAGATTCTCACAATCAAAAAGCTCATATTCCTATATTGGACCTCCTATTATATATGAATCAATCGACAAAAACATCATATATCGTGTTTTCAGAGCGCTATCTGCAGTTATATGAAGTTTGAAATAAGCCAAATTACCACATTCTGAGCAGTTTCAAAGTATCGCAAATCACATAAATCTATCCAATACAACATAATACGCATGAATCCGTCCTCAAATGCAAAAAATTATGCGTTTCCAGCGAGTTATCAGGGTTCTTTCTGAGTCTCGTTGAGGAAATTTGGACTCTGTAAATCTGCTCAGAAGTAAGATTTTGCTTCAAAAGTGCGTTATATGGCAGAGTCTAGCACCAAATACATCATATTGCGTGTTTTTAGAGTGCCATTTGCAGTTCTACTAACTTTGGAATAAGTCGAAATCACGCCTTTCCGCGCAGAATCTTACAATCAAAGAGCTTATATTCCTATTCAGGACCTCATAATACGTATGAATCTATCTACAAATACATCATATTCCGTGTTCTCAAAGCGCTATCTGCAGTTATATGAAGTTTGAAATAATTCAAAATTACCACATTCTGAGCAGTTTCAGAGTATCGCAAATCACATAAATCTATCTAATACAACATAATACGCATGAATCTGTCCTAAAATGCACAAAATTTTGCGTTTCCAGCAAGGGATCAGCGTTTTTTCTAAGTCTCGTTGAGAAATTTTTGACTGTGTAAATCTGCTCAGAAGTAAGATTTTGCTCCAAAAGTGCGTTATATGCCAGAATCTAGCACCAAATACATCATATTTCGTGTTTTTAGAGTGCTATTTGCAGTTTTACAAACTTTGGAATAAGTCAAAATCACGCTTTTCCGTGCAGATTTTCACAATCAAAAAGTTCATATGAATATTCAGGACCTCATAATACGTATGAATCCATCGACAAAATCATCATATTTCGTGTTTTCAGAGCGCTATCTGCAGTCATATGAAGTTTGAAATAAGTCAAAATTACCACATTCTGAGCAGTTTCAAAGTATCGCAAATCACATAAATCTATCCAATACAACATGATACGCATGAATCCGTCCTAAAATGCACAAAATTTTGCGTTTCCAGCTAGTTATCAGCGTTTTTTCTGAGTCTCGTTGAGAAATTTTTGACTCTGTAAATCTGCTCAGAAGCAAGATTTTGCTTCAAAAGTGCGTTGTATGGCAGAATCCAGCACCAAATACATCATATTTCGTGTTTTCAGAGTGCTATTTGCAGCTCTGCAAACTTTGGAATAAGTCGAAATAACTCTTTGCCGCGCAGATTTTCATAATCAAAAAGCTTATATTCCTATTCAGGACTTCCTATTATATATGAATCTATCGACTTAAACATCATATATCGTGTTTTCAGAGCGCTATCTGCAGTTATATGAAGTTTGAAATAAGTCAAAATTACCACATTCTGAGCAGTTTCAAAGTATCGCAAATCACATGAATCTATCCAATACAACATAATACGCATGAATCCGTCCTCAAATGCACAAAATTTTGCGTTTCTAGCAAGTTATCAGCGTTCTTTCTGAGTCTCGTTGAGGATATTTGGACTCTGTAAATCTGCTCAGAAGCAAGATTTTGCTTCAAAAGTGCGTTATATGGCAGAGTCTAGCACCAAATACATCATATTTCGTGTTTTTAGAGTGCTATTTGCAGTTTTACAAACTTTGGAACAAGTCGAAATCACGCCTTTCCGCGCAGATTCTTACAATCAAAGAGCTTATATTCCTATTCAGGACCTCATAATACGTATGAATCTATCTACAAATACATCATATTCCGTGTTCTCAAAGCGCTATCTGCAGTTATATGAAGTTTGAAATAATTCAAAATTACCACATTCTGAGCAGTTTCAGAGTATCGCAAATCACATAAATCTATCTAATACAACATAATACGCATGAATCTGTCCTAAAATGCACAAAATTTTGCGTTTCCAGCAAGGGATCAGCGTTTTTTCTAAGTCTCGTTGAGAAATTTTTGACTGTGTAAATCTGCTCAGAAGTAAGATTTTGCTCCAAAAGTGCGTTATATGCCAGAATCTAGCACCAAATACATCATATTTCGTGTTTTTTAGAGTGCTATTTGCAGTTTTACAAACTTTGGAATAAGTCAAAATCACGCTTTTCCGTGCAGATTTTCACAATCAAAAAGTTCATATGAATATTCAGGACCTCATAATACGTATGAATCCATCGACAAAATCATCATATTTCGTGTTTTCAGAGCGCTATCTGCAGTCATATGAAGTTTGAAATAAGTCAAAATTACCACATTCTGAGCAGTTTCAAAGTATCGCAAATCACATAAATCTATCCAATACAACATGATACGCATGAATCCGTCCTAAAATGCACAAAATTTTGCGTTTCCAGCTAGTTATCAGCGTTTTTTCTGAGTCTCGTTGAGAAATTTTTGACTCTGTAAATCTGCTCAGAAGCAAGATTTTGCTTCAAAAGTGCGTTGTATGGCAGAATCCAGCACCAAATACATCATATTTCGTGTTTTCAGAGTGCTATTTGCAGCTCTGCAAACTTTGGAATAAGTCGAAATAACTCTTTGCCGCGCAGATTTTCATAATCAAAAAGCTTATATTCCTATTCAGGACCTCCTATTATATATGAATCTATCGACTTAAACATCATATATCGTGTTTTCAGAGCGCTATCTGCAGTTATATGAAGTTTGAAATAAGTCAAAATTACCACATTCTGAGCAGTTTCAAAGTATCGCAAATCACATGAATCTATCCAATACAACATAATACGCATGAATCCGTCCTCAAATGCACAAAATTTTGCGTTTCTAGCAAGTTATCAGCGTTCTTTCTGAGTCTCGTTGAGGATATTTGGACTCTGTAAATCTGCTCAGAAGCAAGATTTTGCTTCAAAAGTGCGTTATATGGCAGAGTCTAGCACCAAATACATCATATTTCGTGTTTTTAGAGTGCTATTTGCAGTTTTACAAACTTTGGAACAAGTCGAAATCACGCCTTTCCGCGCAGATTCTTACAATCAAAGAGCTCATATTCCTATTCAGGACCTCATAATACGTATGAATCTATCTACAAAAACATCATATTTCGTGTTCTCAAAGCGCTATCTGCAGTTATATGAAGTTTGAAATAAGTCAAAATTACCACATTCTAAGCGGTTTCAGAGTATCGCAAATCACATAAATCTATCCAATACAACATAATACGCATGACTCCGTCCTAAAATGCACAAAATTTTGCGTTTCCAGCGAGGGATCAGCGTTTTTTCTGAGTCTCGTTGAGAAATTTTTGACTCTGTTAATCTGCTCAGAAGCAAGATTTTGCTTTAAAAGTGCGTTGTATGGCAGAATCCAGCACCAGATACATCATATTTCGTGTTTTCAGAGTGCTATTTGCAGTTTTACAACTTTGGAATAAGTCGGAATCACGCTTTTCCGCGTAGATTTTCACAATCAAGAAGCTTATATTCCTATTCAGGACCTCATATTATATATGAATCCATCGACAAAAAATATCATATTGCGTGTTTTCAGAGCGCTATCTGCAGTTATATGAAGTTTGAAATTAGTCAAAATTACCACATTATTAGCAGTTTCAAAGTATCGCAAATCACATAAATCTATCCAATACAACATAATACGCATTAATTCGTCCTAAAATGCACAAAATTTTGCGTTTCTAGCGAGTTATCAGCATTTTTTCTGGGTCTCGTCGAGGAGTTTTTGACCCTGTAAATCTGCTCAGAAGCAAGATTTTGCTTCAAAAGTGCGTTATATGGCAGAATCTAGCACCATATACATCATATTCCGTGTTTTTAGAGTGCTATTTGCAGTTTTAAAAAGTTTGGAATAAGTCGAAATTACGCTTTTCCGCGCAGATTCTCACAATCAAAAAAATCATATTCCTATTCAGGACCTCATGATACGTATGAGTCTATCGACAAAAACATTATATTTTGTGTTTTCAGAGCGCTATCTGCAGTTATATGAAGTTTAAAATAAGTCAAAATTACCACATTCTGAGCAGTTTCAAAGTATCGCAAATCACATAAATCTATCCAATACAACATAATACGCATGAATCCGTCCTTAAATGCACAAAATTCTGCGTTTCCAGCGAGACATCAGCGTTTTTTCTGAGTCACGTTGAGAAATTTTTGACTCTGTAAATCTGCTCAGAAGCAAGATTTTGCTCCAAAAATGCGTTATATGGCAGAATCTAGCACCAAATACATCATATTTTGTGTTTTTAGAGTGCTATTTGCAGTTTTACAAACTTTGGAATAAGTCTAAATCACGCTTTTCCGCGCAGATTTCCACAATCAAGAAGTTCATATTCCTATTCAGGACCTCATAATATGTATGAATCTATCGACAAAAACATCATATTTAGTGTTTTCAGAGCGCTATCTGCAGTTATATTAAGTTTGAAATAAGTCAAAATCACCATATTCTGAGCAGTTCCAAAGTATCGCAAATCACATTAATCTATCCAATACAACATAAAACGCATAAATCTGTCCTGAAATGCACAAAATTTTGCGTTTCCAGCAAGTTATCAGCGTTTTTTCTGAGTCTCGTTGAGAAATTTTTGACTCTGTAAATCTGCTCAGAAGCAAGATTTTGCTTCAAAAGTGCGTTATATGGCAGAATCTAGCACCAAATACATCATATTTCGTGTTTTTAGAGTGCCATTTGCAGTTTTACAAACTTAGGAATAAGTCGAAATCACGCTTTTCCGCGGAGATTTTCACAATCAAAAAGCTCATATTCCTATTCAGGACCTCATATTATATATGAATCTATCGACAAAAACATCATATTTCGTGTTTTCAGAGCGCTATCTGCAGTTATATGAAGTTTGAAATAAGTCTAAATTACCACATTATTAGCAGTTTCAAAGTATCGCAAATCACATAAATCTATCCAATACAACATAATACGCATTAATCCGTCCTAAAATGCACAAAATTTTGCGTTTCTAGCGAGTTATCAGCGTTTTTTCTGAGTCTCGTCGAGGAATTTTTGACCCTGTGAATCTGCTCAGAAGCAAGATTTTGCTTCAAAAGTGCGTTATATGGCAGAATCTAGCACTAAATACAACATGTTCCGTGTTTTTAGAGTGCCATTTGCAGTTTTACAAACTTTGGAATAAGTCGAAATCACGCTTTTCCGCGCAGATTTTCACAATCAAAAAGTTCATATTCTCATTCAGGACCTCATAATATGTATGAATCAATCGACAAAAACGTCATATTTAGTGTTTTCAGAGCGCTATCTGCAGTTATATTAAGTTTGAAATGAGTCAAAATCACCATATTCTGAGCAGGTTCAAAGTATCGCAAATCACATATATCTATCCAATACAACATAATACGCATGAATCCGTCCTAAAATGCACAAAATTTTGCGTTTCCAGCGAGTTATCAGCGTTTTTTCTGAGTCTCGTTGAGAAATTTTTGACTCTGTAAATCTGCTCAGAAGCAAGATTTTGCTTCAAAAGTGCGTTGTATGGCAGAATCCAGCACCAAATACATCATATTTCGTGTTTTCAGAGTGCTATTTGCAGCTCTGCAAACTTTGGAATAAGTCGAAATAACTCTTTGCCGCGCAGATTTTCATAATCAAAAAGCTTATATTCCTATTCAGGACCTCCTATTATATATGAATCTATCGACTTAAACATCATATATCGTGTTTTCAGAGCGCTATCTGCAGTTATATGAAGTTTGAAATAAGTCAAAATTACCACATTCTGAGCAGTTTCAAAGTATCGCAAATCACATGAATCTATCCAATACAACATAATACGCATGAATCCGTCCTCAAATGCACAAAATTTTGCGTTTCTAGCAAGTTATCAGCGTTCTTTCTGAGTCTCGTTGAGGATATTTGGACTCTGTAAATCTGCTCAGAAGCAAGATTTTGCTTCAAAAGTGCGTTATATGGCAGAGTCTAGCACCAAATACATCATATTTCGTGTTTTTAGAGTGCTATTTGCAGTTTTACAAACTTTGGAACAAGTCGAAATCACGCCTTTCCGCGCAGATTCTTACAATCAAAGAGCTCATATTCCTATTCAGGACCTCATAATACGTATGAATCTATCTACAAAAACATCATATTTCGTGTTCTCAAAGCGCTATCTGCAGTTATATGAAGTTTGAAATAAGTCAAAATTACCACATTCTAAGCGGTTTCAGAGTATCGCAAATCACATAAATCTATCCAATACAACATAATACGCATGACTCCGTCCTAAAATGCACAAAATTTTGCGTTTCCAGCGAGGGATCAGCGTTTTTTCTGAGTCTCGTTGAGAAATTTTTGACTCTGTTAATCTGCTCAGAAGCAAGATTTTGCTTTAAAAGTGCGTTGTATGGCAGAATCCAGCACCAGATACATCATATTTCGTGTTTTCAGAGTGCTATTTGCAGTTTTACAAACTTTGGAATAAGTCGGAATCACGCTTTTCCGCGTAGATTTTCACAATCAAGAAGCTTATATTCCTATTCAGGACCTCATATTATATATGAATCCATCGACAAAAATATCATATTGCGTGTTTTCAGAGCGCTATCTGCAGTTATATGAAGTTTGAAATTAGTCAAAATTACCACATTATTAGCAGTTTCAAAGTATCGCAAATCACATAAATCTATCCAATACAACATAATACGCATTAATTCGTCCTAAAATGCACAAAATTTTGCGTTTCTAGCGAGTTATCAGCATTTTTTCTGGGTCTCGTCGAGGAGTTTTTGACCCTGTAAATCTGCTCAGAAGCAAGATTTTGCTTCAAAAGTGCGTTATATGGCAGAATCTAGCACCATATACATCATATTCCGTGTTTTTAGAGTGCTATTTGCAGTTTTAAAAAGTTTGGAATAAGTCGAAATTACGCTTTTCCGCGCAGATTCTCACAATCAAAAAAATCATATTCCTATTCAGGACCTCATGATACGTATGAGTCTATCGACAAAAACATTATATTTTGTGTTTTCAGAGCGCTATCTGCAGTTATATGAAGTTTAAAATAAGTCAAAATTACCACATTCTGAGCAGTTTCAAAGTATCGCAAATCACATAAATCTATCCAATACAACATAATACGCATGAATCCGTCCTTAAATGCACAAAATTCTGCGTTTCCAGCGAGGCATCAGCGTTTTTTCTGAGTCACGTTGAGAAATTTTTGACTCTGTAAATCTGCTCAGAAGCAAGATTTTGCTCCAAAAATGCGTTATATGGCAGAATCTAGCACCAAATACATCATATTTTGTGTTTTTAGAGTGCTATTTGCAGTTTTACAAACTTTGGAATAAGTCTAAATCACGCTTTTCCGCGCAGATTTCCACAATCAAGAAGTTCATATTCCTATTCAGGACCTCATAATATGTATGAATCTATCGACAAAAACATCATATTTAGTGTTTTCAGAGCGCTATCTGCAGTTATATTAAGTTTGAAATAAGTCAAAATCACCATATTCTGAGCAGTTCCAAAGTATCGCAAATCACATAAATCTATCCAATACAACATAAAACGCATAAATCTGTCCTGAAATGCACAAAATTTTGCGTTTCCAGCAAGTTATCAGCGTTTTTTCTGAGTCTCGTTGAGAAATTTTTGACTCTGTAAATCTGCTCAGAAGCAAGATTTTGCTTCAAAAGTGCGTTATATGGCAGAATCTAGCACCAAATACATCATATTTCGTGTTTTTAGAGTGCCATTTGCAGTTTTACAAACTTAGGAATAAGTCGAAATCACGCTTTTCCGCGGAGATTTTCACAATCAAAAAGCTCATATTCCTATTCAGGACCTCATATTATATATGAATCTATCGACAAAAACATCATATTTCGTGTTTTCAGAGCGCTATCTGCAGTTATATGAAGTTTGAAATAAGTCTAAATTACCACATTATTAGCAGTTTCAAAGTATCGCAAATCACATAAATCTATCCAATACAACATAATACGCATTAATCCGTCCTAAAATGCACAAAATTTTGCGTTTCTAGCGAGTTATCAGCGTTTTTTCTGAGTCTCGTCGAGGAATTTTTGACCCTGTGAATCTGCTCAGAAGCAAGATTTTGCTTCAAAAGTGCGTTATATGGCAGAATCTAGCACTAAATACAACATGTTCCGTGTTTTTAGAGTGCCATTTGCAGTTTTACAAACTTTGGAATAAGTCGAAATCACGCTTTTCCGCGCAGATTTTCACAATCAAAAAGTTCATATTCTCATTCAGGACCTCATAATATGTATGAATCAATCGACAAAAACGTCATATTTAGTGTTTTCAGAGCGCTATCTGCAGTTATATTAAGTTTGAAATGAGTCAAAATCACCATATTCTGAGCAGGTTCAAAGTATCGCAAATCACATATATCTATCCAATACAACATAATACGCATGAATCCGTCCTAAAATGCACAAAATTTTGCGTTTCCAGCGAGTTATCAGCGTTTTTTCTGAGTCTCGCTGAGTAATTTTTGACTCTGTTAATCTGCTCAGAAGCAAGATTTTGCTTCAAAAGTACGTTGTATGGCAGAATCCAGCACCAGATACATCATATTTCGTGTTTTTAGAGTGCTATTTGCAGTTTTACAAACTTTGGAATAAGTCGGAATCACGCTTTTCCGCGTAGATTTTCACAATCAAGAAGCTTATATTCCTATTCAGGACCTCATATTATATATGAATACATCGACAAAAATATCATATTTCGTGTTTTCAGAGCGCTATCTGCAGTTATATGAAGTTTGAAATAAGTCAAAATTACCACACTATTAGCAGTTTCAAAGTATCGCAAATCACATAAATCTATCCAATACAACATAATACGCATTAATCCGTCCTAAAATGCACAAAATTTTGCGTTTCTAGCGAGTTATCAGCGTTTTTTCTGAGTCTCGTCGAGGAATTTTTGACCCTGTAAATCTGCTCAGAAGCAAGATTTTGCTTCAAAAGTGCGTTATATGGCAGAATCTAGCACTAAATACAACATGTTCCGTGTTTTCAGAGTGCCATTTGCAGTTTTACAAACTTTGGAATAAGTCGAAATCACGCTTTTCCGCGCAGATTTTCACAATCAAAAAGTTCATATTCTCATTCAGGACCTCATAATATGTATGAATCAATCGACAAAAACATCATATTTAGTGTTTTCAGAGCGCTATCTGCAGTTATATTAAGTTTGAAATGAGTCAAAATCACCATATTCTGAGCAGGTTCAAAGTATCGCAAATCACATATATCTATCCAATACAACATAATACGCATGAATCCGTCCTAAAATGCACAAAATTTTGCGTTTCCAGCGAGTTATCAGCGTTTTTTCTGAGTCTCGCTGAGTAATTTTTGACTCTGTTAATCTGCTCAGAAGCAAGATTTTGCTTCAAAAGTGCGTTGTATGGCAGAATCCAGCACCAGATACATCATATTTCGTGTTTTCAGAGTGCTATTTGCAGTTTTACAAACTTTGGAATAATTCGGAATCACGCTTTTCCGCGTAGATTTTCACAATCAAGAAGCTTATATTCCTATTCAGGACCTCATATTATATATGAATACATCGACAAAAATATCATATTTCGTGTTTTCAGAGCGCTATCTGCAGTTATATGAAGTTTGAAATAAGTCAAAATTACCACATTATTAGCAGTTTCCAAGTATCGCAAATCACATAAATCTATCCAATACAACATAATACGCATTAATCCGTCCTAAAATGCACAAAATTTTGCGTTTCTAGCGAGTTATCAGCGTTTTTTCTGAGTCTCGTCGAGGAATTTTTGACCCTGTAAATCTGCTCAGAAGCAAGATTTTGCTTCAAAAGTGCGTTATATGGCAGAATCTAGCACCATATACATCATATTTCGTGTTTGCAGAGTGCTATTTGCAGTTTTACAAAGTTTGGAATAAGTCGAAATCACGCTTTTCCGCGCAGATTCTCACAATCAAAAAAATCATATTCCTATTCAGGACCTCATAATACGTATGAGTCTATCGACAAAAACATCATATTTTGTGTTTTCAGAGCGCTATCTGCAGTTATATGGAGTTCAAAATAAGTCAAAATTACCACATTCTGAGCAGTTTCAAAGTATCGCAAATCACATAAATCTATCCAATACAACATAATACGCATAAATCCGTCCTAAAATGCACAAAATTTTGCGTTTCCAGCAAGTAATCAGCGTTTTTTCTGAGTCTCGATGAGAAATTTTTGACTCTGTATATCTGCTCAGAAGCAAGATTTTGCTCCAAAAGTGCGTTATATGGCAGAATCTAACACCAAATACATCATATTTCGTGTTTTTAGAGTGCCATTTGCAGTTTTACAAACTTTGGAATAAGTCGAAATCACGCTTTTCCGCGCAGATTTTCACAATCAAAAAGCTCATATTCCTATTCAGGACCTCATATTATATATGAATCTATCGACAAAAACATCATATTTCGTGTTTTCAGAGCGCTATCTGCAGTTATATGAAGTTTGAAATAAGTCAAAATTACCACATTATTAGCAGTTTCAAAGTATCGAAAATCAAATAAATCTATCCAATACAACATAATACGCATGAATCCGTCCTCAAATGCACAAAATTTTGCGTTTCTAGCGAGTTATCAGCGTTTTTTCTGAGACTCGTCAAGGAATTTTTGACTCTGTAAATCTGCTCAGAAGCAAGATTTTGCTTCAAAAATGCGTTATATGGCAGAATCTAGCACCAAATACATCATATTTCGTGTTTTTAGAGTGCTATTTGCAGTTTTACAAACTTTGGAATAAGTCGAAATCAAGCTTTTCTGCGCAGGTTTTCACAATCTAAAAGTTCATATTCCTATTCAGGACATCATGATATTGTGACGGACGAGAGCAAGGGGGGAGCTCGTAAAGACGACGCAGTATGGGAAGGGGCTTCTTGTCGCCTCTTACGCCGCGGCACGTCGCAGCGCATCTCCCCTCCTCTAGTGATTCCAAGAAATGGAAAGAGTCGCAAAATCGAAAATTCGAGAAGGACAGTGTTTCTCTATATGAGGCGAAGCCAAAGACGGGTAGTACAGTACAGTAATAAGAATAATAGTGTGGAATAAATAATGAAGTAACAAGTACAGTGAACAGTGCATATAAATAGTGAAATATAAATATCTGTGATCTTGATCAAATTAGAATTAAGTGATTAATATATAAATATAGTGTTATTAGTGATATAAGAGGAATTAAAGATTTTATTTCATTTAGATTCTTAAGTAGTGACTTTTATTTGATTACGAACTAGATTTCGTCGAGCAATAAACATTACAGTGGTGTCGAGTGTGGGGTTGTTATAAACAATTTAGTATTTTGTTCATTGCTGTTTTGAAAATTGGAAAATTGCGTCTACGAAGTTGTTGAAAGATTTGAAGGTCGCAGAGTTGAAATATCAATTGGAAGAGCGGGATTTGGAAACCAGTGGCCGCAAACAAGTTTTAATAGAACGACTTCGAGAAGCTATGACGGAAGACGGTGAGGAGCCTGATACGTATTTGTTTGAGGTTCAACTTTCTTTAACCGATTTGGCTATAAATTTAAAAGAGAATTCTATGAATTTGTAATCAAAATTAAAAGAAAATTGTACAAATTTAGAATCAAAATTAAAAGAGAGTTCTATAAATTTGGAATCAAAATTAAAAGAAAACTGTACAAATTTGGAATCAAAATTAAAAGAGAATTCTACAAGTTGTAAAGAAGACTTAAAATCAAAATTAAAAGAAAACTCTACATTATTAGAAGCAAAATTAGAAGAAAAATTTCTAGAGAGCTCCAAAATTGTAAATGAAATATTAGAAAAATTAGAAGAAAGTTCTAGAAACTTGAGAGAAGAACTGCATGGAAAGATGGAAGAAAATACAAAGAAAGTTGAACAGCAACTGGAAAAATTCAGAGAAAATTCAAAGGTATGGGAGGAAGTATTTGAAGATAATTGTTATATGTTAGAAGAATTGGATGCAAAATTGGATTCAAAAGTGGATGAAAAAATGAATATTTTTGAAGAAAAATTCAAATTTGGTGTTTCATCTCCGGAAAAAGCTTCAAAAGCTGAGATAATTGAATTATCCACACCAAATCTTGACTCAACTACAAAAATGCGTGTCAAACCTCCAATCTTTGATGGTCAAACATCTTAGATTAATTACCATAGGCAATTTGAAGCCGCTGATAAGGCTAATGGCTGGAATGATACTGAAAAAGTTTCAGCACTTACAGTTGCTCTCCGAGGAGATGCGGTAAACATTTTACAGGCTATTCCACCGGAAGAAGACAACAATTATGAAAAATTGGTCAAGTGACTGGAGCTGCAATACGGCCATGCACACTTGAAGGAAGTGTATCACACGCAGCTTAAGAACCGATATCAACGTCCCAGCGAGAGTCTACAGGAGTTCGAAGCTGATGTGGCACGCCTAGTTCGACTGGCATATTCAACTGGCCCGGATGATTTCTTGGAAAGCTGGGCTGTGAGAATATTTGTGGATGGCATCAAAGACCATGAAACGCAACAAGATCTGCGTTTGGCGCGACCGAAGAAGCTGGTGGAAGCATTGGCCCATGCACTGGAATACGAAGCGGCAAAGCAGGCGTCCAGAAGCAGTGCCCGAGTGCGAGAGGTCAATTGTGACTCCAATGCCACGAAAAGCTTGGAAGCCCAGGTTCAGCGGTTGATCGAAAAAGTAAAAGATCTCAAGAATTCAAGACAACGTCGGTGCTGGAACTGTGAAGAACTAGGTCGACAAAAAAGTCAATTCAAGAAATCTTTGAAGATGCTTCCCAAAGATAACTCCAAACATGAAAGAGAACGCCTCGCAAGAATAAAACTAACCGAACAAGACACCAAGATAAAGCCTTACTGCGATAATTTTTTGAAGGAATTAACGACCCTATCACTATCCAAGGGTCAACAATTGGACAATCGGCAACGTGCACAAGCAGAAAATTTGATACACCGATTCCAAGAGGTGTTCGAAACCAGTGAGGGGCGAAAAGGAAGAACAAATATTGTCCATCACAAAATTAACACCGGAGATGCACGACCAATTCGACAAGCACCACGACGACTCCCGATTGCGAAGAAGGAAGACGCTGAGGCCATCATTCAAGATTTGGAGCAAGACGGCATCATTGAACCCGCGAACAGTCCATGGGCCTCTCCGGTGGTACTTGTGAAGAAGAAGGGAGGTTCTACCCGATTTTGTGTCGACTATCGCCAGCTGAATAACGTTACCAAGAAGGACAGTTATCCTCTGCCCAGGATTGATGACACCTTAGATACCCTGGCCGGGTCAAAGATCTTCTCGACCCTAGATCTCAAAAGTGGATACTGGCAAGTAGCGATGGATGAGAAAGACCGTGAAAAAACTGCATTTACCATCGGCAGTGGATTGTGACAATTTACAGTCATGCCATTTGGTCTGTGTAATGCTCCTGCTACCTTCGAGCGACTTATGGAGACCGTACTCAAAGGACTATCGGGAAAAACTTGCTTGGTATACCTGGACGATATAATTGTGATGGGAAAATCATTTGAAGACCATTTGAAGAACCTGAAGCAGGTATTTGAACAATTAAAGAAAGCGAGTTTGAAACTCAGTCCAAAGAAATGCCACTTATTCCAAGAACGGGTGAACTATTTGGGACATGTGGTCTCCAAAGAAGGCGTAGCAGTTGATGCAGAAAAGAGTAAGACAATTCAAGAATGGCCGGTACCTGCGGATAAACATCAGCTGCGCAGTCTCCTCGTGCTCTGTACCTATTACAGGAGATTTGTTTATGGATTCGCCAATATCGCCAAGCCACTGACCAGACTGACGGAAAATAATCGCAGAAGACTGCCAAGTCATTTTCGAGCGACTGAAACTACTCCTAGTCCAAGCACCAATCCTGAGTTACCCGAAGACGGAAGGACGTTTTGTTCTGAACACAGATGCCAGCGACGTCGGTATTAGGGGCGTCCTGTCCCAATTGCAGGAGAGTCAAGAAAGAGTAATCGGGTACTTCAGTAAGGTTTTGTCAAAGCCAGAGAGAAACTACTGTGTCACAAGACAGGAGCTGCTGGCAGTAGTGAAGTCCATCGAGCATTCCTACAAATATTTGTATGGTGAGAATTTCCTGTGAGGAACTGACCATGCTGCTCTGAGATGGCTACTACAGTTCAAGAATCCTGAGGGTCAGGTCGCTCGATGGATCGAAAGACTTCAAGAATACGACTCCAACATAGAACATCGAGCCGGTACAGCACATAAGAATGCTGATGCTTCATCAAGACGACCATGTCCAAAATATTGTTATCATTGCTCTAAGGTTGAAGCGAAGGCGTTCCGAACAACTGTCATTGACGATGCTTGGCAACTACAAGAGATAGAAAAGGACATAAATAGCAACTCAGAGTTGCAAATTATTCAAGAATGGAAGAAGAAAGGAACAAGACCGACATGACAAGAGGTGGCACCATACTCCCCGACGGTCAAATCGTACTGGACGCAATGGGATTCCATAATCCTGGATGAAGGCGTCTTGAAGCGTGTCCTGAAAGATCCGGATGAAACCAAGAGTAGAGAACAGCTGATCGTTCCTAGAGGTCGGGTTCCGGAGGTCTTAAGACATCTTCATGATGGAGTGAGTGGAGGACATCTTGGGGTAACGGAGACTCTGCAGAGAGTTCGTAAGCGATTTTATTGGCCAAACTGCAAAGAAGACGTTAGGGAATGGTGCAGGAAATGCACTACGTGCGCTTCAAGCAACGGACAGCAGAAACGACCAAGAGCTCCGATGCGACAGTATAATGTCGGTAGTCCATTCGAGAGGATAGCCATCGACGTAGCAGGGCCATTTCCCGAATCAGACGTCGGAAATAAATACATTGTTGTCGTCATGGACTACTTAAGTAAATGGGCAGAAGCGTATGCCCTTCCTAATCAAGAGGCCGCTACTATTGCAGACGTCCTAGTGAAGAACTGGATCTGTCGTTTTGGCGTACCCTTGGAACTCCATTCTGACCAGAGAAGAAACTTTGAATCTACTCTTTTCTAAAGGATATTCGAAGTACTGAATTTTCGTAAAACCAGAACTACTGCATTACATCCGCAGTCTGATGGAATGGTGGAATGGATGGATAAGACCATCAACAGACACCTGGCCAAAGTTGTCTCTAGTCACCAGAGAGACTGGGACAAATATCTCCATCTGTTCCTTTTGGCCTACCGCTCATCCGTACACGAAACAACCGGACAGACTCCAGCAAGAATTATCTTTGGACGGGAACTTTGACTACCATGCGACCTGAAGTTCGGCTGCAAACTTGGAGAAGACCTGGCTGGTGAAGATTTTGTCATTAATTTGAGGCGTCAGCTGGACGATATCCACTCCCGAGTCCGTATAAACTTCCAGAATGCCAGCGACCGGATGAAAGAGACCTATGACGTCAAGGCACAAGACGGGGGTTTTCAACCAGGAGACCCTGTGTGGCTTTATAACTCAGGGCGGCGACGTGGCTTGTCTCCAAAATAACTGATATCTTGGGAAGAGCCTTACGAAGTCATCAGAAGAATTAACGACATAATCTACGAAATCAGACGCAACCCCAAGAGCGAATCAAGAGTGGTGCACTTCAATCGGCTAGCACCATTTGCAGGAGACAATAATGAAGATCCCAACGATGCACGTGCTCGTAAGATCCATGCGCGGGAAGATTCATTTGAGGAGTTCATGAAGACTTTTTCAAGTGGACGTCGGGCTCGATTGGGAATAACTACCGAAGTGCAGCAGGATCTATTCAGAGTCCCGGCCGACCACTCCTTGGCCCATTGTGTATCAGGGGATTTGGAGATGTCCCAAGGAATAGCAGCAGTTTTCAAGAAGAAGTTTGGCAGACCAGAACACCAGAAGCCTGCAGTAGGGAAGACCATCTGTCTGAGAGACAATACGACAACCAAGGAACGCTATATTTACCACATGGTAACGAAAGATAAATTTCATCATAGACCAACCTACCGTTCCATGTGGGAAAGGCTGCAAGACATGCGAGGCCATTTAATGCAGAACGACATCCTGAAACTGGCAATACCAAAATTGGGCTGCGGTCTGGATTGATTAGATTGGAAGATCGTTCGAAATATGATAGAGGTAACATTCCAGAACAGCGGAGTTTAAATATTGGTCTGCTGTTTCCACTCAGCAGGCCCGATTGCACCAAAAACTGTCGACTGCTACTTCTACCAAACTACTGGTTGCACCAAGGGTGGCAAGTGTCAATTCCGGCATAGACATGAAGGTGTGTTTCGGGACGAAATATTCTTAAGAAGAGGGCAGTGTGACGGGCGAGAGCAAGGGGGGAGCTCGTAAAGACGACGCAGTATGGGAAGGGGCTTCTTATCGCCTCTTACGCCGCGCCACGTCGCAGCACATCACCCCTCCCAAAGGAAGCCTCTAGTGATTCCAAGAAATGGGAAGAGTCGCAAAATCGAAAATTCGAGAAGGACAGTGTTCCTCTTTATGAAGCGAAGCCAAAGACGTGTAGTACAGTACAGTAATAAGAGTATCAGTGTGGAATAAATGATGAAGTAACAAGTACAGTGGACTGTGCATATGAATAGTGAAATATAAATATCTGTGACCTTGATTAAATTAGAATTAAGTGATTAATATATGAATATAGTGTTATTAGTGATATAAGAAGAATTAAAGATTTTATTTCATTTGGATTCTTGAGTAGTGACTTTTATTTGATTACGAACTAGACTTCGCCGAGCAATAAACATTACAATATGTATGGATCTATCGACAAAAACATCATATTTCGTGTTTTCAGAGCGCTATCTGCAGTAATATGAAGTTTGAAATAGGTCGGAATTACCACATTTTGAGCAGTTCCAAAGTATCGCAAATTACATGAATCCATCCAATACAACATAATACGCATAAATCCGTCCTCAAATGCACAAAATTTTGCGTTTCCAGCGAGTTATCAGCGTTTTTTCTGAGTCTCGTTAAGAAATTTTTGACTCTGTAAATTTGCTCAGAAGTGAGATTTTGCTTCAAAATTGCGTTATATGGCAGAATCTAGCACCAAATACATCATATTTCGTGTTCTTAGAGTGCTATTTGCAGTTTTACAAACTTTGGAATAAATCAAAATCACGCTCTTCCGCGCAGATTTTCACAATCAAATAGTTCATATACCTATCCAGAACCTCATAATATGTATGAATCTATCAAAAAAAACATAATATTTTGTGCTTTCAGAGCGCTATCTGCAGTTATATGAAATTTGAAATAAGTCAAAATCACCACATTCTGAGCAGTTTCAAAGTATCGCAAATCACATAAATCTATCCAATACAACATAATACGCATAAATCCGTCCTCAAATGCACAAAATTTTGCGTTTCTAGCAAGTTATCATCGTTCTTTCTGAGTCTCGTTGAGGATATTTGGACTCTGTAAATCTGCTCAGAAGCAGGATTTTGCTTCAAAATTGCGTTATATGGCAGAATCTAGTACAAAATACATCATATTCAGTGTTTTTAGAGTGCTATCTGCAGTTTTACAAACTTTGGAATAAGTCGAAATCACGCTCTCCCGCGCAGATTCTCACGATCAAAGAGTTCATATTCCTATTCAGGACCTCATAATACGTATGGATCTATCGACAAAAACATCATATTTCGTGTTTCCAGAGCGCTATCTGCAGCTATATGAAGTTTGAAATAAGTCAAAATTACCACATTCTGAGCAGTTTCAAAGTATCGCAAATCACATAAATCTATCCAATACAACATAATACGCATGAATCCGTCCTCGAATGCACAAAATTTTGCGTTTCCAGCAAGTTATTAGCGCTTTTTCCTGAGTCTCGTTGAGTAATTTTTGACTCAGTAAATCTGCTCAGAAGCAGGATTTTGCTCCAAAAGTGCGTTGTATGGTAGAATCCAGCACTAAATACATCATATTCTGTGTTTTCAGAGTGCTATTTGCAGTTTCAAACTTTGGAATAAGTCGAAATCACGCTTTTCCGCGCAGATTTTCATAATCAAAAAGCTCATATTCCTATTCAGGGCCTCATATTATATATGAATCTATCAACAAAAACATCATATTTCGTGTTTTCAGAGCGCTATCTTCAGTTATATGAAATTTGAAATGAGTCAAAATTACCACATTCTGAGCAGTTTCAAAGTATCGCGAATCACTTAATCTATCCAATACAACATAATACGCAAGAATCTGTCCTTAAATGCACAAAATTTTGCGTTTCTAGCGAGTTATCAGCGTTTTTTCTGAGTATCTTTGAGAATTTTTTGACCCTGTAAATCTGCTCAGAAGCAAGATTTTGCTTCAAAAGTGCGTTATATGCCAGAATCTAGCACCAAATACATCATATTTTGTGGTTTCAGAGTGCTGTTTGCAGTTTTACAAACTTTGGGATAAGTCGAAATCACGCTTTTCCGCGCAGATTTCCACAATCAAAAAGTTCATATTCCTATTCAGAACCTCATAATATGTATGAATCTATCGACAAGAACATCATATTTCGTGTTTTCAGAGCGCTTTCTGCAATTATATGAAGTTTGAAATAAGTCAAAATCACCACATTCTGAGCAGTTTTAAAGTATCGCAAATCACATGAATCTATCCAATACAACATAATACGCATGAATCCGTCCTCAAATGCACAAAATTTTGCGTTTCCAGCGAGTTATTAGCGCTTTTTCTGAGTCTCGTTGAGAAATTTTTGACTCTGTCAATCTGCTCAGAAGTAGGATTTTGCTTCAAAAGTGCGTTATATGGCAGAATCTAGCACCAAATACATCATATTCCGTGTTTTTAGAGTGCGATTTGCAGTTCTACAAACTTTGGAATGAGTCAAAATCACGCTTTTCCGCGCAGATTATCACAATCAAAAAGTTCATATTCCTATTCAGGACCTTAAATTATATATGAATCTATCAACAAAAACATCATATTCCGTGTTTTCAGAGCGCTATCTGCAGTTATATAAAGATTGAAATAAGTCAAAAATACCACATTCTGAGCAGTTTCAAAGTATCGCAAATCACATTTATCTATCCAATACAACATAATACGCATAAATCCGTCCTAAAATGCACAAAATTCTGCGTTTCTAGCGAGTTATCAGCGTTTTTTCTGAGTATCTTTGAGGATTTTTTGACTCTTTAATCTGCTCAGAAGCAAGATTTTGCTTCAAAAGTGCGTTATATGGCAGAATCTAGCACCAAATACATCATATTTCGTGTTTTTAGAGTGCTATTTGCAGTTTTACAAACTTTGGAATAAATCGGAATCACGCTTTTCCGCGCAGATTCCCACAATCAAAAAGTTCATATTCCTATTCAGGACCTCTTAATACGTATGAATCTATCGCCAAGAACATCATATTTCGTGTTTTCAGAGCGCTATCTGCAGTTATATGAAGTTTGGAATAAGTCAAAATTACCACATTCTGAGCAGTTTCAAAGTATCGCAAATCACATAAATCTATCCAATGCAACATAATACGCATGAATCCGTTCTCAAATGCACAAAATTTTGCATTTCCAGCAGAGGATCAGCGTTTCTTCTGAATCTCGTTGATAAATTTTTGACTCTGTGAATCTGCCTAGAAGCAAGTTTTTGCTTCAAAAGTCTGTTATATGCCAGAATCTAGCACCAAATACATCATATTTCGTGTTTTCAGAGTGCTATTTGCAGTTTTACAAACTTTAGAATAAGTCGAAATCACGCTTTCCCGTGCAGATTTTCACAATCAAAAAATTCATATTCCTATTCAGGACCTCATAATACGTATGAATCTATCGACAAAAACATCATATTCCGTGTTTTCAGAGCGCTATCTGCAGTTATATGAAGTTTGAAATAAGTCAAAATTACTACATTCTGAGCAGTTTCGAAGTATCGCAAATCACATAAATCTATCTAATACAACATAATACGCATGAATTCGTCCTAAAATGCACAAAGATTTGCGTTTCCACCGAGGGATCAGCGTTTTTTCTGAGTCTCGTTGAGAAATTTTTGACCCTGTAAATCTGCTCAGAAGCAAGATTTTGCTCCAAAAGTGCGTTATATGCCAGAATCTAGCACCAAATACATCATATTTTGTGGTTTCAGAGTGCTATTTGCAGTTTTACAAACTTTGGGATAAGTCGAAATCACGCTTTCCCGCGCCGATTTTCACAATCGAAAAGTTCATATTCCTATTCAAAACCTCATAATATGTATGAATCTATCGACAAATACATCATATTTCGTGTTTTCAGAGCGCTATCTGCAGTTATATGAGATTTGAAATGAGTCAAAATCACCACATTCCGAGCAGTTTCAAAGTATCGCAAATCACATAAATCTATCCAATACAACATTATACGCATGAATCCGTCCTCAAATGCACACAATTTTGCGTTTCTAGCGAGTTATCATCGTTCTTTCTGAGTCTCGTTGAGGATATTTGGACTCTGTAAATCTGCTCAGAAGCAGGATTTTGCTTCAAAATTGCGTTATATGGCAGAATCTAGTACAAAATACATCATATTTCGTGTTTTTAGAGTGCTATTTGCAGTTTTACAAACTCTAGAATAAGTCAAAATCACGCTTTTCCCCGCAGATTTTCACAATCAAAAAGCTCATATTCCTATTCAGGGCCTCATATTATATATGAATCTATCGACAAAAACATCATATTTCGTGTTTTCAGAGCGCTATCTTCAGTTATATGAAGTTTGGAATGAGTCAAAATTACCACATTCTGAGCAGTTTCAAAGTATCGCGAATCACATAAATCTATCCAATACAACATAATACGCAAGAATCTGTCCTCGAATGCACAGAATTTTGCGTTTCTAGCGAGTTATCAGCGTTTTTTCTGAGTATCTTTGAGAATTTTTTAACTCTGTAAATCTGCTCAGAAGCAAGATTTTGCTTTAAAAGTGCGTTATATGCTAGAATCTAGCACCAAATACATCATATTTTGTGGTTTCAGAGTGCTATTTGCAGTTTTACAAACTTTGGGATAAGTCGAAATCACGCTTTTCCGCGCAGATTTTCACAATCGAAAAGTTCATATTCCTATTCAGAATCTCATAATATGTATGAATCTATCGACAAAAACATCATATTTCGTGTTTCCAGAGTGCTATCTGCAGTTATATGAAGTTTGAATTAAGTCAAAATCACCACATTCTGAGCAGTTTCAAAGTATCGCAAAACACATGAATCTATCCAATACAACATAATACGCATGAATCCGTCCTCAAATGCACAAAATTTTGCGTTTCCAGCGAGTTATTAGCGTTTTTTCTGAGTCTCGTTGAGAAATTTTTGACTCTGTCAATCTGCTCAGAAGAAAGATTTTGCTTCAAAAGTGCGTTATATGGCAGAATCTAGCACCAAATACATCATATTTCGTGTTTTTAGAGTGCTATTTGCAGTTTTACAAACTTTGGAATGAGTCGAAATCACGCTTTTCCGCGCAGATTATCACAATCAAAAAGTTCATATTCCTATTCAGGACCTTAAATTATATATGAATCTATCAACAAAAACATCATATTCCGTGTTTCTAGAGCGCTATCTGCAGTTATATGAAGTTTGAAATAAGTCAAAAATACCACATTCTGAGCAGTTCCAAAGTATCGCAAATCACATTTATCTATCCAATACAACATAATACGCATGAATCCGTCCTCAAATGCACAAAATTTTGCGTTTCTAGCGAGTTATCATCGTTCTTTCTGAGTCTTGTTGAGGATATTTGGACTCTGTAAATCTGCTCAGAAGTAGGATTTTGCTTCAAAATTGCGTTATATGGCAGAATCTAGTACAAAATACATCATATTTCGTGTTTTTGGAGTGCTATTTGCAGTTTTACATACTTTGGAATAAGTCGAAATCACGCTCTTCCGCGCAGATTCTCACGATCAAAGAGTTCATATTCCTATTCAGGACCTCATAATACGTATGAATCTATCGACAGAAACATCATATTTCGTGTTTCCAGAGCGCTATCTGCAGCTATATGAAGTTTGAAATAAGTCAAAATTACCACATTCTGAGCAGTTTCAAAGTATCGCAAATCACATAAATCTATCCAATACAACATAATACGCATGAATCCGTCCTAAAATGCACAGAATTTTGCGTTTCCAGCGAGTTATCAGCGTTTTTCTGAGTCTCGTTGAGTAATTTTTGACTCAGTAAATCTCCTCAGAAGCAAGATTTTGCTTCAAAAGTACGTTGTATGGTAGAATCCAGCCCTTAATACATCATATTCTGTGTTTTCAGAGTGCTATTTGCAGTTTTACAAACTTTGGAATAAGTCGAAATCACGCTTTTCCGCGCAGATTTTCACAATCAAAAAGCTCATATTTCTATTCAGGACCTCATATTATATATAAATCTATCGACAAAAACATCATATTTCGTCTTTTCAGAGCGCTATCTTCAGTTATATGAAGTTTGAAATGAGTCAAAATTACCACATTCTGAGCAGTTTCAAAGTATCGCGAATCACATAAATCTATCCAATACAACATAATACGCAAGAATCTGTCCTCGAATGCACAAATTTTGCGTTTCTAGCGAGTTATCAGCGTTTTTTCTGAGTATCTTTGAGGATTTTTGAACTCTGTAAATCTGCTCAGAAGCAAGATTTTGCTTTAAAAGTGCGTTATATGCCAGAATCTAGCACCAAATACATAATATTTTGTGGTTTCAGAGTGCTATTTGCAGTTTTACAAACTTTAAGATAAGTCGAAATCACGCTTTTCCGCGCAGATTTTCACAATCAAAAAGTTCATATTCCTATTCAGGACCTTAAATTATATATGAATCTATCAACAAAAACATCATATTCCGTGTTTTCAGAGCGCTATCTGCAGTTATATGAAGTTTGAAATAAGTCAAAAATACCACATTCTGAGCAGTTTCAAAGTATCGCAAATCACATTTATCTATCCAATACAACATAACACGCATAAATCCGTCCTAAAATGCACAAAAATTTGCGTTTCTAGCGAGTTATCAGCGTTTTTTCTGAGTATCTTTGAGGATTTTTTGACTCTGTAAATCTGCTCAGAAGCAAGATTTTGCTTCAAAAGTGCGTTATATGGCAGAATCTAGCATCAAATACATCATATTTCGTGTTTTTAGAGTGCTATTTGCAGTTTTACAAACTTTGGAATAAGTCGAAATCACGCTTTTTCGCGCAGATTCTCACAATCAAAAAGGTCATATTCCTATTCAGGACCTCTTAATACGTATGAATCTATCGACAAGAACATCATATTTCGTGTTTTCAGAGCGCTATCTGCAGTTATATGAAGTTTGGAATAAGTCAAAATTACCACATTCTGAGCAGTTTCAAAGTTTCGCAAATCACATAAATCTATCCAATGCAACATAATAAATCCGTCCTCAAATACACAAAATTTTGCGTTTCCAGCAGAGGATCAGCGTTTCTTCTGAATCTCGTTGATGAATCTTTGACTCTGTAAATCTGCCTAGAAGCAAGTTTTCGCTTCAAAAGTGCGTTATATGCCAGAATCTAGCACCAAATACATCATATTTCGTGTTTTTAGAGTGCTATTTGCAGTTTTACAAACTTTGGAATAAGTCGAAATCACGCTTTTCCGTGCAGATTTTCACAATCAAGAAGTTCATATTCACATTCAGGACCTAATAATACGTATGGATCTATCGACAAAAACACCATATTCCGTGTTTTCAGAGCGCTATCTGCAGTTATATGAAGTTTGAAATAAGTCAAAATCACCACATTCTGAGCAGTTTCAAAGTATCGCAAATCACATGAATCTATCCAATACAACATGATACGCTTGAATCCGTCCTCAAATGCACAAAATTCTGCGTTTCCAGCGAGTTATTAGCGTTTTTTTCTGAGTCTCGTTGAGAAATTTTTGACTCTGTCAATCTGCTCAGAAGTAAGATTTTGCTTCAAAAGTGCGTTATATGGCAGAATCTAGCACTAAATACATCATATTTTGTGTTTTTAGAGTGCTATCTGCAGTTTTACAAACTTTGGAATGAGTCGAAATCACGCTTTTCCGCGCAGATTTTCACAATCAAAAAGTTCATATCCCTATTCAGGACCTCATAATATGTATGAATCTATCGACAAAAACATCATATTCCGTGTTTTCAGAGCGCTATCTGCAGTTATATGAAGTTTGGAATAAGTCCAAATTACCAAATTCTAAGCAGTTAGAAAGTATCGCAAATCACATAAATCTATCCAATACAACATAATACGCATGAATCCGTCCTCAATTGCACAAAATTTTGCGTTTCCAGCGAGTTATCAGCGTTTTTTCTGAGTCTCGTTGAGAAATTTTTGACTCTGTAAATCTTCTCTGAAGCAAGTTTTTGCTCCAAAAGTGCGTTATATGGCAGAATCTAGCACCAAATACATCATATTTCGTGTTTTTAGAGTGCTATTTGTAGTTTTACAAACTTTGGAATAAGTAAAAATAACGCTTTTACGTGCAGATTTTCACAATCAAAAAGTTCATATTTCTATTCAGGACCTCATAATACGTATGAATCTATCGACAAAAAAATCATATTTCGTGTTTTCAGAGCGCTATCTGCAGTTATATGAAGTTTGGAATAAGTCAAAATTACCACATTCTGAGCAGTTTAAAAGTATTGCAAATCAAATGAATCTATCCAATACAACATAATACGCATGAATCCGTCCTCAAATGCACAAAATTTTGCGTTTCCAGCGAGTTATCAGCGTTCTTTCTGAGTCTCGTTGAGAAATTTTTGACTCTGTCAATCTGCTCAGAAGCAAGATTTTGCTTCAAAAGTGCGTTATATGGCAAAATCTAGCATCAAATACATCATATTTCATGTTTTTAGAGTGCTATTTGCAGTTTCAAACTTTGAAATAAGTCGAAATGACGCTTTTCCGCGCGAATTTCCACAATCAAAAAGGTCATATTCCTATTCAAGACCCCATAATATGTATGGATCTATCGACAAAAACATCATATTTCGTGTTTTCTGAGCGCTATCTGCAGTTATATGAAGTTTGAAATAAGTCAAAATCACCACATTCTGAGCAGTTTCAAAGTATCGCGAATCACATAAATCTATCCAATACAACATAATACGCATGAATCCGTCCTCAAATGCACAAAATTTTGCGTTTCCAGCGAGTTATCAGCGTTTTTTCTGAGTCTCGTTGAGAAATTTTTGACTCTGTGAATCTGCTCTGAAGCAAGATTTTGCTTCATAAGTGCGTTATATGGCAGAATTTAGCACCAAATACATCATATTTTGTGTTTTTAGAGTGCTATTTGCAGTTTCACAAACTCTGGAATAAGTCGAAATCACGCTGTTCCCCGCAGATTTTCACAATCAAAAAGTTCATATTCCTATTCAGAACCTCATAATATGTATGAATCTATCGTCAAAAACATCATATTTCGTGTTTTCAGAGCGCTATCTGCAGTTATATGAAGTTTGAAATAAGTCAAAATCCCCACATTCTGAACAGTTTCAAAGTTAAGCAAATCACATAGATCTATCCACTACAACATAATACGCATGAATCCGTCCTCAAATGCA
>OZ022327.1:33519689-33656137 GCA_963989225.1 Dromius quadrimaculatus
AGTTTGAAATAAGTGCTATTTGCAGTTTTACAAACATTGGAATAAGTCGAAATCACGCTTTTCCTCGCAGATTTTCACAATCAAGAATATATATGAATCTATCGACAAAAATATCATATTCCATGCTTTCAGAGCGCTATCTGCAGTTATATGAAGTTTGAAATAAGTCAAAATTACTACATTCTGAGCAGTTTCAAAGTATCGCAAATCACATAAATTCATCCAATATAACATAATACGCATGAATCCGTTCTTAAATTCACAAAATTTAGCGTTTCCAGCGAGTTATCAGCGTTTTTTCTGAGTCTCGTTGAGAAATTTTTGACTCTGTAAATCTGCTTAGAAGCAAGATTTTGCTTTGAAAGTTTGTTATATGGCAGAATCTAGCACAAAATACATCATATTTTGTGTTTTTTGTGTGCTACTTGCGATTTTTCAAACTTTGGAATAAGTCGAAATCACGCTTTTCCGCGCAGATTTTCACACTCAAAAAGTTCAAATTCCTATTCAGGACCTCATAATATGTATGAATCTATCGACAAAAACATCATATTTCTTGTTTTTAGAGCGCTATCTGCAGTTATATGAAGTTTGAAATGAGTCAAAATTACCACATTCTGAGCAGTTTCAAAGTATCGCAAATCACATAAATCTATCCAATACAACATAATACGCATGAATCTGTCCTCAAATGCACGAAATTCAGCGTTTCCAGCGAGTTATCAGCTTTTTTTTCTGAGTCTCGTTAAGAAATTTTTGACTCTGTAAATTTGCTCAGAAGCAAGAGTTTGCTTTAAAGTGCGTTATATGGCAGAATCTAGCACCAAATACATCATATTTCGTGTTTTAAGTGTGCTATTCGCAGTTTTACAAACTCTGGAATAAGTCAAAATCACGCTTTTCCGCGCAGATATTCACAATCAAAAGGTTATTATTCCTGATCAGGACCTCCTAATATGTATGAATCTATCGACAAAAACTTCATATTTTTTGTCTTCAGAGCGCTATCTGCAGTTATATGAAGTTTGAAATAAGTCAAAATTACCACATTCTGAGCAGTTTCAAAGTATCGCAAATCACATAAATCTATCCAATACAACATGATACGCATGAATCCGTCCTCAAATGCACAAAATTCAGCGTTTCCAGCGAGTTATGAGCGTTTTTTCTGAGTCTCGTTGAGAAATTTTTGACTCTGTGAATCTGCTCAGAAGCAAGATTTTGCTTTAAAAGTGCGTTATATGGCAGAATCTAGCACCAAATACATCATATTGCGTGTTTTCAGAGTACTATTTGCAGTTTTACAAACTTTTGAATAAGTCGAAATCACGCTTTTCCGCGCAGATTTTCACAATCAAAAAGTTCATATCCCTATTCAGGACCTCATAATATGTATGAATCTATCAACAAAAACATCATATTCCGTGTTTCCAGAGCGCTATCTGCAGTTATATGAAGTTTGAAATGAGTCAAAATTACTACATTCTGAGCGGTTTCAAAGTATCGCAAATCACATAAATCTATCCAATACAACATAATACGCATGAATCCGTCCTCAACTGCACAAAATTTTGCGTTTCCAGCGAGTTATCAGCGTTCTTTCCGAGTCTCGTTGAGAAATTTTTAACTCTGTAAATCTGCTCAGAAGTAAGATTTTGCCTCAAAAGTGCATTATATGGCAGAATCTAGCACCAAATACATCATATTTCGTGTTTTTAGAGTGCTATTTGCAGTTTTACAAACTTTGGAATGAGTCAAAATCACGCCTTTCCGCGCAGATTGACACAATCAAAAAGTTCATATTCCTATTCAGGACCTCATAATATGTATGAATCTATCGACAAAAACATCGTATTTCGTGTTTTCAGAGCGCTATTTGTAGTTATATGAAGTTTGAAATAAGTCAAAATTACCACATTCTGAGCAGTTCCAACGTATCGCAAATCACATGAATCTATTTAATACAACATAATCCGCATGAATCCATCCTCAAATGCACAAAATTTTGCGTTTCCAGCGAGTTATCAGCGTTTTCTCTGAGTCTCGTTGAGAAATTTTTGACCCTGAAAATCCGCTCAGAAGCAAGATTTTGCTTCAAAAGTGCGTTATATGGCTGAATCTAGCACCAAATACATCATATTTCGTGTTTTTAGAGTGCTATTTGCCGTTTTACAAACTTTGGAATAAGTCAGAATCACGCTTTTCCGCGCGGATTTTTACAATCAAAAAGTTCATATTCCTATTCAAGACCTCATAATATGTATGAATCTATCGACAAAAACATCATATTTCGTGTTTTCAGAGCGCAAACTGCAGATATATGAAGTTTGAAATAAGTCAAAATTACCACATTCTGAGCAGTTTCAAAGTATCGCAAATCACATAAATCTATCCAATAAAGCATAATACGCATGAACACATCCTCAAATGCACAGAATTTTGCGTTTCCAGCGAGTAATCAGCGTTTATTCTGAGTCTCGTTGAACGATTTTTGGCTCTGTAAATCTGCTCAGAAGCAATATTTTGCTGCAAAAGTGCGTTATATGGCAAAATCTAGCACCAAATACATCATATTTCGTGTTTTTAGAGTGCTATTTGCAGTTTTACAAACTCTGGAATAAGTCGAAATCACGCTTTCCCGCGCAGATTTTCACAATCAAAAAGTTTATATTCCTATTCAGGACCTCATAATATGTATGAATCTATTGACAAGAACATCATATTTCGTGTTTTCAGAGCGCAATCTGCAGTTATATGATGATTGAAATAAGTCAAAATTACCTCATTCTGAGCAGTTTCAAAGTATCGCAAATCACATAAATCGATCCAATACAACATAATACGCATGAATCCGACCTCAAATGCACAAAATTTTGCGTTTCCAGCGAGTAATCAGCGTTTTTTCTGAGTCTCATTGAGAGAGTTTTGACTCTGTAAATCTGCTCAGAAGCAAGATTTTGCTTCAAAAGGGCGTTATATGGCAGAATCTAGCACCAAATACATCATATTTCGTGTTTTTAGAGTGCTATTTGCAGTTTTACAAACTTTGAAACAAGCAAAAATCACGCTTTTCCGCGCGGATTTTCACAATCAAAAAGTTCATATTCCTATTCAGGACCTCATCATATGAATGAATCTGTCGACAAAAACATCATATTTCGTGTTTTCAGAGCGCTATCTGCAGTTATATGAAGTTTGAAATGAGTCAAAATTACCACATTCTGATCAGTTTCAAAGTACCGCAAATCACATAAATCTATCCAATACACGTAATTCGCATGAATCCGTCCTCAAACACAAATTTTGCGTTTCCAGCGAGTTATCAGCGTTTTTTCTGAATCTCGTTGAGAAATTTTTGACTCTGTAAATCTGCTCAGAAGCAAGATTTTGCTTCAGAAGTGCGTTATATGGCAGAATCCAGCACCAAATTGATCATATCTCGTGTTTTCAGAGTGCTATTTGCAGTTTTACAAACTTTGGAATAAGTCGAAATCACGCTTTTCCGCGCAGATTTTCACAATCAAAAAGTTCATATTCCCTATTCAGTAACTCATGATATGTATGAATCCATCAACAGAAACATCATATCTCGTGTTTTCAGAGCGCTATCTGCAGTTATATGAAGTTTGAAATAAGTCAAAATTACCACATTCTCAGCGGTTTCAAAGTATCGCAAATCACATAAATCTATTCAATACAACAAAATACGCATGAATCCGTCCTCAAATGCACAGAATTTTGCGTTTCCAGCGAGTTATCAGCGTTTTTTCTGAGTTTCGCTGCGAAATTTTTGATTCTGTAAATCTGCTCAGAAGCAAGATTTTGCTTCAGAAATGCGTTATATGGCAGAATCTAGCACCAAATACATCACATTTCGTGTTTTGAGAGTGCTATTCGCAGTTTTACAAACTTTTGAATAAGTCGAAATCACGCTCTTCCGGGCAGATTTTCAAAATCGAAAAGTTCATATTCCTATTCAGGAACTCATATATGTATGAATCCATCAACAAAAACATCATATCTCGTGTTTTCAGAGCGCTATCTGCAGTTATATGAAGTTTGAAATAAGTCAAAATTACCCACATTCTCAGCTGTTTCAAAGTATCGCAAATCACATAAATCTATCCAATACAACATAATACGCATGAATCCGTCCACAAATGCACAAAATTTTGCGTTTCCAGCGAGTTATCAGCGTTTTTTCTGAGTTTCGTTGAGAAATTTTTGATTCTGTAAATCTGCTCAGAAGCAAGATTTTGCTTCAGAAATGCGTTATATGGCAGAATCTAGCACCAAATACATCGTATTTTGTGTTTTTAGAGTGCTATTCGCAGTTTTACAAACTTTGGAATGAGGCGAAATCACGCTTTTCCGCGCAGATTCCCACGATCAAAAAGTTCATATTCCCATTCAGGACTTCATAAAATGTATGAATCTATCGACCAAAACATCATCTTTCGTGTTTTCAGAGCGCTATCTGCAGTTATAGGAAGTTTGAAATAAGTCGAAATTACCACATTCTGAGCAGTTTCAAAGTATCGCAAATCACATGAATCTATTTAATACAACATAATCCGCATGAATCCATCCTCAAATGCACAAAATTTTGCGTTTCCAGCGAGTTATCAGCGTTTTTCTGAGTCCCGTTGAGAAATTTTTGACTCTGTAAATCTGCTTGGAAGCAAGATTTTGCTTCAAAAGTGCGTTATATGGCTGAATCTAGCACCAAATACATCATATTTCGTGTTTTTAGAGTGCTATTTGCCGTTTTAACAAACTTTGGAATAAGTCAGAATCACGCCTTTTCCGCGCGGATTTTTACAATCAACAAGTTCATATTCCTATCAAGACCTCATAATATGTATGAATCTATCGACAAAAACATCATAATTTGTGTTTTCAGAGCGCTATCTGCAGATATATGAAGTTTGAAATAAGTCAAAATTACCACATTATGAGCAGTTTCAAAGTATCGCAAATCACATGAATCTATCCAATACAACATACTACGCATGAACACAACCTCAAATGCACAAAATTTTGCGTTTCCAGCGAGTAATTAGCGTTTTTTTTTGAGTCTCGTTGAGAGATTTTTGGCTCTGTGAATCTGCTCAGAAGCAAGATTTTGCTACAAAAGTGCGATATATGGCAGAATCTAGCACCAAATACATCATATTCGTGTTTTTAGAATGCTATTTGCAGTTTTACAAACTTTGGGATAAGTCGAAATCTCGCCTTTCCGCGCAAATTTTCACGATCAAAAAGTTCATATTCCTATTCGGGACCTCATAATATGTATGAATCTATTGACAAAAACATCATATTTCGTGTTTTCAGAGCGCTATCTGCAGTTATATGAAGTTTGAAATAAGTCAAAATTACCACATTCTGAGCAGTTTCAAAGTATCGCAAATCACATACATCTATCCAATACAACATAATACGCATGAATCCGTCCTCAAATGCACAAAAATTTTGCGTTTCGAGCGAGTTATCAGCGTTTTTTCTGAGTCTGGTTGAGAAATTTTTGACTTTGCGAATTTGCTCATAAGTAAGATTTAGCTTCAAAAGTGCGTTATATGGCAGAATCTAGCACCAAATACATTATATTTCGTGTTTTCAGAGTGCTATTTGCAGTTTTACAAACTTTGGAATAAGTCGAAATCACGCTTTTCCGCGCGGATTTTCACAATCAAAAAGTTAATATTCCTATTCAGGACCTCATAATATGTATGAATCTATCGACAAAAACATCATATTTCGTGTTTTTAGAGCGCTATCTGCAGTTATATGAAGTTTGAAATAAGTCAAAATTTCCACATTCTGATCAGTTTCAAAGTATCGCAAATCACATAAATCTATCCAATACAACATGATACGCATGAATCCGTCCTCAAATGCACAAAATTTTGCGTTTTCAGCGAGTTATCAGCGTTTTTTCTGAGTCTCGTTGAGAAATTTTTGACTCTGTAAATCTGCTCAGAAGCAAGATTTTGCTTCAAAAGTGCGTTATATGGCAGAATCTAGCACCGAATACATCATATTTTGTGTTTTTAGAGTGCTATTTGCAGTTTAACAAACTTTGGAATAAGTCGTAATCACGCTTTTTCGCGCGGATTTTCACAATCAAGAAGTTAATATTCCTATTCAGGACCTCATAATATGTATGAATCTATCGACAAAAACATCATATTTCGTGTTTTTAGAGCGCTATCTGCAGTTATATGAAGTTTGAAATAAGTCAAAATTACCACATTCTGATCAGTTCCAAAGTATCGCAAATCACATAAATCTATCCAATACAACATAATACGCATTAATCCGTCCTTTATGCACAAAATTCTGCGTTTCCAGCGAGTTATCAGCGTTTTTTCTGAGTCTCGTTGAGAGATTTTTGACTTTGTAAATCCGCTCAGAAGCAAGATTTTGCTTTAAAAGTGCGTTATATGGCAGAGTCTAGCACCAAATACATCATATTTCGTGTTTTTAGAGTGCTATTTGCAGTTTTACAAACTTTGGAATAAGTCAAAATCACGCTTTCGCGCAGATATTCACAATCAAAAAGTTCATATTCCTGATCAGGACCTCCTAATATGTATGAATCTATCGACAAAAACATCATATTTTATGTCTGCAGAGCGCTATCTGCAGTTATATGAAGTTTGAAATAAGTCAAAATTACCACATTCTGAGCAGTTTCAAAGTATCGCAAATCACATAAATCTATCCAATACAACATAATACGCATGAATCCGTCCTCAAATGCACAAAATTCAGCGTTTTCCAGCGAGCTATGAGCGTTTTTTCTGAGTCTCGTTGAGAAATTTTTTGACTCTGTGAATCTGCTCAGAAGCAAGATTTTGCTTTCAAAGTGCGTTATATGGCAGAATCTAGCACCAAATACATCATATTTCGTGTTTTCAGAGTACTATTTGCAGTTTTACAAACTTTTGAATAAGTCGAAATCACGCTTTTCCGCGCAGATTTTCACAATCAAAAAGTTCATATCCCTATTCAGGACCTCATAATATGTATGAATCTATCAACAAAAACATCATATTCCGTGTTTCCAGAGCGCTATCTGCAGTTATATGAAGTTTGAAATGAGTCAAAATTACTACATTCTGAGCAGTTTCAAAGTATCGCAAATCACATAAATCTATCCAATACAACATAATACGCATGAATCCGTCTCAAATGCAAAAAATTTTGCGTTTCCAGCGAGTTATTAGCGTTTCTTCTGAGTCTCGTTGAGAAATTTTTAACTCTGTAAATCTGCTCAGAAGGAAGAATTTTGCTTCAAAAGTGCGTTATATGGCAGAGTCTTGTACCAAATACATCATATTTTGTGCTTTCAGAGTACTATTTGCAGTTATACAAACTTTGGAATAAGTCGAAATCACGCTTTTCCGCGCAGACTTTCACAATTAAAAAGTTCATATTCCTATTCAGGACCTCATAATATGTATGAATCTATCGACAAGAATATCATATATCGTGTTTTCAGAGCGCTATCTGTAGTTTATATGAAGTTTGAAATAAGTCAAATTAACCACATTCTGAGCAGTTTTAAAGTATCGCAAATCACATAAATCTATCCAATACAACATGATACGCATGAATCCGTTCTAAATGCACAAAATTCTGCGTTTCCAGCGAGTTATCAGCGTTTTTTCTGAGTCTTGTTGAGAAATTTTTGACCCTGTAAATCTGCTCAGAAGCAAGATTTTGCTTCAAAAGTGCGTTATATGGCAGAATCTAGCACCAAATACATCATATTTCGTGTTTTCAGAGTACTATTTGCAGTTTTACAAACTTTGGAATAAGTCGAAATCACGCTTTTCCGCGCAGATTTTCACAATCAAAAAGTTCATATCCCTATTCAGGGACCTCATAATATGTATGAATCTATCAACAAAAACATCATATTCCGTGTTTTCAGAGCGCTATCTGCAGTTATATGAAGTTTGAAATAAGTCAAAATTACCACATTCTGAGCAGTTCCAAAGTATCGCAAATCACATAAATCTAACCAATACAACATAATACGCATAAATCCGTCCTCGAATGCACAAAATTTTTGCGTTCCCAGCGAGTAATCAGCGTTTTTCCTGAGTCTCGTTGAGAAAATTTTGTCTCTGTATGTCTGCTCAGAAGCTAGATTTTGCTTCGAAAGTGCGTTATATAGCAGAATCCAGCACCAAATACATCATATTTCGTGTTTTTAGAGTGCTATTTGCAGTTTTACAAACTTTGGAATGAGTCAAAATCACGCTTTTCCGCGCAGATTTTCACAATCAAAAAGTTCATATTCCTATTCAGGACCTTCATAATATGTATGAATCTATCGACAAAAACATCATATTTCGTGTTTTCAGAGCGCTATCTGCAGATATATGAAGTTTGAAATAAGTCAAAATTACCACATTCTGAGCAGTTTCAAAGTATCGCAAATCACATAAATCTATCCAATAAAACATAATACGCATGAACACATCCTCAAATGCACAGAATTTTGCGTTTCCAGCGAGTAATCAGCGTTTTTTCTGAGTCTCGTTGAACGATTTTTGGCTCTGTAAATTCTGCTCAGAAGCAAGATTTTGCTGCAAAAGTGCGTTATATGGCAAAATCTAGCACCAAATACATCATATTTCGTGTTTTTAGAGTGCTATTTGCAGTTTTACAAACTCTGGAATAAGTCGAAATCACGCTTTCTCGCGCAGATTTCAACAATCAAAAAGTTTATATTCCTATTCAGGACCTCATAATATGTATGAATCTATTGACAAGAACATCATATTTCGTGTTTTCAGAGCGCAATCTGCAGTTATATGAAGATTGAAATAAGTCAAAATTACCACATTCTGAGCATGTTTCAAAGTATCGCAAATCACATAAATCGATCAATACAACATAATACGCATGAATCCGACCTCAAATGCAAAAAATTTTGCGTTTCCAGCGAGTAATCAGCGTTTTTTCTGAGTCTCATTGAGAGAGTTTTGACTCTGTAAATCTGCTCAGAAGCAAGATTTTGCTTCAAAAGGGGCGTTATATGGCAAAATCTAGCACCAAATACATCATATTTCGTGTTTTTAGAGTGCTATTTGCAGTTTTACAAACTTTGAAACAAGCCGAAATCACGCTTTTCCGCGCGGATTTTCACAATCAAAAAGTTCATATTCCTATTCAGGACCTCATCATATGAATGAATCTGTCGACAAAACATCATATTTCGTGTTTTCAGAGCGCTATCTGCAGTTATATGAAGTTTGAAATGAGTCAAAATTACCACATTCTGATCAGTTTCAAAGTATCGCAAATCACATAAATCTATCCAATACAACATAATACGCATGAATCCGTCCTTAAATGCACAAAATTCTGCGTTTCCAGCGAGTTATCAGCGTTTTTTCTGAGTCTCGTTGAGAAATTTTTGACTCTGTAAATCTGCTCAGAAGCAAGATTTTGCTTCAGAAGTGCGTTATATGGCAGAATCCAGCACCAAATTAATCATATCTCGTGTTTTCAGAGTGCTATTTGCAGTTTTACAAACTTTGGATAAGTCGAAATCACGCTTTTCCGCGCAGATTTTCACAATCAAAAAGTTCATATTCCTATTCAGGAACTCATTATATGTATGAATTCATCAACAAAAACATCATATCTCGTGTTTTCAGGGCGCTATCTGCAGTTATATGAAGTTTGAAATAAGTCAAAATTACCACATTCTCAGCTGTTTCAAAGTATCGCAAATCACATAAATCTATCCAATACAACATAATACGCATGAATCCGTCCTCAAATGCACAAAATTTTGCGTTTCCAGCGAGTTATCAGCGTTTTTTCTGAGTTTCGTTGAGAAATTTTTGATTCTGTAAATCTGCTCAGAAGCAAGATTTTGCTTCAGAAATGCGTTATATGGCAGAATCTAGCACCAAATACATCGTATTTTGTGTTTTTAGAGTGCTATTCGCAGTTTTACAAACTTTGGAATGAGGCGAAATCACGCTTCTCCGGGAAGATTTTCACAATCAAAAAGTTCATATTCCTATTCAGAAACTCATAATATGTATGAATCCATCAACAAAATATCATATCTCGTGTTTTCAGAGCGCTATGTTCAGTTATATGAATTTTGAAATAAGTCAAAATTATCACATTCTGAGCAGTTTCAAAGTGTCGCAAATCACATAAATCTATCCAATACAACATAATACGCATGAATCCGTCCTCAAATGCACAAAATTTTGCGTTTTCCAGCGAGTTATCTGCGTTTTTTCTGAGTTTCGTTGAGGAATTTTTGATTCTGTAAATCTGCTCAGAAGCAAGATTTTGCTTCAGAAATGCGTTATATGGCAGAATCTAGCACCAGATACATCATATTTCGTGTTTTTAGAGTGTTATTTGAAGTTTCCAAACTCTGGAATAAGTCGAAATCACGCTTTTCCGCGCAGATTTCCACGATCAAAAAGTTCATATTCCCATTCAGGACCTCTCATAAAATGTATGAATCTATCGACCAAAACATCATCTTCCGTGTTTTCAGAGCGCTATCTGCAGTTATAGGAAGTTTGAAATAAGTCGAAATTACCACATTCTAAGCAGTTTCAAAGTATCGCAAATCACATAAATCTATTCAATACAACATAATCCGCATGGATCCATTCTCAAATGCACAAAATTTTGCGTGTCCAGCGAGTTATCAGCGTTTTTTTCTGAATCTCGTTGAGAGATTATTGACTCTGTAAATCTGCTTAGAAGCATGATTCTGCTTCAAAAGTGCGTTATATGGCTGAATCTAGCACCAAATACATCATATTTCGTGTTTTTAGAGTGCTATTTGCCGCTTTACAAACTTTGGAATAAGTCAGAATCACGCTTTTCCGCGCGGATTTTTACAATCAAAAAGTTCATATTCCTATTCAAGACCTTATAGTAGGTATGAATCTATCGACAAAAACATCATAATTCGTGTTTTCAGAGCGCTATCTGCAGATATATGAAGTTTGAAATAAGTCAAAATTACCACATTCTGAGCAGTTTCAAAGTATCGCAAATCACATGAATCTATCCAATACAACATAATACGCATGACCACATCCTCAGATGCACAGAATTTTGCGTTTCCAGCGAGTAATCAGCGTTTTTTCTGAGTCTCGTTGAGAGATTTTTGGCTCTGTGAATCTGCTCAGAAGCAAGATTTTGCTACAAAAGTGCGTTATATGGCAGAATCTAGCACCAAATACATCATATTTCGTGTTTTTAGAGTGCTATTTGCAGTTTTACAAACTTTGGGATAAGTCGAAATCACGCTTTTCCGCGCAGATTTTCACAATCAAAAAGTTCATATTCCTATTCAGGACCTCATAATATGTATGAATCTATCGACAAAAACATCATATTTCGTGTTTTCAGAGCGCTATCTGCAGTTATATGGAGTTTGAAATAAGTCAAAATTACCACATTCTGAGCAGTTTCAAAGTATCGCAAATCACATAAATCTATCCAATACAACATAATACGCATGAATCCGTCCTCAAATGCACAAAATTTTGCGTTTCCAGCGAGTTTTCAGCGTTTTCTCCGAGTCTCGTTGAGAAATTTTTGACTCTGTTAATTTGCTCACAAGCAAGATTTTGCTTCAAAAGTGCGTTATATGGCAGAATCTAGCACCCAATACTTCATATTTCGTGTTTTCAGAGTGCTATTTGCAGTTTTACAAACTTTGGAATGAGTCAAAATCACGCTTTTCCGCGCAGATTTTCACAATCAAAAAGTTCATATTTCTATTCAGGACCTCATAATATGTATGAATCTATCGACAAAAACATCATCTTTCGTGTTTTCAGAGCGCTATCTGCAGTTATAGGAAGTTTGAGATAAGTCGGAATTACCACATTCTGAGCAGTTTCAAAGTATCGCAAATCACATGAATCTATTTAATACAACATAATCCGCATGAATCCATCCTCAAATGCACAAAATTTTGCGTTTCCAGCGAGTTATCAGCGTTTTTTCTGAGTCTCGTTGAGAAATTTTTGACTCTGTAAATCTGCTTGGAAGCAAGATTTTGCTTCAAAAGTGCGTTATATGGCTGAATCTAGCACCAAATACATCATATTTCGTGTTTTTAGAGTGCTATTTGCCGTTTTACAAACTTTGGAATAAGTCAGAATCACGCTTTTCCGCGCAGATTTTTACAATCAAAAAGTTCATATTCCTATTCAAGACCTCATAATATGTATAAATCTATCGACAAAAACATCATAATTCGTGTTTTCAGAGCGCTATCTGCAGATATATGAAGTTTGAAATAAGTCAAAATTACCACATTCTGAGCAGTTTCAAAGTATCGCAAATCACATGAAATGTTGAAACTTGCAAAAAGATTGATCAAAAAGATGTGAAAATACTGGAACTGGGAGACTCAACTTGAAATGACATATCACCACTTCACAAAAATACACTTTTTATTGTCTAAATTGAATAAACTTGAATTATTATTATTATGTTTCGTTTATTTTATATATATATTTTTAGATAAGAATAGATATTTGATATGAGTTTACTGAATGCAGGACTGAATGGACTGATATGAAAAAACTGAGTAACAAAAATACACTAATACAACATGCTACGCATGAACACAACCTCAAATGCACAAAATTTTGCGTTTCCAGCGAGTAATTAGCGTTTTTTCTGAGTCTCGTTGAGAGATTTTTGGCTCTGTGAATCTGCTCAGAAGCAAGATTTTGCTACAAAAGTGCGATATATGGCAGAATCTAGCACCAAATACATCATATTTCGTGTTTTTAGAATGCTATTCGCAGTTTTACAAACTTTGGGATAAGTCGAAATCACGCCTTTCCGCGCAAATTTTCACAATCAATTCAGGACCTCATAATATGTATGAATCTATTGACAAAAACATCATATTTCGTGTTTTCGGAGCGCTATCTGCAGTTATATGAAGTTTGAAATAAGTCAAAATTACCACATTCTCAGCGGTTTCAAGTATCGCAAATCACATAAATCTATTCAATACAACAAAATACGCATGAATCCGTCCTCAAATGCACAGAATTTTGCGTTTCCAGCGAGTTATCAGCGTTTTTTTCTGAGTTTCGCTGAGAAATTTTTGATTCTGTAAATCTGCTCAGAAGCAAGATTTTGCTTCAGAAATGCGTTCTATGGCAGAATCTAGCACCAAATACATCACATTTCGTGTTTTTAGAGTGCTATTCGCAGTTTTACAAACTTTTGAATAAGTCGAAATCACGCTCTTCCGGGCAGATATTCAAAATCAAAAAGTTCATATTCCTATTCAGGAACTCATAATATGTATGAATCCATCAACAAAAACATCATATTCCGTGTTTTCAGAGCGCTATCTGCAGTTATATGAAGTTTGAAATGAGTCAAAATTACCACATTCTGATCAGTTTCAAAGTATCGCAAATCACATAAATCTATCCAATACAACATAATACGCATGAATCCGTCCTTAAATGCACAAAATTCTGCGTTTCCAGCGAGTTATCAGCGTTTTTTCTGAGTCTCGTTGAGAAATTTTTTGACTCTGTAAATCTGCTCAGAAGCAAGATTTTGCTTCAGAAGTGCGTTATATGGCAGAATCCAGCACCAAATTAATCATATCTCGTGTTTTCAGAGTGCTATTTGCAGTTTTACAAACTTTGGAATAAGTCGAAATCACGCTTTTCCGCGCAGATTTTCACAATCAAAAAGTTCATATTCCTATTCAGAAACTCATAATATGTATGAATCCATCAACAAAAACATCATACCTCGTGTTTTCAGAGCGCTATCTGCAGTTATATGAAGTTTGAAATAAGTCAAAATTACCACATTCTCAGCGGTTTCAAAGTATCGAAAATCACATAAATCTATCCAATACAACATAATACGCATGAATCCATCCTCAAATGCACAAAATTTTGCGTTTCCAGCGAGTTATCAGCGTTTTTTCTGAGTTTCGTTGAGAAATTTTTGATTCTGTAAATCTGTTCAGAAGTAAGATTTTGCTTCAGAAATGCGTTATATGGCAGAATCTAGCACCAAATACATCATATCTCGTGTTTTGAGAGTGCTATTCGCAGTTTTACAAACTTTGGAATAAGTTGAAATCCCGCTTTTCCGGGAAGATTTTCACAATCAAAAAGTTCATATTCCTATTCAGGAACTCATGATATGTATGAATCCATCAACAAAAACATCATATCTCGTGTTTTCAGAGCGCTATCTGCAGTTATATGAAGTTTGAAATAAGTCAAAGTTACCACATTCTCAGCGGTTTCAAGTATCGCAAATCACATAAATCTATCCAATACAACATAATACGCATGAATCCGTCCTCAAATGCACAAAATTCTGCGTTTCCAGCGAGTTATCAGCGTTTTTTCTGAGTTTCGTTGAGAAATTTTTGAATCTGTAAATCTGCTCAGAAGCAAGATTTAGCTTCAGAAATGCGTTATATGGCAGAATCTAGCACCAAATACATCGTATTTCGTGTTTTTAGAGTGCTATTCGCAGTTTTACAAACTTTGGAATAAGTCGAATTCACGCTTTTCCGGGCAGATTTTCACAATCAAAAAAGTTCATATTTCTATTCAGTAACTGATAATATGTATGAATCCATCAACAAAAATTGGTTGTCTGTAAAATCGGTTTACTGACGATAGTTCAACGTGACAACGTCATGAGAAAATAGTGATGGAGTGGTTGCATTTTTGAAAAGAAAATTTCAATTTTATTGGTTTTAGATATTTTGGATGGATATAGAGAAGGAGGTAAATAGAAATCAGGAATTGAATTGATTAGGTTACATTTATTTGTACGCATAAATTCAATTATGTCAATTTTTTTATTTCTTCATTTTGTATCAACATTATTTCTCTCAGCAAGTAAACTGAATGAAAGTTGTTGTTCAATTAGTTACTCAATTATTTTCGCAAATTTAATCGTAACTTGTTGTGAAAAAGTGATAATCTTGAATAATTTATTATAATAATAAACTGTGATTGAATTATTGTTCATAAATCCTAAATTTAAAATTTTAAATCTAGAAACATCATTAAAATTTTTGTAACTCTAGCTTTTGGAAAGCCCGCCTCAATGTGTTTGATATGGGAGAAAATTGTTCCCTTTGACGGCTGGCTGATCCAACCTGTCATTTCAGACACGTTGTTATGATATGTGGAAGATTTAACATTTATGTTCTAATTTTTTGAAATCATTGCTACGCTCGATAATCATTTCGATCAAATAGTGAAGCCATTAATTCTTTACTCATCGTGAAATAGTTCTAGGTAAGAGTGACTAATAGGTCACTAATACATTTCGCACAATTTTAAAGAGATGGCGATACTGGCGTCTCTGCAGTAAAAACAAATTCTATCAGTGGCACTAAAACAGTATTTATGTGTAACAATGGTTGTAGGTTAGCTCGCTACGCTCGCGGCTTTAACAGACATCTCTGAATACAACCGCACTTGCGCTGCGCGCGCCTGTGGGACTGAACTTGAGAGGAAACCACCTCGAAGGGTGAACCAAACTTCTCCATGTTGGACCGAAATAATGAAACTTTTACATGTCATGTTTGAGGACTACTGCTTAGGAACCACTCACTCTGTACACATGTATTTTTTCGAGCGCAAGCGCATTATCATAGTGACCTATCATTCACTTTATAGTTCTGTTAACTTATTGTTATAGTTTTGTCAATTATAGCATAACCTACAATCGCTGTACTAGCGGACCGATGCTATTTATTTTATTAATGAAAGCACGAATATTCGACAAAATATCACTGAACATATATCTAATATCGGAAGAATCATTATCTTTATCGCCGCAATTATCTTTGCTATAAACAATTGACACCACATTCACTTTTCACTGCACTTTATACTTGACGAAAACATGTAAATGTATAGCAGCTGCCCACGTAGACGCATCGCTCACTCAAGTAGGAGAGAGACAGATGTCGAACGCTGCCGAACGCGTATGCCGATTGTGCCTCTTTGTCGCTCGTTCCGCGCTCTCGCTTGCACTTCAAGCCTTAAATGGAACGCCTCAGAGCGAGGTAACGCCGCATGAGTTATGTTTTTTCGTGCGTGCAGCCGGCTTCATTGAATTATAAGACGTTGTCACGTCAAAAACAAATATATCCCAATTGGATTAATCTTTTCATTACTTCGTTGCACCTGAAATCATGTTTCACGCCCGTCCCATATAAAGTCTCTAACACAACTGTCGTCTCTTAACATATTACAGTAGTACATCATAATCTTATTAATTACTTATTTAATTTATTCTTATTGATAAATAATCATTGGCATTTGTGATGACGTAATGAAACGCCTCAGAGCGAGCGAGGTAACGCCGTATGAGTCATGTTTTTTCGTGTGTGCAGCCAGCTCTATCAAATTATGAGACGTTATCACGTCAAAAACATCATATCTCGTGTTTTCAGAGCGCTATCTGCAGTTATATGAAGTTTGAAATAAGTCAAAATTACCACATTCTCAGCGGTTTCAAAGTATCGCAAATCACATAAATCTATCCAATACAACATAATACGCATGAATCCGTCCTCAAATGCACAAAATTTTGCGTTTCCAGCGAGTTATCAGCGTTTTTTCTGAGTTTCATTGAGAGATTTTTGATTCTGTAAATCTGCTCAGAAGCAAGATTTTGCTTCAGAAATGCGTTATATGGCAGAATCTAGAACCAAATACATCATATTTAGTGTTTTTAGAGTGCTTTTCGCAGTTTTACAAACTTTGGAATAAGTCGAAATCACGCTTTTCCGGGCAGATTTCCACAATCAAAAAGTCCATATTTCTATTCAGTAACTTATAATATGTATGAATCCATCAACAAAAACATCATATCTCGTGTTTTCAGAGCGCTATCAGCAGTTATATGAAGTTTGAAATAAGTCAAAATTACCACATTCTCAGCGGTTTCAAAGTATCGCAAATCGCATAAATCTATCCAATACAACATAATACGCATGAATCCGTCCTCAAATGCACAAAATTTTGCGTTTCCAGCGAGTTATCAGCGTTTTTTGTGAGACTCGTTGAGAAATTTTTGATTCTGTAAATCGGCTCAGGAGCAAGATTTTGCTTCAGAAATGCGTTATATGGCAGAATCTAGCACCAAATACATCATATTTTGTGTTTTTAGAGTGCTATTCGCAGTTTTACAAACTTTAGAATAAGACGGAATCACGCTTTTCCGGGAAGATTTTCACAATCAAAAAGTCCATATTCCTATTCAGGAACTCATAATATGTATGGGATACATCAACAAAAACATCATATCTCGTGTTTTCAGAGCGCTATCTGCAGTTATATGAAGTTTGAAATAAGTCAAAACTACCACATTCTCAGCGGTTTCAAAGTATCGCAAATCACATAAATCGATCCAATACAACATAATACGCATGAATCCGTCCTCAAATGCACAAAATTTTGCGTTTCCAGCGAGTTATCAGCGTTTTTTCTGAGTTTCGTTGAGAAATTTTTGATTCTGTAAATCTGCTCAGAAGCAAGATTCTGCTTTAGAAATGCGTTATATGGCAAAATCTAGCACCAAATACATTATATTTCCTGTTTTTAAAGTGCTATTCGCAGTTTTACAAACTTTGGAAAAAGTCGGAATCACGCTTTCCCGGAAAGTTTTTTCACAATCAAAAAGTTCATATTCCTATCCAGGAACTCATAATATGTATAAATCCATCAACAAAAACATCATATCTCGTGTTTTCAGAGCGCTATCTGCAGTTATATGAAGTTTGAAATAAGTCAAAATTACCACATTCTCAGCAGTTTCAAAGTATCGCAAATCACATAAATCTATCCAATTTAACATAATACGCATGAATCCGTCCTCAAATGCACCAAATTTTGCGTTTCCAGCGAGTTATCGGCGTTTTTTCTGAGTTTCGTTGAGAAATTTTTGATTTTGTAAATCTGCTCAGAAGCAAGATTTTGCTTTAGAAATGCGTTATATGGCAGAATCTAGCACCAAATACATCATATTTCGTGTTTTTAGAGTGCTATTCGCAGTTTTACAAACTTTGGAATAAGTCGAAATCACGCTTTTCCGGGCAGATTTTCACAATCAAAAAGTTCATATTCCTATTCAGTAACTCATAATATGTATGAATCCATCAACAAAAACATCATATCTCGTGTTTTCAGAGCGCTATCTGCAGTTATATGAAGTTTGAAATGAGTCAAAATTACCACATTCTCAGCGGTTTCAAAGTATCGCAAATCACATAAATCTATCCAATACAACATAATACGCATGGATCCGTCCTCAAATGCACAAAATTTTGCGTTTCCATCGAGTTATCAGTGTTTTTTCTGAGTTCCGTTGAGAAATGTTTGATTCTGTAAATCTGCTCCGAAGCAAGATTTTGCTTCAGAAATTCGTTATATGGCGGAATCTAGCACCAAATACATCATATTTCGTGTTTTTAGAGTGCTATTCGCAGTTTTACAAACTTTGGAATAAGTCGAAATCACGCTTCTCCGGGCAGATTTTCACAACCAAAAAGTTCATATTCCTATTCAGGAACTCATAATATGTATGATTCCATCATAAAAACATCATATCTCGTGTTTTCAGAGCGCTATCTGCAGTTATAAGAAGTTTGAAATGAGTCAAAATCACCACATTCTCAGCGGTTTCAAAGTATCGCAAGTCACATAAGTCTATCCAATACAACATAATACGCATGAATCCGTCCTCAAATGCACAAAATTTTGCGTTTCCAGCGAGTTATCAGCGTTTTTTTGTGAGTTTCGTTGAGAATTTTTGATTCTGTAAATGTGCTCAGAAGTGAGATTTTGCTCCAGAAATGCGTTATATGGCTGAATCTAGCACCAAATACATCATATTTCGTGTTTTTAGAGTGCTATTCGCAGTTTTACAAACTTTGGAATAAGTCGAAATCACGCTTTTCCGGGCAGATTTTCACAATCAAAAAGTTCATATTCCTATTCAGGAACTCATAATATGTATGAATCCATCAATAAAAACATCATATGTCTTGTTTTCAGAGCGCTATCTGCAGTTATATGAAGTTTGAAATAAGTCAAAATTACCACATTCTCAGCGGTTTCAAAGTATCGCAAATCACATAAATCTATCCAATACAAACATAATACGCATGAATCAGTCCTCAAATGCACAAAATTTTGCGTTTCCAGCGAGTTATCAGCGTTTTTCCTGAGTTTCGTTGAGAAATTTTTGATTCTGTAAATCTGCTCAGAAGCTAGATTCTGCTTCAGAAATGCGTTATAGGCAGAATCTAGCACCAAATATATCATATTTCGTGTTTTTAGAGTGCTATTCGCAGTTTTACAAACTTTGGAATAAGTCGAAATCACGCTTTTCCGGGCAGATTTTCACAATCAAAAAGTTCATATTCCTATTCAGGAACTCATAATATGTATGAATCCATCAACAAAAACATCATATCTCGTGTTTTAAGAGCGCTATCTGTAGTTATATGAAGTTTGAAATAAGTCAAAATTACCACATTCTCAGCGGTTTCAAAGTATCGCAAATCACATAAATCTAACCAATACAACATAATACGCATGAACCCGTCCTCAAATGCACAAAATTTTGCGTTTCCAGCGAGTTATCAGCGTTTTTTCTGAGTTTCGTTGAGAAATTTTCGATTCTGTAAATCTGCTCACAAGCAAGATTTGCTTCAGAAATGCGTTATATGGCAGAATCCAGCACCAAATACATCATATTTCGTGTTTTTAGAGTGCTTTGCGCAGTTTTACAAACTTTGGAATAAGTCGAAATCACGCTTTTCCAGGCAGATTTTCACAATCAAAAAGTTCATATTCCTCTCCAGGAACTAATAATATGTATGAATCTATCAACAAAAACATCATATCTCGTGTTTTCAGAGCGCTATCTGCAGTTATATAAAGTTTGAAATAAGTCAAAACTACCACATTCTCAGCGGTTTCAAAGTACCGAAAATCACATGAATCTATCCAATACAACATAATACGCATGAATCTGTCCTCAAATGCACAAAATTTTGCGTTTCCAGCAAGTTATCAGCGTTTTTCTCTGAGTTTCGTTGAGAAATTTTTGATTCTGTTAATCTGCTCAGAAGCAAGATTCTGCTTTAGAAATGCATTATATGGCAGAATCTAGCACCAAATACATCATATTTCGTGTTTTTAGAGTGCTATTCGCAGTTTTACAAACTTTGGAATAAGTCGAAATCACGCTCTCCCGGGAGGATTTTCACAATCAAAAAGTTCATATTCCTATTCAGGAACTCATAATATGTATGAATTCATCAACAAAAACATCATATCTCGTGTTTTTAGAGCGCTATCTGCAGTTATATGAAGTTTGAAATGAGTCAAAATTACCACATTCTCAGCGGTTTCAAAGTATCGCAAATCACATAAATCTATCCAATACAACATAATACGCATGAATCCGTACTCAAATGCACAAAGTCTTGCGTTTCCAGCGAGTTATCAGCGTTTTTTCTGGGTTTCGTTGAGAAATTTTTGATTCTGTAAATTTGCTCAGAAGCAAGATTTTGCTTCAAAAATGCGTTATATGGCAGAATCTAGCACCAAATACATCATATTTCGTGTTTTTAGAGTGCTATTCGCAGTTTTACAAACTTTGGAATAAGTCGAAATCACGCTTTTCCGGGCAGATTTCCACAATCAAAAAGTTCATATTCTCATTCAGGAACTCATAATATGTATGAATCCATCAACAAAAACATCATATCTCGTGTTTTCAGAGCGCTATCTGCAGTTATATGAAGTTTGAAATAAGTCAAAATTACCACATTCTCAGTGGTTTCAAAGTATCGCAAATCACATAAATCTATCCAATACAACATAATACGCATGAATCCGTCCTCAAATGCACAAAATTTTGCGTTTCCAGCGAGTTATCAGCGTTTTTTCTGAGTTTCGTTGAGAAATTTTTGATTCTGTAAATCTGCTCAAAAGCAAGATTTTGCTTCAGAAATGCGTTATATGGCAGAATCTTGCACCGAATACATCATATTTCGTGTTTTTAGAGTGCTATTCGCAGTTTTACAAACTTTGGAATAAGTCGGAATCAAGCTTTTCCGGGCAGATTTTTACAATCAAAAAGTTCATATTCCTATTCAGTAACTCATAATATGTATGAATCCATCAACAAAAACATCATATCTCGTGTTTTCAGAGCGCTATCTGCAGTTATATGAAGTTTGAAATGAGTCAAAACTACCACATTCTCAGCGGTTTCAAAGTATCGCGAATCACATAAATCTATCCAATACAAAATAATACGCATGGATCCGTCCTCAAATGCACAAAATTTTGCGTTTCCAGCGAGTTATCAGCGTTTTTTCTGAGTTCCGTTGAGAAATGTTTGATTCTGTAAATCTGCTCAAAAGCAAGATTTTGCTTCAGAAATGCGTTATATGGCGGAATCTAGCACCAAATACATCATATTTCGTGTTTTTAGAGTGCTATTCGCAGTTTTACAAACTTTGGAATAAGTCGGAATCACGCTTTTCCGGGAAGATTTCCACAATCAAAAAGTTCATATTCCTATTCAGGAACTCATAATATGTATGAATCCATCAACAAAAACATCATATCTCGTGTTTTCAGAGCGCTATCTGCAGTTATATGAAGTTTGAAATAAGTCAAAACTACCACTTTCTCAGCGGTTTCAAAGTATCGCAAATCACATAAATCTATCCAATACAACATAAAAACGCATGAATCCGTCCTCAAATGCACAAAATTTTGCGTTTCCCAGCGAGTTATCAGCATTTTTTCTGAGTTTCGTTGAGAAATTTTTGATTCTGTAAATCTGCTCAGAAGCAAGATTTTGCTTTAGAAATGCGTTATATGGCTGAATCTAGCACCAAATACATCATATTTCGTGTTTTTAGAGTGCTATTCGCAGTTTTACAAACTTTGGAATAAGTCGAAATCACGCTTTTCCCGGGCAGATTTTCACAATCAAAAAGTTCATATTCCTATTCAGGAACTCATAATATGTATGAATCCATCAATAAAAACATCATATCTCGTGTTTTCAGAGCGCTATCTGCAGTTATATGAAGTTTGAAATAAGTCAAAATAACCACATTTTCAGCGGTTTCAAAGTATCGCAAATCACATAAATCTATCCAATATAACATAATACGCATGAATCCGTCCTTAAATGCACAAAATTTTGCGTTTCCAGCGAGTTATCAGCGTTTTTTCTGAGTTTCGTTGAGAAATTTTTGATTCTGTAAATCTGCTCAGAAGCAAGATTTTGCTTCAGAAATGCGTTATAGGCAGAATCTAGCACCAAATACATTATATTTCGTGTTTTTAGAGTGCTATTCGCAGTTTTACAAACTTTGGAATAAGTCGAAATCACGCTTTTCCGGGCAGATTTTACAATCAAAAAGTTCATATTCCTATTCAGGAACTCATAATATGTATGAATCCATCAACAAAAACATCGTATCTCGTGTTTTAAGAGCGCTATCTGTAGTTATATGAAGTTTGAAATAAGTCAAAATTACCACATTCTCAGCGGTTTCAAAGTATCGCAAATCACATAAATCTAACCAATACAACATAATACGCATGAACCCGTCCTCAAATGCACAAAATTTTGCGTTTCCAGCGAGTTATCAGCGTTTTTTTTGAGTTTCGTTGAGAAATTTTTGATTCTGTAAATCTGCTCACAAGCAAGATTTGCTTCAGAAATGCGTTATATGGCAGAATCTAGCACCAAATACATCATATTTCGTGTTTTTAGAGTGCTTTGCGCAGTTTTACAAACTTTGGAATAAGTCGAAATCACGCTTTTCCGGGCAGATTTTCACATTCAAAAAGTTCATATTCCTTTTCAGGAACTAATAATATGTATGAATCTATCAACAAAAACATCATATCTCGTGTTTTCAGAGCGCTATCTGCAGTTATATAAAGTTTGAAATAGGTCAAAACTACCACATTCTCAGCGGTTTCAAAGTACCGCAAATCACATAAATCTATCCAATACAACACAATACGCAGAAATCCGTCCTCAATTGCACAAAAGTTTGCGTTTTTATCGAGTTATCAGCGTTTTTTCTGAGTCTCGTTGAGAAATTTTTGATTCTGTAAATCTGCTCAGAAGCAATATTTTTCTTCAGAAACGCGTTATATGGCAGAATCTAGCACCAAATACATCATATTTTGTGTTTTGAGAGTGCTATTCGCAGTTTTACAAACTTTGGGATAAGTCGAAATCACGCTTTTCCGGGCAGATTTTCACAATCAAAATTCCATATTCTCATTCAGGAACTCATTATTTGTATGAATCCATCAACAAAAACAACATATCTCGTGTTTTCAGAGCGCTATCTGCAGTTATATGAAGTTTGAAATAAGTCAAAATTACCACATTCTCAGCGGTTCCAAAGTATCGCAAATCACATAAATCTATCAAATACATCATAATACGCATGAATCCGTCTTCAAATGCACAAAATTTTGCGTTTCCAGCGAGTTATCAGCGTTTTTTCTGAGTTTCGTTGAGAAATTTTTGATTCTGTAAATCTGCTCAGAAGCAAGATTTTCCTACAGAAATGCGTTATATGGCAGAATCTAGCCCCAAATACATCATATTCAGTGTTTTTAGAGTGCTATTCGCCGTTTCACAAACTTTGGAGTAAGTCGAAATCACGCTTTTCCGGGCAGATTTCCACAATCAGAAAGTTTATATTCCTATTCAGGAACTCATAATATGTATGAATCCATCATCAAAAACATCATATCTCGTGTTTTCAGAGCGCTAACTGCAGTTATATGAAGTTTGAAATAAGTCAAAATTACCACATTCTTAGCGGTTTCAAAGTATTGCAAATCACATAAATCTATCCAATACAACATAATACGCATGAATCCGTCCTCAAATGCACAAAATTTTGCGTTTGCAGCGAGAATCTGCGTTTTTTTCTGAGTTTCGTTGAGAAATTTTTGATTCTGTAAATCTGCTCAGAAGCAAGATTTTGCTTCAGAAACGCGTTATAAGGCAGAATCTAGCACATAATACATCATATTTCGTGTTTTGAGAGTGCTATTCGCAGTTTTACAAACTTTGGAATAAGTCGAAATCACGCTTTTCCGGGCAGATTTTCACAATCAAAAAGTTCATATTCTCATTCAGTATCTCATAATATGTATGAATCCATCAACAAAAACAACATATCTTGTGTTTTTAGAGCGCTATCTGATGTTATATGATGTTTGAAATAAGTCCAAATTACCACATTCTCAGCGGTTTCAAAGTATCGCAAATCACATAAATCTATCCAATACAACATGATACGCATGAATCTGTCCTCAAATGCTTAAAATTGTGCGTTTCCAGCGAGTTATCAGCGTTTTTTTTGAGTTTCGTTGAGAAATTTTTGATTCTGTAAATCTGCTCAGAAGTAAGATTTTGCTTCAGAAATGCGTTATATGGCAGAATCTAGCACCAAATACATCATATTTCGTGTTTTTAGAGTGCTATTCGCAGTTTTACAAACTTTGGAATAAGTCGAAATCACGCTTTTCCAGGCAGATTTTCACAATCAAGAAGTTCATATTCCTTTTCAGGAACTCATAATATGTATGAATCCATCAACAAAAACATCATATCTCGTGTTTTCAGAGCGCTATCTGCAGTTATATGAAGTTTGAAATAAGTCAAAATTACCACATTCTCAGCGGTTTCAAAGTTTCGCAAATCACATAAATCTATCCAATACAACATAATACGCATGAATCCGTCCTCAAATGCACAAAATTTTGCGTTTCCAGCGAGTTATCAGCGTTTTCTCTGAGTTGCGTTGAGAAATTTTTGATTCTGTAAATCTGCTCAGAAGCAAGATTTTGCTTCAGAAATGCGTTATATGACAGAATCTAGCACCAAATACATCGTATTTCGTGTTTTTAGAGTGCTATTCGCAGTTTTAAAAACTTTGGAATAAGTCGCAATCACGCTTTTCCGGGCGGATTTTCACAATCAAAAAGTTCATATTCCTATTCAGGAACTCATAATACGTATGAATCCATCAACAAAAACTTCATATCTCATGTTTTCAGAGCGCTATCTGCAGTTATATGAAGTTTGAATTAAGTCAAAAATTACCACATTCTCAGCGGTTTCAAAGTATCGCAAATCACATAAATCTATGCAATACAACATAATACGCATGAATCTGTTCTCAAATGCACAAAATTTTGCGTTTCCAGCGAGTTATCAGCGTTTTATCTGAGTTTCGTTGAGAAATTTTTGATTCTGTAAATCTGCTCAGAAGCAAGATTTTGCTTTAGAAATGCGTTATATGGCAGAATCCAGCACCAAATACATATTTCGTGTTTTTAGAGTGCTATTCGCAGTTTTACAAACTTTGGAATGAGTCGCAATCACGCTTTTCCGGGCGGATTTTCACAATCAAAAAGTTCATATTCCTATTCAGAAACTCAAAATACGTATGAATCCATCAACAAAAACATCATATCTCGTGTTTTCAGAGCGCTATCTGCAGTTATATGAAGTTTGAAATAAGTCAAAATTACCACATTCTCAGCGGTTTCAAAGTATCGCAAATCACATAAATCTATCCAATACAAAATAATACGCATGAATCCTCCCTCAAATGCACAAAATCTTGCGTTTCCAGCGAGTTATCAGCGTTTTTTCTGAGTTTCGTTGAGAAATTTTTGATTCTGTGAATCTGCTCAGAAGCAAGATTTTGCTTCAGAAATGCGTTATATGGCAGAATCTAGCACCAAATACATCATATATGGTGTTTTTAGAGTGCTATTCGCAGTTTTACATACATTGGAATAAGTCGAAAACACGCTGTTCCGGGCCGATTTTCACAATCAAAAAGTTCATATTCCTATTCAAGAACTCATAATATGTATGAATCCATCAACAAAAACATCATATTTCATGTTATCAGAGCGCTATCTGCAGTTATATGAAGTTTGAAATAAGTCAAAATTACCACATTCTCAGCGATTTCAAAGTATCGCAAATCACATAAATCTATGCAATACAACATAATACGCATGAATCTGTCCTCAAATGCACAAAAATTTTGCGTTTTTAGCGAGTTATCAGCGTTTTTTCTGAGTTTCGTTGAGAAATTTTTGATTCTGTAAATCTGCTCAGAAGCAAGATTTTGCTTCAGAAATGCGTTATATGGCAGAATCCAGCACCAAATACATATTTCTTGTTTTTAGAGTGCTATTCGCAGTTTTACAAACTTTGGAATAAGTCGAAATCACGCTTTTCCGGGCAGATTCTACAATCAAAAAGTTCATATTCCTATTCAGGATTTCATAATATGTATGAATCTATCAACAAAAACAACATATCTCGTGTTTTAAGAGCGCTATCTGCAGTTATATGAAGTTTGAAATAAGTCAACACTACCACATTCTCAGCGGTTTCAAAGTATCGCAAATCACATAAATCTATCCAATACAACATAATACGCATGAATCCGTCCTCAAATGCACATAATTGGGCGTTTCCAGCGAGTTATCAGCGTTTTTTCTGAGTTTCGTTGAGAAATTTTTGATTCTGTAAATCTGCTCAGAACTTAGAGTTTGCTTCAGAAATGCGTTATATGGCAGAATCTAGCACCAAATACATCATATTTCGTGTTTTTAGAGTGCTTTTCGCAGTTTTACAAACTTTGGAATAAGTCGAAATCACGCTTTTTCGGGCAGATTTTCACAATCAAAAAGTTCATATTCCCATTCAGGATTTCATAATATGTAAGAATCCATTAACAAAAACAACATATCTCGTGTTTTAAGAGCGCTATCTGCAGTTATATGAAGTTTGAAATAAGTCAAAATTACCACATTCTCAGCGATTTCAAAGTATCGCAAATCACATAAATCTATCCAATACAACATAATACGCATGAATCCGTTCTCAAATGCACAAAATCTTGCGTTTACAGCTAGTTATCAGCGTTTTTTCTGAGTTTCGTTGAGAAATTTTTGATTCTGTAAATCTGCTCAGAAGCAAGATTTTGCTTCAGAAATGCGTGATTTGGCAGAATCTAGCACCAAATACATCATATTTCGTGTTTTTAGAGTGCTATTCGCAGTTTTACAAACTTTGGAATAAGTCGAAATCACGCTTTCCCGGGCAGATTTTCACATCAAAAAGTTTATATTCTCATTCAGGAACTCATGATATGTATGAATCCATCAACAAAACATCATATCTCGTGTTTTCAGAGCGCTATCTGCAGTTATATGAAGTTTGAAAAAAGTCAAAATTATCACATTCTCAGCGGTTTCAAAGTATCGCAAATCACATAAATCTATCCAATACAACATAATACGAATGAATCTGTCCTAAAATGCACAAAATTTTGCGTTTCCAGCGAGTTATCAGCGTTTTCTCTGAGTTGCGTTGAGAAATTTTTGATTCTGTAAATCTGCTCAGAAGCAAGATTTTGCTTCAGAAATGCGTTATATGACAGAATCTAGCACCAAATACATCGTATTTCGTGTTTTTAGAGTGCTATTCGCAGTTTTAAAAACTTTGGAATAAGTCGCAATCACGCTTTTCCGGGCGGATTTTCACAATCAAAAAGTTCATATTCCTATTCAGGAACTCATAATACGTATGAATCCATCAACAAAAACTTCATATCTCATGTTTTCAGAGCGCTATCTGCAGTTATATGAAGTTTGAATTAAGTCAAAATTACCACATTCTCAGCGGTTTCAAAGTATCGCAAATCACATAAATCTATGCAATACAACATAATACGCATGAATCTGTTCTCAAATGCACAAAATTTTGCGTTTCCAGCGAGTTATCAGCGTTTTATCTGAGTTTCGTTGAGAAATTTTTGATTCTGTAAATCTGCTCAGAAGCAAGATTTTGCTTTAGAAATGCGTTATATGGCAGAATCCAGCACCAAATACATATTTCGTGTTTTTAGAGTGCTATTCGCAGTTTTACAAACTTTGGAATGAGTCGCAATCACGCTTTTCCGGGCGGATTTTCACAATCAAAAAGTTCATATTCCTATTCAGAAACTCAAAATACGTATGAATCCATCAACAAAAACATCATATCTCGTGTTTTCAGAGCGCTATCTGCAGTTATATGAAGTTTGAAATAAGTCAAAATTACCACATTCTCAGCGGTTTCAAAGTATCGCAAATCACATAAATCTATCCAATACAAAATAATACGCATGAATCCTCCCTCAAATGCACAAAATCTTGCGTTTCCAGCGAGTTATCAGCGTTTTTTCTGAGTTTCGTTGAGAAATTTTTGATTCTGTGAATCTGCTCAGAAGCAAGATTTTGCTTCAGAAATGCGTTATATGGCAGAATCTAGCACCAAATACATCATATATGGTGTTTTTAGAGTGCTATTCGCAGTTTTACATACATTGGAATAAGTCGAAAACACGCTGTTCCGGGCCGATTTTCACAATCAAAAAGTTCATATTCCTATTCAAGAACTCATAATATGTATGAATCCATCAACAAAAACATCATATTTCATGTTATCAGAGCGCTATCTGCAGTTATATGAAGTTTGAAATAAGTCAAAATTACCACATTCTCAGCGACTTCAAAGTATCGCAAATCACATAAATCTATGCAATACAACATAATACGCATGAATCTGTCCTCAAATGCACAAAATTTTGCGTTTTTAGCGAGTTATCAGCGTTTTTTCTGAGTTTCGTTGAGAAATTTTTGATTCTGTAAATCTGCTCAGAAGCAAGATTTTGCTTCAGAAATGCGTTATATGGCAGAATCCAGCACCAAATACATATTTCTTGTTTTAAGAGTGCTATTCGCAGTTCTACAAACTTTGGAATAAGTCGAAATCACGCTTTTCCGGGCAGATTCTCACAATCAAAAAGTTCATATTCCTATTCAGGATTTCATAATATGTATGAATCCATCAACAAAAGCAACATATCTTGTGTTTTAAGAGCGCTATCTGCAGTTATATGAAGTTTGAAATAAGTCAAAATTACCACATTCTCAGCGGTTTCAAAGTATCGCAAATCACATAAATCTAACCAATACAACATAACACGCATGAATCTGTCCTCAAATGCACAAAATTTTGCGTTTCCAGCGAGTTATCAGCGTTTTTTCTGAGTTTCGTTGAGAAATTTTTGATTCTGTAAATCTGCTCAGAAGCAAGATTTTGCTTCAGAAATGCGTTATATGGCAAAATCTAGCACCAAATACATCATATATGGTGTTTTTAGAGTGCTATTCGCAGTTTTACATACTTTGGAATAAGTCGAAAACACGCTTTTCCGGGCAGATTTTCACAATCAAAAAGTTCATATTCCTATTCAGGAACTCATAATATGTATATATCCATCAACAAAAACATCATATCTCGTGTTTTCAGAGCGCTATCTGCAGTTATATGAAGTTTGAAATAAGTCAAAATGACCACATTCTCAGCGGTTTCAAAGTATCGCAAATCACATAAATTCATGCAATACAACATAATACGCATGAATCTGTCCTCAAATGCACGAAATTTTGCGTTTCCAGCGAGTTATCAGCGTTTTTTCTGAGTTTCGTTGAGAAATTTTTGATTCTGTAAATCTGCTCAGAAGCAAGATTTTGCTTCAGAAATGCGTTATATGGCAGAATCCAGCACCAAATACATCATATTTCGTGTTTTTAGAGTGCTATTCGCAGTTTTACAAACTTTGGAATAAGTCGAAATCACGCTTTTCCAGGCAGATTCTCACAATCAAAAAGTTCATATTCCTATTCAGGATTTCATAATATGTATGAATCCATCAACAAAAGCAACATATCTTGTGTTTTAAGAGCGCTATCTGCAGTTATATGAAGTTTGAAATAAGTCAAAATTACCACATTCTCAGCGGTTTCAAAGTATCGCAAATCACATAAATCTAACCAATACAACATAACACGCATGAATCTGTCCTCAAATGCACAAAATTTTGCGTTTCCAGCGAGTTATCAGCGTTTTTTCTGAGTTTCGTTGAGAAATTTTTGATTCTGTAAATCTGCTCAGAAGCAAGATTTTGCTTCAGAAATGCGTTATATGACAGAATCTAGCACCAAATACATCGTATCTCGTGTTTTTAGAGTGCTATTCGCAGTTTTACAAACTTTGGAATAAGTCGAAATCACGCTTTTCCGAGCAGATTTTCACAATCGAAAAGTTCATACTCCCATTCAGGAACTCATAATATGTATGAATCCATCAACAAAAACATCATATCTCGTGTTTTCAGAGCGCTATCTGCAGTTATATGAAGTTTGAAATAAGTCAAAATTACCACATTCTCAGCGGTTTCAAAGTATCGCAAATCACATAGATCTATCCAATACAACATAATACGCATGAATCCGTCCTCAAATGCACAAAATTGGGCGTTTTCCAGCGAGTTATCAGCGTTTTTTCTGAGTTTCGTTGAGAAATTTTTGATTCTGTAAATCTGCTCAGAAGCAAGATTTTGCTTCAGAAATGCGTTATATGGCAGAATCTATCACCGAATACATTATATTTCGTGTTTTAAGAGTGCTATTCGCAGTTGTACAAACTTTAGAATAAGTCGAAAATCACGCTTTGCCGGGCAGATTTTCACAATCAAAAGTTCATATTCCTATTCAGGAACTCATAATATGTATAAATCCATCAACGAAAACATCATATCTCGTGTTTTCAGAGCGCTATCTGCAGTTATATGAAGTTTGAAATAAGTCAAAATTACCACATTCTCAGCGGTTTCAAAGTATCGCAAATCACATAAATCTATCCAATACGACATAATACGCATGAATCCGTCCTCAAATGCACAAAATTTTGCGTTTCCAGCGAGTTATCAGCGTTTTTTCTGAGTTTCGTTGAGAAATTTTTGATTCTGTAAATCTGCTCAGAAGCAAGATTTTGCTTCAGAAATGCGTTATATGGCAGAATCTAGCACCAAATACATCATATATTCTGTTTTTAGAGTGCTATTCGCAGTTTTACAAACTTTGGAATAAGTCGAAATCACGCTTTTCCGGGCAGATTTTCACAATCAAAAAGTTTATATTCCTATTCAGGATTTCATAATATGTATGAATCCATCAACAGAAACATTATATCTCGTGTTTTGAGAGCGCTATCTGCAGTTATATGAAGTTTGAAATAAGTCAAAACTACCACATTCTCAGCGGTTTCAAAGTATCGCAAATCACATAAATCTATCCAATACAACATAATACGCATGAATCCGTCCTCAAATGCACAAAATTTTGCGTTCCCAGCGGGTTATCAGCGTTTTTTCTGAGTTTCGTTGAGAAATTTTTGATTCTGTAAATCTGCTCAGAAGCAAGATTTTGCTTCAGAAATGCGTTATATGGCAGAATCTAGCACCAAATACATCATATATTCTGGTTTTAGAGTGCTATTCGCAGTTTTACAAACTTTGGAATAAGTCGAAATCACGCTTTTTCGGGCAGATTCTCACAATCAAAAAGTTCATATTCCTATTCAGGATTTCATAATATGTATGAATCCATCAACAGAAACAACATATCTCGTGTTTTTAGAGCGCTATCTGCAATTATATGAAGTTTGAAATAAGTCAAAATTACCACATTCTCAGCGGTATCAAAGTATCGCAAATCACATAAATCTATTCAATACAACATAGTACGCATGAATCCGTCCTCAAATGCACAAAATTTTGCGGTTCCAGCGAGTTATCAGCGTTTTTTCTAAGTTTCGTTGAGAACTTTTTGATTCTGTAAATCTGCTCAGAAGCAAGATTTTGCTTCAGAAATGCGTTATATGGCAGAATCTAGCACCAAAAACATCATATATTGGATAGATTTATGTGATTTGCGATACTTTGAAACCGCTGAGAATGTGGTAATTTTGACTTATTTCAAACTTCATATAACTGCAGATAGCGCTCTGAAAACACGAGATATGATATTTTTGTTGTTGATTCATACATATTATGAATTCCTGAATAGGAATATGAACTTTTTGATTGTGAAAATCTGCCAGCAAAGCGTGATTTCGACTTATTCCAAAGTTTGTACAACTGCGAATAGCACTCTAAAAACACGAAATATGATGTATTTGGTGCTGGATTCTGCCATATAACGCATTTCTGAAGCAAAATCTTGCTTGTGAGCAGATTTACAGAATCGAAAATTTCTCAACGAAACTCAGAAAAAACGCTGATAACTCGCTGGAAACGCAAAATTTTCGCATTTGAGGACGGGTTCATGCGTATTATGTTGTATTGGTTAGATTTATGTGATTTGCAATACTTTGAAACCGCTGAGAATGTGGTAATTTTGACTTATATCAAACTTCATATAACTGCAGATAGCGCTCTGAAAACACGAGATATGATGTTTTTGTTGATGGATTCATACATATTATGAGTTACTGAATAGGAATATGAACTTTTTGATTTTGAAAATCTGCTCGGAAGAGCGTGATTTCGACTTATTCCAAAGTTTGTTAAAACTGCGAATAGCACTTTAAAAACACGAAATATGATGTATTTGGTGCTAGATTCTGCCATATAACGCATTTCTGAAGCAAAATCTTGCTTCTGAGCAGATTTACAGAATCAAAAATTTCTCAACGAAACTCAGAAAAAACGCTGATAACTCGCTGGAAACGCAAAATTTTGTGCATTTGAGGGACGAATTCATGCGTATTATGTTGTATTGGATAGATTTATGTGATTTGCAATACTTTGAATCCGCTGAGAATGTGGTAATTTTGACTTATTTCAAACTTCATATAACTGCAGACAGCGCTCTGAAAACACGAGATATGATGTTTTTGTTTTTGGATTTATACATATTATGAGTTCCTGAATAGGAATATGAACTTTTTGATTGTGAAAATCTGCCCGGAAATGCGTGATCCCGAATTATTCCAAAGTTTGTAAAACTGCGAATAGCACTCTCAAAACACGAAATATGATGTATTTGGTGCTAGATTCTGCCATATAACGTATTCCTGAAGCAAATCTTGCTCCTGAGCAGATTTACAGAATAAAAAATTTCTCAACGAAATTCAGAAAAAAACGCTGATAACTCGCTGGAAACGCAAAATTTTGTGCATTTGAGGACGGATTCATGCGTATTATGTTGTACTAAATAGATTAATGTGATTTGCGATACTTTGAATCCGCTGAGAATGTTGTAATTTTGACTTATTTCAAACTTCATATAACTGCAGATAGCGTACTGAAAACACGAGATATGATGTTTTTGTTGATGGATTTATACATATTATGAGTTCCTGAATAGGAATATGAACTTTTTGATTGTGATAATCTGCCCGGAAAAGCGTGATCCCGACTTATTCCAAAGTTTGTAAAACTGCGAATAGCACTCTAAAAACACAAAATATGATGTATTTGGTGCTAGATTCTGCCATATAACGCATTTCTGAAGCAAAATCTTGCTTCTGAGCAGATTAACAGAATCAAAAATTTCTCAACGAAACTCAGAAAAAACGCTGATAACTCGCTGGGAAACGCAAAATTTTGTGCATTTGAGGACGGATTCATGCCTATTATGTTGTATTGGATAGATTTATGTGATTTGCGATACTTTGGAACCGCTAAGAATGTGGTATTTCAAACTTCATATAACTGCAGATAGCGCTCTGAAAACACGAAAAATGATGTTTTTGTTGATGGATTCATACATATTATGAGTTCCTGAATAGGAATATGAACTTTTTGATTGTGAAAATCTGCCCGGAAAAGCGTGATCTCGACCTATTCCAAAGTTTGTAAAACTGCGAATAGCACTCTAAAAACACGAAATATGATGTATTTGGTGCTAGATTCTGCCATATAACGTATTTCTGGAGCAAAATCTTGCTTCTGAGCAGATTTACAGAATCATAAATTTCTCAACGAAACTCAGAAAAAACGCTGATAACTCGCTGGAAACGCAAAACTTTGTGCATTTGATAACGGATTCATGCGTATTATGTTGTATTGGATAGATTTATGTGATTTGCGATACTTTGAAACCGCTGAGAATGTGGTAATTTTGACTTATTCCAAACTTCATATAACTGCAGATAGCGCTCTGAAAACACGAGATATGATGTTTTTGTCGATGGATTCATACATATTGTGAGTTCCTGAATAGGAATATGAACTTTTTGATTGTGAGAATCTGCCCGGAAAAGCGTGATTTTGACTTATTCCGAAGTTTGTAAAACTGCGAATAGCACTCTAAAAACACGAAATATGATGTATTTGGTGCTAGATTCTGCCATATAACGCATTTCTGAAGCAAAATCTTGCTTCTGAGCAGATTAACAGAATCAAAAATTTCTCAACGAAACTCAGAAAGAACGCTGATAACTCGCTAAAAACGCAAAATTTTGTGCATTTGAGGATGGATTCATGCTTATTATGTTGTATTTGATAGATTTATGTGATTTGCGATACTTTGAAACCGCTGAGAATGTGGTAATTTTGACTTATTTGAAACTTCATATAACTGCAGATAGCGCTCTGAAAACACGAGATATGATGGTTTTGTTGATGGATTCATACATATTATGAGTTCCTGAAAAGGAATATGAACTGTTTGATTGTGAAAATCTGCCCGGAAAAGCGTGATTTTGACATATTCCAAAGTTTGTAAAACTGCAAATAGCACTCTAAAAACACGAAATATGATGTATTTGGTGCTAGATTCTGCCATATAACGCATTTCTGAAGCAAAATCTTGCTTCTGAGCAGATTTAATGAATCAAAAATTTCTCAACGAAACTCAGAAAAAACGCTGATAACTCGCTGGAAACGCAAAACTTTGTGCATTTGAGGACGGATTCATGCGTATTATGTTGTATTGGATAGATTTATGTGATTTGCGTACTTTGAAACCGCTGAGAATGTTGTAATTTTGACTTATTTCAAACTTCATATAACTGCAGATAGCGCTCTGAAAACACGAGATATGATGTTTTCGTTGATGGATTCATACATATTATGAGGTCCTGAATAGGAATATGAACTTTTTGATTGTGAAAATCTGCGCGGAGAAGCGTGATTTCGACTTATTCCAAAGTTTGTAAAACTGCGAATAGCACTCTGAAAACACGATATGATGTATTTGGTGCTAGATTCTGCCATATAAAGCATTTCTGAAGCAAAATCTTGCTTCTAAGCAGATTTACAGAATCAAAAATTTCTCAATGAAACTCAGAAAAAACGCTGATAACTCGCTGGAAACGCAAAATTTTGTGCTTTTGAGGACGAATTCATGCGTATTATGTTGTATTGGATAGATTTATGTGATTTGCGATACTTTGAAACCGCTGAGAATATGGTGATTTTGACTTATTTCAAACTTCATATAACTGCAGATAGTGCTCTGAAAACACGAGATATGATGTTTTTGTTGATGGATTCATACATATTATGAGTTCCTGAATAGGAATATGAACTTTTTGATTGTGAAAATCTGCGCGGAGAAGCGTGATTTTGACTTATTCCAAAGTTTGTTAAACTGCGAATAGCACTCTGAAAACACGAAATATGATGTATTTGGTGCTAGATCCTGCCATATAATGCGTTTCTGGAGCAAAATCTTGCTTCTAAGCACAGAATCAAAAATTTCTCAACGAGACTTAGACAAAACGCTGATAACTCGCTGGAATCGCAAAACTTTGTGCATTTGAGGACAGATTCATGCGTATTATGTTGTATTGGATAGATTTATGTGATTTGCGATACTTTGAAACCGCTGAGAATGTGGTAATTTTGACTTATTTCAAACTTCATATAACTGCAGATAGCGCTCTGAAATCACAAGATAAAATGTTTCTGTTGATGAATTCATACATATTATGAGGTCCTGTATAGGAATATGAACTTTTTGATTGTTAAAATCCGCGCGGAAGAGCGCGATTCCGACTTATTCCAAAGTTTGTAAAACTGCGAATAGCACTCTAAAATCACGGAATATGATGTATTTGGTGCTGGATTCTGCCATACAACGCATTTATAAAGCAAAATCTTGCTTCTGAGCAGATTTAATGAATCAAAAATTTCTCAACGAAACTCAGAAAAAACGCTGATAACTCGCTGGAAACGCAAAATTTTGTGCATTTGAGGACGGATTCATGCGTATTATGTTGTATTGGATAGATTTATGTGATTTGCGTACTTTGAAACCGCTGAGAATGTTGTAATTTTGACTTATTTCAAACTTCATATAACTGCAGATAGCGCTCTGAAAACACGAGATATGATGTTTTTGTTGATGGATTCATACATATTATGAGTTCCTGAATGAGAATATAAACTTTTTGATTGTGAAAATCTGCGCGGAGAAGCGTGATTTCGACTTATTCCAAAGTTTGTAAAACTGCGAATAGCACTCTGAAAACACGATATGATGTATTTGGTGCTAGATTCTGCCATATAAAGCATTTCTGAAGCAAAATCTTGCTTCTAAGCAGATTTACAGAATCAAAAATTTCTCAATGAAACTCAGAAAAAACGCTGATAACTCGCTGGAAACGCAAAATTTTGTGCTTTTGAGGACGAATTCATGCGTATTATGTTGTATTGGATAGATTTATGTGATTTGCGATACTTTGAAACCGCTGAGAATGTGGTGATTTTGACTTATTTCAAACATCATATAACTGCAGATAGTGCTCTGGAAACACGAGATATGATGTTTTTGTTGATGGATTCATACATATTATGAGGTCCTGAATAGGAATATGAACTTTTTGATTGTGAAAATTCGCGCGGATAAGCGTGATTCCGACTTATTCCAAAGTTTGTTAAACTGCGAATAGCACTCTGAAAACACGAAATATGATGTATTTGGTGCTAGATCCTGCCATATAATGCGTTTCTGGAGCAAAATCTTGCTTCTGAGCAGATTTACAGAATCAAAAATTCCACAACGAACCTCAGGAAAAACGCCGATTACTCGCTGGAAACGCGAAATTTTGTGCATTTGAGGACGAATTCATGCGTATTATGTTGTATTGGATAGATTTATGTGATTTGCGATACTTTGAAACCGCTGAGAATGTGGTAATTTTGACTTATTTCAAACTTCATATAACTGCAGATAGCGCTCTAAAAACACGAGATATGATATTTTTGTTGATAGATTCATACATATTTTGAGGTCCTGAATAGGAATATGAACTTTTTGATTGTGAAAATCTGCGCTGAAAAGCGTGATTTCGACTTATACCAAAGTTTATAAAACGGCAGATACCGCTCTAAAAACACGAAATATGATGTATTTGGTGCTAGATTCTGCCATATAACGCCTTTCTGAAGCAAAATCTTTCTTCTGAGCAGATTTACAGAATCAAAAATTTCTCAACGAGACTTAGAAGAAACGCTGATAACTCGCTGGAAACGCAAAACTTCTTGCATTTGAGGACGGATTCATGCGTATTATGTTGTATTGGACAGATTTATGTGATTTGCGATACTTTGAAACCGCTGAGAATGTGGGAATTTTGACTTATTTCAAACTTCATATAACTGCAGATAGCGCTCTGAAAACACAAGATATGATGTTTTTGTTGATGGATTCATACATATTATGAGGTCCTGTATAGGAATATGAACTTTTTGATTGTGAAAATCCGCGCGGAAAAGCGTGATTCCGACTTATTCCGAAGTTTGTAAAACTGCGAATAGCACTCTAAAAACACGAAATATGATGTACTTGATGCTAGATTCTGCCATATAACGCATTTCTAAAGCAAAATCTTGCTTCTGAGCTTATTTACAGAATCAAAAATTTCTCAACGAGACTCAGAAAAAACGCTGATAACTCGCTGGAAACGCAAAATTTTGTGCATTTGAAGACGGATTCATGCGTATTATGTTGTATTGGATAGATTTATGTGATTTGCGATACTTTGAAACCGCTGAGAATGTGGTAGTTTTGACTTATTGTTGTAAAAATATATAAATTGTTAACTAGATTTCATTATCTATCACTAGCAACGTGAGTAAAATATATCGTAGTAGTATTGTTAGATATATTTTTTATTATGATCGGTATAATAATTGTCATACATAAAAATGAATAAATGTATTTCAATATGAAAGAATAGCCTTAAATGTATTAGGTTATGGGCCCAGAACACGAAGAAAATACAGTTCTCTGAATAATCGAGCATAAAAGTTAGTTTATTGCCTAAATTAAATGTCAAAATCCACTTCTACGTCCTATCATATTGAACCATTAAAAAAACACAAATAAATGAAGAAGCCAATAATACTAAAGAAAATGCAATACTTACTTGGCACCGAAAATTTGGACACCTGAATGAACAAGATTTGAAGGTGCTACTCAAAAGTAACTTGACAAACGGTCTAAATTTTAATCCAAAAGACACAATTGGTGATTGCGAAGTTTGTGTGAAAGGAAAATTGTCAAGATTGCAATTCCCTCCGACGAAAAATGGAACAAGACAAGAAACCCATTGGAAATAATACATTCTGATGTATGCGGGCCTATTAATGAGAAATCGCCGGGTGATTCTCCATATTTTGTTACTTTTACAGATGACTATACAAGATACTGTAAAGTTTACTTCCTGAAACATAAGAATGAAGTTCTTGATAAATTCAAAGAATATGAAAATGAGGTCGGAAATTTTAAAAATTGCAATATGAAATTCTTACACAGCGATAATGGTAGAGGAGAATATTGTAATAAGAAATTTGATGATTTTCTGAAACAAAATGGAATTCAAAGAAGATTATCAGCTCCTTACACCCCACAGCAAAATGGACTTGCTAAACGTAAGAACCGAACATTACTGGACAAAGCCCGTTGTATGTTATTGGAATCTAAGCTACCAATTGAATTCTGGGCAGAAGCAATAATTACTGCTAATTATTTATGCAATAGGAGTCCTACAAAAATTCTAAAAGACTCAACACCATTCGAACGATGGGTTGGACATTCACCATCAGTAGATCATTTACATGTTTTTGGACAAAAAACATTTGTTTTGAACAAAACAGAAAATAGAAGAAAGTTCCATGCAAAAGCAAATGAAAGTATTTTCATGGGATATTCCGAAGTAATGAAAGGTTTAAGAATTTGGATGATCAAAGAACAGAAGATTGTATCTAGTAGAAATATAAAAATATTGAACAAAATGTACTACGATATAGTTCAAAAAGAAGATGAAGATGAAAAAGAAATTATAGAAATAATTTTAGACGGAGAGAATAATGAAGAGAACAAATCCAAAGAAACTTCTTCCATTATTCAATTGTCTTTACCATTACAAGCTGACGAACAAGATATACCAAATATTGAAGATTTTGAAAGAAGGGAGAATCAAGCTAAAAGAAAAATTGAAGAAAATAACAAAAGAGGGAAAATACAAGATACTCCAATGAATTCAAGAACCAAACAAATTTTTTCTCGAAAAAAGATAATACAGATGGAACTACAAAAAGAATTCAGGGACAGAAAAAACTACCATCAAAATACGATGATTATGAAACAAGCTTGAATTATGCAACACAAGAAGAAGAAAATGAAAATGAAGAGAGATAGTCTGAAGCTATCAAATCAGAAATAAAAGCTCACTTACAAAATAATTCTTGGAAAATAATTGATAAAGAAGAAGATACAAGCATTGTTGGAAGTAAAATGATACTAAAAGAAAAAATTGGTCAAGATGGTACAGTGGAACGCAGAAAAGCAAGACTAGTTGCACAAGGATTTTCTCAAAGACCTGGATTGGATTACCATGAAACGTACGCACCAGTTGCAAGATTAAACTCGATACGAACATTATTAGCACTGAGCGTAGATCAAGAAATGAAATTATGTCAATTAGATGTATGTACAGCATTTCTCAATGGCAAAATTAACGAACAAATTTTGATGAAAAAACCCAAGAATTTGGAAAATTACTTATATGAAATAATAATCGAAGAAAGCTCCAATGAAAATGATACAATATAAAGCAAGAGAAATGTTAGAAGATATCCGTAGAACAAACAAAGAAATGGTGTGCAGGCTCAAAAAAACGATTTATGGCTTAAAACAGTCTGGAAGACAATGGTATGTAAAACTTGACAATGTACTTCAAGAATTAAACTTTGCACCTTCAAAAGCTGATCCATGTATCTACGTAAGGGAGGATAAAAAAGTAATCATCTCAATTTACGTAGATGACATTATAATAGCGTATAGAGATGAAAATGATCTGAAAAGTTCAATTGAGATATTAAATAAGAAATTTAAGATGCGAAATCTTGGAGATTTGAAGTATTGTCTTGGCATACCATTCAATATTGTTGGAAATAAAATTGAAATGTCGCAAAAGCTATATATAGAAACTCTTTTGAAAAAATTCAATATGGACAATTGTAAACCTACAAGTACGCCCATGGAACCAGGATTGAAGTTAGAAAAAGCTGAGAATTTTAATGACATGGAAAATATTCCATATCAAAATTTAATTGGGTCCCTTATGTACTTGGCTGTAGCTACCAGGCCTGATATTATGTACGCTGTAAGCTACTTAAGCCAATTTAATAATTGTTTCAATGAAATACACTGGAAACATGCAAAAAGAGTGTTACGTTACCTATCAGGTACTAGAAATCTAAATTTGAATTTTGAAAAAACAAATATACCTTTACATGGATTTGCGGATGCAGATTGGGCTGCATGTACTTTGGATAGAAGATCATATACTGGATATTGCTTTAAAATAGCTAATGGTGCAATTAGTTGGGAAACTAAGAAGCAAAGAGCAGTCGCTTTATCTACTGCGGAGGCAGAATATATGGTACTCACAGAAGCAACCAAAGAAGCAATGCATCTAAAATATCTACTTAATGAGATTGGATTTGATTCAGAAAAAATTGTAATATACAATGACAATCAAGCAGCTGAGAAATTGACAAAAAATCCAATTGTTAGTCAGAGATCAAGACATATTAATATAAAAGAACATTTTATTAGAGATGCAATTCATAATGGTGATATTGGAATAATTTATAGAGAATCCGAAAATATGATTGCAGACCTATTAACCAAGGCTTCACCTGGACCAAGACTTATTGAACTACGAAGAAATATTGGTTTATATTAACGTTGCTCGTGAGGGGGAATGTTATAAAAATATATAAATTGTTAACTAGATTTCATTTTCTATCACTAGCAACGTGAATTAAATATATCGTAGTAGTATTGATAGATTTATTTTTTATTGTGATTGATATAATAATTGTCATACATAAGAATAAATAAATGTATTTCAATATGGAAGAATAGTTTTATATGTATGACTTATTTCAAACTTCATATAACTGCAGATAGCGCTCTGGAAACACAAGATATATTGTTTTTGTTGATGGATTCATACATATTATGAGTTCCTGAATAGGAATATGAACTTTTTGATAGTGAAAATCTGCACGGAATAGCGTAATTTCGACTTATTCCAAAATTTGTGAACTGCAAATAGCGCTCTAAAAACACGAAATATGATGTATTTGGTGCTTGATTCTGCCATATAACGCATTTCTGAAGCAAAATCTTGCTTCTGAGCAGATTTACAGCATCAAAAATTTCTCAACGAGACTCAGAAGAAACGCTGATAACTCGCTGGAAACGCAAAATTTTGTGCATTTAAAGACGGATTCATGCGTATTATGTTGTATTGGATAGATTTATGTGATTTGTGATACTTTGAAACCGCTGAGAATGTGGTAATTTTGACTTATTTCAAACTTCATATAACTGCAGATAGCGCTCAGAAAACACGAGATATGATGTTTTTGTTGATGGATTCATACATATTATGAGGTCCTGAATAGGAATATGAACTTTTTGATCGTGAAAATCTGCGCGGGAAAGAGTTATTTTGACTTATTTCAAAGTTTGTAAAACTGCAAATAGCGCTCTAAAAACACGAAATATGATGTATTTGGTGCTAGATTCTGCCATATAACGCATTTCTGAAGCAAAATCTTGATTCTGAGCAGATTTACAGAATAAAAAATTTCTCAACGAAGCTGAGAAAAAATGCTGATAACACGCTGGAAACGCAAAATTTAGTGCACTTGAGGGAAGATTATGTTGTATTGGATAGATTTATGTGATTTGCGACAATTTGAAACCGCTGAGAATGTGGTAATTTTGACGTATTTCAAACTTCATATAACTGCAGATAGCGCTCTGAAAACACGAGATATGATGTTTTTGTTAATGGATTCATACATATTATGAGGTCCTGAATGGGAAACTGAACTTTTTGATTGTGAAAATCTGCGCGGAAAAGCGTGATTTCGACTTATTCCAAAGTTTGTAAAACTGCGAATAGCACTCTAAAAACACGGAATATAATGTATTTGGTGCTAGATTCTGCCATATAACGCATTTCTGAAGCAAAATCTTGCTTCTGAGCAGATTTACAGCATCAAAAATTTCTCAACGAGACTCAGAAAAAACGCTGATAACTTGCTGGAAACGCAGAATTTTGTGCATTTGAGGACGGATTCATGCGTATTATGTTGTATTGGATAGATTTATGTGATTTGCGATACTTTGAAACCGCTGAGAATGTGGTAATTTTGACTTATTTAAAACTTCATATAACTGCAGATAGCGCTCTGAAAACACGAGATATGATGTTTTCGTTGATGGATTCATACATATTATGAGTTCTTGAATGGGACTATAAACTTTTTGATCGTGAAAATCTGCGCGGAGAAGCGTGATTTCGACATATTCCAAAGTTTGTTAAACTGCGAATAGCACTCTGAAAACACGAAATATGATGTATTTGGTGCTGGATCCTGCCATATAATGCGTTTCTGGAGCAAAATCTTGCTTCTGAGCAGATTTACAGAATCAAAAATTCCACAACGAAACTTAGAAAAAACGCCGATAACTCGCTGGAAACGCGAAATTTTGTGCATTTGAGGACGAATGCATGTGTATTATGTTGTATTGGATAGATTTATGTGATTTGCGATACTTTGAAACCGCTGAGAATGTGGTAATTTTGACTTATTTCAAACTTCATATAACTGCAGATAGCGCTCTAAAAACACGAGATATGATGTTTTTGTTGATATATTCATACATATTCTGAGGTCCTGATTAGGAATATGAACTTCTTGATTGTGAAAATCTGCGCTGAAAAACGTGATTTCGACTTATACCAAAGTTTGTAAAACGACAAATACCGCTCTAAAAACACGAAATATGATGTATTTGGTGCTAGATTCTGCCATATGACGCATTTCTAAAGCAAAATCTTGCTACTGAGCAGATTTACAGAATTAAAAATTTCTCAACGAGACTTAGAAGAAACGCTGATAACTTGCTGGAAACGCAAAACTTTTTGCATTTGAGGACGGATTCATGCGTATTATGTTGTATTGGATAGATTTATGTGATTTACGATATTTGAAACCGCTGAGAATGTGGTAATTTTGACTTATTTCAAACTCCATATAACTGCAGATAGCGCTCTGAAAACACAAGATATGATGTTTTCGTTGATGGATTCATACATATTATGAGGTCCTGTATAGGAATATGAACTTTTTGATTGTGAAAATCCGCGCGGAAGAGCGTGATTTCGACTCATTCCGAAGTTTGTAAAACTGCGAATAGCACTCTAAAAACACGAAATATGATGTACTTGATGCTAGATTCTGCCATATAACGCATTTCTTAAGCAAAATCTTGCTTCTGAGCTGATTTACAGAATCAAAAATTTCTCAACGAGACTCAGAAGAAACGCTGATAACTCGCTGGAAACGCAAAATTTTGTGCATTTGAAGACGGATTCATGTTTATTATGTTGTATTGGTTAGATTTATGTGATTTGCGATACTTTGAAACCGCTGAGAATGTGGTAATTTTGACTTATTGTTGTAAAAATATATAAATTGTTAACTAGATTTCATCATCTATCACTAGCAACGTGAATAAAATATATCGTAGTAGTATTGTTAGATATATTTTTTATCATGATCGATATGATAATTGTCATACATAAAAATGAATAAATGTATTTCAATATAGAAGAATAGCCTTAAATGTATTAGGTTATGGGCCCAGAACACGAAGAAAATACAGTTCTCTGAATAATCGAGCATAAAAATTAGTTTATTGCCTTCAAAAAATGTCAAACTCCACTTCTACGTCCTATCATATTGAACCATTAAGAAAACACAATAATGATACTTGAAAAGTTCAAGCTCAAGCATATTTAATGAAAAATGGTTTATGGAATTACGTAAATGGTACAAGAATTATGCCAGCTGGTGACCTCAACGCAAGAGCTGCATTCAAACAACAAGATTTACTTGTCCGTTCAGATTTACTTCTGATCATATCTCCAAGCGAGTTGAAACAAGTAAAAAATTGTAAAACCTCCAAAGAACCATGGGATACCCTGGAAGCAACTTATCAAAGTAAAGGACCTGCTAGAAAAGCTGCATTATTAAAAAGCCTAATTTTGAAGAAGATGTCAGAAAATGAAGATATTCGTGATCATATTAACGATTTTATGGACACAGTCAATAAATTAAATGACATGAATATTGACATTGATGATGATCTACTCAGTATTATGATGTTATATAGTTTGCCTGCCTAATTTGAAAATTTTCGTGTGGCTATTGAATCAAGAGATGCTCTTCATTCTCCTGAAGATCTTGAAGTTAAAATTGTTGAAGAGTATGAAGCTAGAAGAAATACGTCAAACGCAAATTCTGAAGCGTTTTACAGTAAAAAGAAAGCAGGAAAAAATAGTTATTATAATAAACATAATTATAATAAAAATATTTTTCAAAATAAGGGTACATCATACAATTTGGAATGTCAAATTTGTCATAAAAAAGGACATAAACTATAAATTGTTATTCCAAGAAACAACGAGACTCAAATTTCAATTCAGGAGCTATTTGTCTATCATCCATGCAAAATAATAAAGAAATCATGTGGTGTTTAGACAGTGGATGTTCGTCACACATGTGCTACAACAGAAACTTATTTCAAGATCTTGAAGAGAATTCAGAATCTAATTACTTGAAACTTGCTTCAAATGAACATGTTGCAAAAATTAATGGTACTGGAAAAATAACATTTAATTCAAATAGACAGAAAGTTAATTTATGGAATACTTTATATGTACCATCACTGTCAACAAATCTATTGTCAGTTCCAAAAATTACTGATGAAGGTAATACAGTATTATTTACGAAACATTTTGCTACTGTAAAAGACAATGAAGGAAAAATTGTATCAAAAGCAACCAGAAAAAACGGATTATATTATACTACGTTGAATCAAAATAGAAGTCAAATAAATGAAGAAGCCAATAATACTAAAGAAAATGCAATACTTACTTGGCACCGAAAATTTGGACACCTGAATGAACAAGATTTGAAGGTGCTACTCAAAAGTAACTTGACAAACGGTCTAAATTTTAATCCAAAAGACACAATTGGTGATTGCGAAGTTTGTGTGAAAGGAAAATTGTCAAGATTGCAATTCCCTCCGACGAAAAATGGAACAAGACAAGAAACCCATTGGTAATAATACATTCTGATGTATGCGGGCCTATTAATGAGAAATCGCCGGGTGGTTCTCCATATTTTGTTACTTTTACAGATGATTATACAAGATACTGAAAAGTTTACTTTCTGAAACATAAGAATGAAGTTCTTGATAAATTCAAAGAATATAAAAATGAGGTCGAAAATTTTAAAAATTGCAATATGAAATTTTTACACAGCGTTAATGGTAGAGGAGAATATTGTAATAAGGAATTTGATGATTTTCTAGAACAAAATGGAATTCAAAGAAGATTATCAGCTCCTTACACCCCACAGCAAAATGGACTTGCTAAACGTAAGAACCGAACATTACTGGACAAAGCCCGTTGTATGTTATTGGAATCTAAGCTACCAATTAAATTCTGGGCAGAAGCAATAAATACTGCTAATTATTTATGCAATAGGTGTCCTACAAAAATTCTAAAAGACTCAACACCATTCGAACGATGGGTTGGACATTCACCATCAGTAGATCAGTTACATGTTTTTGGACAAAAAACATTTGTTCTGAACAAAAAAGAAAATAGAAGAAAGTTCCATGCAAAAGCAAATGAAAGTATTTTCATGGGATATTCCGAAGTAATGAAAGGTTTTAGAATTTGGATGATCAAAGAACAGAAGATTGTATCTAGTAGAAATATAAAAATATTGAACAAAATGTACTACGATATAGTTCAAAAAGAAGATGAAGATGAAAAAGAAATTATAGAAATAATTTTAGACGGAGAGAATAATGAAGAGAACAAATCCAAAGAAACTTCTTCCATTATTCAATTGTCTTTACCATTACAAGCTGACGAACAAGATATACCAAATATTGAAGATTTTGAAAGAAGGGAGAATCAAGCTAAAAGAAAAATTGAAGAAAATAACAAAAGAGGGGAAATACAAGATACTCCAATGAATTCAAGAACCAAACAAATTTTTTCTCGAAAAAAGATAATTTAGATGGAACTACAAGAAGAATTCAGGGACAGAAAAAACTACCATCAAAATACGATGATTATGAAACAAGCTTGAATTATGCAACACAAGAAGAAGAGAATGAAAATGAAGAGAGATAGTCTGAAGCTATCAAATCAGAAATAAAAGCTCACTTACAAAATAATTCTTGGAAAATAATTGATAAAGGAGAAGATACAAGCATTGTTGGATGTAAAATGATACTAAAAGAAAAAATTGGTCAAGATGGTACAGTGGAACGCAGAAAAGCAAGACTAGTTGCACAAGGATTTTCTTAAAGACCTGGATTGGATTACCATGAAACGTACGCACCAGTTGCAAGATTAAGCTCGATACGAACATTATTAGCACTGAGCGTAGATCAAGAAATGAAATTATGTCAATTGGATGTATGTACAGCATTTCTCAATGGCGAAATTAACGAACAAATTTTGATGAAAAAACCCAAGAATTTGGAAAAATACTTATATGAAATAATAATCGAAGAAAGCTCCAATGAAAATGATACAATATAAAGCAAGAGAAATGTTAGAAGATATCCGTAGAACAAACAAAGAAATGGTGTGCAAGCTCAAAAAAGCGATTTATGGTTTAAAACAGTCTGGAAGACAATGGTATGTAAAACTTGACAATGTACTTCAAGAATTAAACTTTGCACCTTCAAAAGCTGATCCATGTATCTACGTAAGAAAGGATAAAAAAGTAATCATCTCAATTTACGTAGATGACATTATAATAGCGTATAGAGATGAAAATGATCTGAAAAGTTTAATTGAGATATTAAATAAGAAATTTAAGATGCGAAATCTTGGAGATTTGAAGTATTGTCTTGGCATACAATTCAATATTGTTGGAAATAAAATTGAAATGTCGCAAAAGCTATATATAGAAACTCTTTTGAAAAAATTCAATATGGACAATTGTAAACCTACAAGTACGCCCATGGAACCAAGATTGAAGTTAGAAAAAGCTGAGAATTTTAATGACATGGAAAATATTCCATATCAAAATTTAATTGGGTCCCTTATGTACTTGGCTGTAGCTACCAGGCCTGATATTATGTACGCTGTAAGCTACTTGAGCCAATTTAATAATTGTTTCAATGAAATACACTGGAAACATGCAAAAAGTGTGTTACGTTACCTATCAGGTACTAGAAATCTAAATTTGAATTTTGAAAAAACAAATATACCTGTACATGGATTTGCGGATGCAGATTGAGCTGCATGTACTTTGGATAGAAGATCATATACTGGATATTGCTTTAAAATAGCTAATGGTGCAATTAGTTGGGAAACTAAGAAGCAGAGAGCAGTCGCTTTATCTACTGCGGAGGCAGAATATATGGTACTCACAGAAGCAACCAAAGAAGCAATGCATCTAAAATATCTACTTAATGAGATTGGATTTGATTCAGAAGAAATTGTAATATACAATGACAATCAAGCAGCTGAGAAATTGACAAAGAATCCGATTGTTAGTCAGGGATCAAGACATATTAATATAAAAGAACATTTTATTAGAGATGCAATTCATAATGGTGATATTGGAATGATTTATAAAGAATCCGAAAATATGATTGCAGACCTATTAACCAAGGCTTTACCTGGACCAAGACTTATTGAACTACGAAGAAATATTGGTTTATATTAACGTTGCTCGTGAGGGGGAATGTTATAAAAATATATAAATTGTTAACTAGATTTCATTATCTATCACTAGCAACGTGAATTAAATATATCGTAGTAGTATTGATAGATTTATTTTTTATTGTGATTGATATAATAATTGTCATACATAAGAATAAATGAATGTATTTCAATATGGAAGAATAGTTTTATATGTATTACTTATTTCGAACTTCATATAACTGCAGATAGCGCTCTGGAAACACAAGATATATTGTTTTTGTTGATGGATTCATACATATTATGAGTTCCTGAATAGGAATATGAACTTTTTGATTGTGAAAATCTGCACGGAATAGCGTAATTTCGACTTACTCCAAAATTTGTGAAACTGCAAAAACACGAAATATGATGTATTTGGTGCTTGATTCTGCCATATAACGCATTTCTGAAGCAAAATCTTGCTTCTGAGCAGATTTACAGAATCAAAAATTTCTCAACGAGACTCAGAAAAAACGCTGATAACTCGCTGGAAACGCAAAATTTTGTGCATTTAAAGACGGATTCATGCGTATTATGTTGTATTGGATAGATTTATGTGATTTGCGATACTTTGAAACCGCTGAGAATGTGGTAATTTTGACTTATTTCAAACTTCATATAACTGCAGAAAGCGCTCTGAAAACACGAGATATGATGTTTTTGTTGATGGATTCATACATATTATGAGGTCCTGAATAGGAATATGAACTTTTTGATCGTGAAAATCTGCGCGGAAAAGAGTTATTTTGACTTATTTCAAAGTTTGTAAAACTGCAAATAGCGCTCTAAAAACACGAAATATGATGTATTTGGTGCTAGATTCTGCCATATAACGCATTTCTGAAGCAAAATCTTGCTTCTGAGCAGATTTACAGAATCAAAAATTTCTCAACGAAGCTAAGAAAAAATGCTGATAACACGCTGGAAACGCAAAATTCAGTGCACTTGAGGAGAGATTATGTTGTATTGGATAGATTTATGTGATTTGCGACAATTTGAAACCGCTGAGAATGTGGTAATTTTGACGTATTTCAAACTTCATATAACTGCAGATAGCGCTCTGAAAACACGAGATATGATGTTCTTGTTAATGGATTCATACATATTATGAGGTCCTGAATGGGAAACTGAACTTTTTGATTGTGAAAATCTGCGCGGAAAAGCGTGATTTCGACTTATTCCAAAGTTTGTAAAACTGCGAATAGCACTCTAAAAACACGGAATATAATGTATTTAGTGCTAGATTCTGCCATATAACGCATTTCTGAAGCAAAATCTTGCTTCTGAGCAGATTTACAGCATCAAAAATTTCTCAACAAGACTAAGAAAAAACGCTGATAACTTGCTGGAAACGCAAAATTTTGTGCATTTGAGGACGAATTCATGCGTATTATGTTTTATTGGATAGATTTATGTGATTTGCGATACTTTGAAACCGCTGAGAATGTGGTAATTTTGACTTATTTCAAACTTCATATAACTGCAGATAGCGCTCTGAAAACACGAGATATGATGTTTTCGTTGATGGATTCATACATATTATGAGTTCCTGAATGGGAATATAAACTTTTTGATCGTGAAAATCTGCGCGGAAAAGCGTGATTTCGACTTATTCAAAAGTTTGTAAAACTGCGAATAGCTTTCTAAAAACACAAAATATGATGAAGCAATAAATACTGCTAATTATTTATGCAATAGGAGTCCTACAAAAATTCTAGATGACTCAACACCATTCGAACGATGGGTTGGACATTCACCATCAGTAAATCATTTACATGTTTCTGGACAAAAAACATTTGTTCTGAACAAAAAAGAAAATAGAAGAAAGTTCCATGCAAAAGCAAATGAAAGTATTTTCATGGGATATTCCAAAGTAATGAAAGCTCCAATGAAAATGATACAATATAAAGCAAGAGAAATGTTAGAAGATATCCGTAGAACAAACAAAGAAATGGTGTGCAAGCTCAAAAAAGCGATTTATGGTTTAAAACAGTCTGGAAGACAATGGTATGTAAAACTTGACAATGTACTTCAAGAATTAAACTTTGCACCTTCAAAAGCTGATCCATGTATCTACGTAAGAAAGGATAAAAAAGTAATCATCTCAATTTACGTAGATGACATTATAATAGCGTATAGAGATGAAAATGATCTGAAAAGTTTAATTGAGATATTAAATAAGAAATTTAAGATGCGAAATCTTGGAGATTTGAAGTATTGTCTTGGCATACAATTCAATATTGTTGGAAATAAAATTGAAATGTCGCAAAAGCTATATATAGAAACTCTTTTGAAAAAATTCAATATGGACAATTGTAAACCTACAAGTACGCCCATGGAACCAAGATTGAAGTTAGAAAAAGCTGAGAATTTTAATGACATGGAAAATATTCCATATCAAAATTTAATTGGGTCCCTTATGTACTTGGCTGTAGCTACCAGGCCTGATATTATGTACACTGTAAGCTACTTAAGCCAATTTAATAAATGTTTCAATGAAATACACTGGAAACATGCAAAAAGTGTGTTACGTTACCTATCAGGTACTAGAAATCTAAATTTGAATTTTGAAAAAACAAATATACCTGTACATGGATTTGCGGATGCAGATTGAGCTGCATGTACTTTGGATAGAAGATCATATACTGGATATTGCTTTAAAATAGCTAATGGTGCAATTAGTTGGGAAACTAAGAAGCAAAGAGCAGTCGCTTTATCTACTGCGGAGGCAGAATATATGGTACTCACAGAAGCAACCAAAGAAGCAATGCATCTAAAATATCTACTTAATGAGATTGGATTTGATTCAGAAAAAATTGTAATATACAATGACAATCAAGCAGCTGAGAAATTGACAAAGAATCCGATTGTTAGTCAGAGATCAAGACATATTAATATAAAAGAACATTTTATTAGAGATGCAATTCATAATGGTGATATTGGAATAATTTATAAAGAATCCGAAAATATGATTGCAGACCTATTAACCAAGGCTTTACCTGGACCAAGACTTATTGAACTACGAAGAAATATTGGTTTATATTAACGTTGCTCGTGAGGGGGAATGTTATAAAAATATATAAATTGTTAACTAGATTTCATTATCTATCACTAGCAACGTGAATTAAATATATCGTAGAAGTATTGATAGATTTATTTTTTATTGTGATTGATATAATAATTGTCATACATAAGAATAAATAAATGTATTTCAATATGGAAGAATAGTTTTATATGTATTACTTATTTCGAACTTCATATAACTGCAGATAGCGCTCTGGAAACACAAGATATATTGTTTTTGTTGATGGATTCATACATATTATGAGTTCCTGAATAGGAATATGAACTTTTTGATTGTGAAAATCTGCACGGAATAGCGTAATTTCGACTTATTCCAAAATTTGTGAAACTGCAAAAACACGAAATATGATGTATTTGGTGCTTGATTCTGCCATATAACGCATTTCTGAAGCAAAATCTTGCTTCTGAGCAGATTTACAGAATCAAAAATTTCTCAACGAGACTCAGAAAAAACGCTGATAACTCGCTGGAAACGCAAAATTTTGTGCATTTAAAGACGGATTCATGCGTATTATGTTGTATTGGATAGATTTATGTGATTTGCGATACTTTGAAACCGCTGAGAATGTGGTAATTGTGACTTATTTCAAACTTCATATAACTGCAGAAAGCGCTCTGAAAACACGAGATATGATGTTTTTGTTGATGGATTCATACATATTATGAGGTCCTGAATAGGAATATGAACTTTTTGATCGTGAAAATCTGCGCGGAAAAGAGTTATTTTGACTTATTTCAAAGTTTGTAAAACTGCAAATAGCGCTCTAAAAACACGAAATATGATGTATTTGGTGCTAGATTCTGCCATATAACGCATTTCTAAAGCAAAATCTTGCTTCTGAGCAGATTTACAGAATCAAAAATTTCTCAACGAAGCTAAGAAAAAATGCTGATAACACGCTGGAAACGCAAAATTCAGTGCACTCGAGGAGACACTATGTTGTATTGGATAGATTTATGTGATTTGCGACAATTTGAAACCGCTGAGAATGTGGTAATTTTGACGTATTTCAAACTTCATATAACTGCAGATAGCGCTCTGAAAACACGAGATATGATGCTCTTGTTAATGGATTCATACATATTATGAGGTCCTGAATGGGAAACTGAACTATTTGATTGTGAAAATCTGCGCGGAAAAGCGTGATTTCGACTTATTCCAAAGTTTGTAAAACTGCGAATAGCACTCTAAAAACACGGAATATAATGTATTTGGTGCTAGATTCTGCCATATAACGCATTTCTGAAGCAAAATCCTGCTTCTGAGCAGATTTACAGCATCAAAAATTTCTCAACGAGACTAAGAAAAAACGCTGATAACTTGCTGGAAACGCAAAATTTTGTGCATTTGAGGACGAATTCATGCGTATTATGTTTTATTGGATAGATTTATGTGATTTGCGATACTTTGAAACCGCTGAGAATGTGGTAATTTTGACTTATTTCAAACTTCATATTACTGCAGATAGCGCTCTGAAAACACGAGATATGATGTTTTCGTTGATGGATTCATACATATTATGAGTTCCTGAATGGGAATATAAACTTTTTGATCGTGAAAATCTGCGCGGAAAAGCGTGATTTCGACTTATTCAAAAGTTTGTAAAACTGCGAATAGCTTTCTAAAAACACAAAATATGATGAAGCAATAAATACTGCTAATTATTTATGCGATAGGAGTCCTACAAAAATTCTAGATGACTCAACACCATTCGAACGATGGGTTGGACATTCACCATCAGTAAATCATTCACATGTTTCTGGACAAAAAACATTTGTTCTGAACAAAAAAGAAAATAGAAGAAAGTTCCATGCAAAAGCAAATGAAAGTATTTTCATGGGATATTCCAAAGTAATGAAAGGTTTTAGAATTTGGATGATCAAAGAACAGAAGATTGTATCTAGTAGAAATATAAAAATATTGAACAAAATGTACTACGATATAGTTCAAAAAGAAGATGAAGATGAAAAAGAAATTATAGAAATAATTTTAGACGGAGAGAATAATGAAGAGAACAAATCCAAAGAAACTTCTTCCATTATTCAATTGTCTTTACCATTACAAGCTGACGAACAAGATATACCAAATATTGAAGATTTTGAAAGAAGGGAGAATCAAGCTAAAAGAAAAATTGAAGAAAATAACAAAAGAGGGGAAATACAAGATACTCCAATGAATTCAAGAACCAAACAAATTTTTTCTCGAAAAAAGATAATACAGATGGAACTACAAAAAGAATTCAGGGACAGGAAAAACTACCATCAAAATACGATGATTATGAAACAAGCTTGAATTATGCAACACAAGAAGAAGAAAATGAAAATGAAGAGAGATAGTCTGAAGCTATCAAATCAGAAATAAAAGCTCACTTACAAAATAATTCTTGGAAAATAATTGATAAAGGAGAAGATACAAGCATTGTTGGATGTAAAATGATACTAAAAGAAAAAATTGGTCAAGATGGTACAGTGGAACGCAGAAAAGCAAGACTAGTTGCTCAAGGATTTTCTCAAAGACCTGGATTGGATTACCATGAAACGTACGCACCAGTTGCAAGATTGAGTTCGATACGAACATCATTAGCACTGAGCGTAGATCAAGAAATGAAATTATGTCAATTAGATGTATGTACAGCATTTCTCAATGGCGAAATTAACGACCAAATTTTGATGAAAAAACCCAAGAATTTGGAAAAATACTTATATGAAATAATAATCGAAGAAAGCTCCAATGAAAATGATACAATATTCATGAAAGCAAGAGAAATGTTAGAAGATATCCGTAGAAGAAACAAAGAAATGGTGTGCAAGCTCAAAAGAGCGATTTATGGTTTAAAACAGTCTGGAAGACAATGGTATGTAAAACTTGACAATGTACTTCAAGAATTAAACTTTGCACCTTCAAAAGCTGATCCATGTATCTACGTAAGAAAGGATTAAAAAGTAATCATCTCAATTTACGTAGATGACATTATAATAGCGTATAGAGATGAAAATGATCTGAAAAGTTTAATTGAGATATTAAATAAGAAATTTAAGATGCGAAATCTTGGAGATTTGAAGTATTGTCTTGGCATACAATTCAATATTGTTGGAAATAAAATTGAAATGTCGCAAAAGCTATATATAGAAACTCTTTTGAAAAAATTCAATATGGACAATTGTAAACCTACAAGTACGCCCATGGAACCAGGATTGAAGTTAGAAAAAGCTGAGAATTTTAATGACATGGAAAATATTCCATATCAAAATTTAATTGGGTCCCTTATGTACTTGGCTGTAGCTACCAGGCCTGATATTATGTACGCTGTAAGCTACTTAAGCCAATTTAATAATTGTTTCAATGAAATACACTGGAAACATGCAAAAAGAGTGTTACGTTACCTATCAGGTACTAGAAATCTAAATTTGAATTTTGAAAAAACAAATATACCTTTACATGGATTTGCGGATGCAGATTGGGCTGTATGTACTTTGGATAGAAGATCATATACTGGATATTGCTTTAAAATAGCTAATGGTGCAATTAGTTGGGAAACTAAGAAGCAAAGAGCAGTCGCTTTATCTACTGCGGAGGCAGAATATATGGTACTCACAGAAGCAACCAAAGAAGCAATGCATCTAAAATATCTACTTAATGAGATTGGATTTGATTCAGAAAAAATTGTAATATACAATGACAATCAAGCAGCTGAGAAATTGACAAAAAATCCAATTGTTAGTCAGAGATCAAGACATATTAATATAGAAGAACATTTTATTAGAGATGCAATTCATAATGGTGATATTGGAATAATTTATAGAGAATCCGAAAATATGATTGCAGACCTATTAACCAAGGCTTCACCTGGACCAAGACTTATTGAACTACGAAGAAATATTGGTTTATATTAACGTTGCTCGTGAGGGGGAATGTTATAAAAATATATAAATTGTTAACTAGATTTCATTTTCTATCACTAGCAACGTGAATTAAATATATCGTAGTAGTATTGATAGATTTATTTTTTATTGTGATTGATATAATAATTGTCATACATAAGAATAAATAAATGTATTTCAATATGGAAGAATAGTTTTATATGTATGACTTATTTCAAACTTCATATAACTGCAGATAGCGCTCTGGAAACACAAGATATATTGTTTTTGTTGATGGATTCATACATATTATGAGTTCCTGAATAGGAATATGAACTTTTTGATAGTGAAAATCTGCACGGAATAGCGTAATTTCGACTTATTCCAAAATTTGTGAACTGCAAATAGCGCTCTAAAAACACGAAATATGATGTATTTGGTGCTTGATTCTGCCATATAACGCATTTCTGAAGCAAAATCTTGCTTCTGAGCAGATTTACAGCATCAAAAATTTCTCAACGAGACTCAGAAGAAACGCTGATAACTCGCTGGAAACGCAAAATTTTGTGCATTTAAAGACGGATTCATGCGTATTATGTTGTATTGGATAGATTTATGTGATTTGTGATACTTTGAAACCGCTGAGAATGTGGTAATTTTGACTTATTTCAAACTTCATATAACTGCAGATAGCGCTCAGAAAACACGAGATATGATGTTTTTGTTGATGGATTCATACATATTATGAGTTCCTGAATAGGAATATGAACTTTTTGATCGTGAAAATCTGCGCGGGAAAGAGTTATTTTGACTTATTTCAAAGTTTGTAAAACTGCAAATAGCGCTCTAAAAACACGAAATATGATGTATTTGGTGCTAGATTCTGCCATATAACGCATTTCTGAAGCAAAATCTTGATTCTGAGCAGATTTACAGAATAAAAAATTTCTCAACGAAGCTGAGAAAAAATGCTGATAACACGCTGGAAACGCAAAATTTAGTGCACTTGAGGGAAGATTATGTTGTATTGGATAGATTTATGTGATTTGCGACAATTTGAAACCGCTGAGAATGTGGTAATTTTGACGTATTTCAAACTTCATATAACTGCAGATAGCGCTCTGAAAACACGAGATATGATGTTTTCGTTAATGGATTCATACATATTATGAGGTCCTGAATGGGAAACTGAACTTTTTGATTGTGAAAATCTGCGCGGAAAAGCGTGATTTCGACTTATTCCAAAGTTTGTAAAACTGCGAATAGCACTCTAAAAACACGGAATATAATGTATTTGGTGCTAGATTCTGCCATATAACGCATTTCTGAAGCAAAATCTTGCTTCTGAGCAGATTTACAGCATCAAAAATTTCTCAACGAGACTCAGAAAAAACGCTGATAACTTGCTGGAAACGCAGAATTTTGTGCATTTGAGGACGGATTCATGCGTATTATGTTGTATTGGATAGATTTATGTGATTTGCGATACTTTGAAACCGCTGAGAATGTGGTAATTTTGACTTATTTAAAACTTCATATAACTGCAGATAGCGCTCTGAAAACACGAGATATGATGTTTTCGTTGATGGATTCATACATATTATGAGTTCCTGAATGGGACTATAAACTTTTTGATCGTGAAAATCTGCGCGGAGAAGCGTGATTTCGACATATTCCAAAGTTTGTTAAACTGCGAATAGCACTCTGAAAACACGAAATATGATGTATTTGGTGCTGGATCCTGCCATATAATGCGTTTCTGGAGCAAAATCTTGCTTCTGAGCAGATTTACAGAATCAAAAATTCCACAACGAAACTTAGAAAAAACGCCGATAACTCGCTGGAAACGCGAAATTTTGTGCATTTGAGGACGAATGCATGTGTATTATGTTGTATTGGATAGATTTATGTGATTTGCGATACTTTGAAACCGCTGAGAATGTGGTAATTTTGACTTATTTCAAACTTCATATAACTGCAGATAGCGCTCTAAAAACACGAGATATGATGTTTTTGTTGATATATTCATACATATTCTGAGGTCCTGATTAGGAATATGAACTTTTTGATTGTGAAAATCTGCGCTGAAAAACGTGATTTCGACTTATACCAAAGTTTGTAAAACGACAAATACCGCTCTAAAAACACGAAATATGATGTATTTGGTGCTAGATTCTGCCATATGACGCATTTCTAAAGCAAAATCTTGCTACTGAGCAGATTTACAGAATTAAAAATTTCTCAACGAGACTTAGAAGAAACGCTGATAACTTGCTGGAAACGCAAAACTTTTTGCATTTGAGGACGGATTCATGCGTATTATGTTGTATTGGATAGATTTATGTGATTTACGATATTTGAAACCGCTGAGAATGTGGTAATTTTGACTTATTTCAAACTTCATATAACTGCAGATAGCGCTCTGAAAACACAAGATATGATGTTTTCGTTGATGGATTCATACATATTATGAGGTCCTGTATAGGAATATGAACTTTTTGATTGTGAAAATCCGCGCGGAAGAGCGTGATTTCGACTCATTCCGAAGTTTGTAAAACTGCGAATAGCACTCTAAAAACACGAAATATGATGTACTTGATGCTAGATTCTGCCATATAACGCATTTCTTAAGCAAAATCTTGCTTCTGAGCTGATTTACAGAATCAAAAATTTTTCAACGAGACTCAGAAAAAACGCTGATAACTCGCTGGAAACGCAAAATTTTGTGCATTTGAAGACGGATTCATGTTTATTATGTTGTATTGGTTAGATTTATGTGATTTGCGATACTTTGAAACCGCTGAGAATGTGGTAATTTTGACTTATTGTTGTAAAAATATATAAATTGTTAACTAGATTTCATCATCTATCACTAGCAACGTGAATAAAATATATCGTAGTAGTATTGTTAGATATATTTTTTATCATGATCGATATGATAATTGTCATACATAAAAATGAATAAATGTATTTCAATATAGAAGAATAGCCTTAAATGTATTAGGTTATGGGCCCAGAACACGAAGAAAATACAGTTCTCTGAATAATCGAGCATAAAAATTAGTTTATTGCCTTCAAAAAATGTCAAACTCCACTTCTACGTCCTATCATATTGAACCATTAAGAAAACACAATAATGATACTTGAAAAGTTCAAGCTCAAGCATATTTAATGAAAAATGGTTTATGGAATTACGTAAATGGTACAAGAATTATGCCAGCTGGTGACCTCAACGCAAGAGCTGCATTCAAACAACAAGATTTACTTGTCCGTTCAGATTTACTTCTGATCATATCTCCAAGCGAGTTGAAACAAGTAAAAAATTGTAAAACCTCCAAAGAACCATGGGATACCCTGGAAGCAACTTATCAAAGTTAAGGACCTGCTAGAAAAGCTGCATTATTAAAAAGCCTAATTTTGAAGAAGATGTCAGAAAATGAAGATATTCGTGATCATATTAACGATTTTATGGACACAGTCAATAAATTAAATGACATGAATATTGACATTGATGATGATCTACTCAGTATTATGATGTTATATAGTTTGCCTGCCTAATTTGAAAATTTTCGTGTGGCTATTGAATCAAGAGATGCTCTTCATTCTCCTGAAGATCTTGAAGTTAAAATTGTTGAAGAGTATGAAGCTAGAAGAAATACGTCAAACGCAAATTCTGAAGCGTTTTACAGTAAAAAGAAAGCAGGAAAAAATAGTTATTATAATAAACATAATTATAATAAAAATATTTTTCAAAATAAGGGTACATCATACAATTTGGAATGTCAAATTTGTCATAAAAAAGGACATAAACTATAAATTGTTATTCCAAGAAACAACGAGACTCAAATTTCAATTCAGGAGCTATTTGTCTATCATCCATGCAAAATAATAAAGAAATCATGTGGTGTTTAGACAGTGGATGTTCGTCACACATGTGCTACAACAGAAACTTATTTCAAGATCTTGAAGAGAATTCAGAATCTAATTACTTGAAACTTGCTTCAAATGAACATGTTGCAAAAATTAATGGTACTGGAAAAATAACATTTAATTCAAATAGACAGAAAGTTAATTTATGGAATACTTTATATGTACCATCACTGTCAACAAATCTATTGTCAGTTCCAAAAATTACTGATGAAGGTAATACAGTATTATTTACGAAACATTTTGCTACTGTAAAAGACAATGAAGGAAAAATTGTATCAAAAGCAACCAGAAAAAACGGATTATATTATACTACGTTGAATCAAAATAGAAGTCAAATAAATGAAGAAGCCAATAATACTAAAGAAAATGCAATACTTACTTGGCACCGAAAATTTGGACACCTGAATGAACAAGATTTGAAGGTGCTACTCAAAAGTAACTTGACAAACGGTCTAAATTTTAATCCAAAAGACACAATTGGTGATTGCGAAGTTTGTGTGAAAGGAAAATTGTCAAGATTGCAATTCCCTCCGACGAAAAATGGAACAAGACAAGAAACCCATTGGTAATAATACATTCTGATGTATGCGGGCCTATTAATGAGAAATCGCCGGGTGGTTCTCCATATTTTGTTACTTTTACAGATGATTATACAAGATACTGAAAAGTTTACTTTCTGAAACATAAGAATGAAGTTCTTGATAAATTCAAAGAATATGAAAATGAGGTCGAAAATTTTAAAAATTGCAATATGAAATTTTTACACAGCGTTAATGGTAGAGGAGAATATTGTAATAAGGAATTTGATGATTTTCTGAAACAAAATGGAATTCAAAGAAGATTATCAGCTCCTTACACCCCACAGCAAAATGGACTTGCTAAACGTAAGAACCGAACATTACTGGACAAAGCCCGTTGTATGTTATTGGAATCTAAGCTACCAATTAAATTCTGGGCAGAAGCAATAAATACTGCTAATTATTTATGCAATAGGTGTCCTACAAAAATTCTAAAAGACTCAACACCATTCGAACGATGGGTTGGACATTCACCATCAGTAGATCAGTTACATGTTTTTGGACAAAAAACATTTGTTCTGAACAAAAAAGAAAATAGAAGAAAGTTCCATGCAAAAGCAAATGAAAGTATTTTCATGGGATATTCCGAAGTAATGAAAGGTTTTAGAATTTGGATGATCAAAGAACAGAAGATTGTATCTAGTAGAAATATAAAAATATTGAACAAAATGTACTACGATATAGTTCAAAAAGAAGATGAAGATGAAAAAGAAATTATAGAAATAATTTTAGACGGAGAGAATAATGAAGAGAACAAATCCAAAGAAACTTCTTCCATTATTCAATTGTCTTTACCATTACAAGCTGACGAACAAGATATACCAAATATTGAAGATTTTGGAAGAAGGGAGAATCAAGCTAAAAGAAAAATTGAAGAAAATAACAAAAGAGGGGAAATACAAGATACTCCAATGAATTCAAGAACCAAACAAATTTTTTCTCGAAAAAAGATAATTTAGATGGAACTACAAGAAGAATTCAGGGACAGAAAAAACTACCATCAAAATACGATGATTATGAAACAAGCTTGAATTATGCAACACAAGAAGAAGAGAATGAAAATGAAGAGAGATAGTCTGAAGCTATCAAATCAGAAATAAAAGCTCACTTACAAAATAATTCTTGGAAAATAATTGATAAAGGAGAAGATACAAGCATTGTTGGATGTAAAATGATACTAAAAGAAAAAATTGGTCAAGATGGTACAGTGGAACGCAGAAAAGCAAGACTAGTTGCACAAGGATTTTCTTAAAGACCTGGATTGGATTACCATGAAACGTACGCACCAGTTGCAAGATTAAGCTCGATACGAACATTATTAGCACTGAGCGTAGATCAAGAAATGAAATTATGTCAATTGGATGTATGTACAGCATTTCTCAATGGCGAAATTAACGAACAAATTTTGATGAAAAAACCCAAGAATTTGGAAAAATACTTATATGAAATAATAATCGAAGAAAGCTCCAATGGAAATGATACAATATAAAGCAAGAGAAATGTTAGAAGATATCCGTAGAACAAACAAAGAAATGGTGTGCAAGCTCAAAAAAGCGATTTATGGTTTAAAACAGTCTGGAAGACAATGGTATGTAAAACTTGACAATGTACTTCAAGAATTAAACTTTGCACCTTCAAAAGCTGATCCATGTATCTACGTAAGAAAGGATAAAAAAGTAATCATCTCAATTTACGTAGATGACATTATAATAGCGTATAGAGATGAAAATGATCTGAAAAGTTTAATTGAGATATTAAATAAGAAATTTAAGATGCGAAATCTTGGAGATTTGAAGTATTGTCTTGGCATACAATTCAATATTGTTGGAAATAAAATTGAAATGTCGCAAAAGCTATATATAGAAACTCTTTTGAAAAAATTCAATATGGACAATTGTAAACCTACAAGTACGCCCATGGAACCAAGATTGAAGTTAGAAAAAGCTGAGAATTTTAATGACATGGAAAATATTCCATATCAAAATTTAATTGGGTCCCTTATGTACTTGGCTGTAGCTACCAGGCCTGATATTATGTACGCTGTAAGCTACTTAAGCCAATTTAATAATTGTTTCAATGAAATACACTGGAAACATGCAAAAAGTGTGTTACGTTACCTATCAGGTACTAGAAATCTAAATTTGAATTTTGAAAAAACAAATATACCTGTACATGGATTTGCGGATGCAGATTGAGCTGCATGTACTTTGGATAGAAGATCATATACTGGATATTGCTTTAAAATAGCTAATGGTGCAATTAGTTGGGAAACTAAGAAGCAGAGAGCAGTCGCTTTATCTACTGCGGAGGCAGAATATATGGTACTCACAGAAGCAACCAAAGAAGCAATGCATCTAAAATATCTACTTAATGAGATTGGATTTGATTCAGAAAAAATTGTAATATACAATGACAATCAAGCAGCTGAGAAATTGACAAAGAATCCGATTGTTAGTCAGGGATCAAGACATATTAATATAAAAGAACATTTTATTAGAGATGCAATTCATAATGGTGATATTGGAATGATTTATAAAGAATCCGAAAATATGATTGCAGACCTATTAACCAAGGCTTTACCTGGACCAAGACTTATTGAACTACGAAGAAATATTGGTTTATATTAACGTTGCTCGTGAGGGGGAATGTTATAAAAATATATAAATTGTTAACTAGATTTCATTATCTATCACTAGCAACGTGAATTAAATATATCGTAGTAGTATTGATAGATTTATTTTTTATTGTGATTGATATAATAATTGTCATACATAAGAATAAATGAATGTATTTCAATATGGAAGAATAGTTTTATATGTATTACTTATTTCGAACTTCATATAACTGCAGATAGCGCTCTGGAAACACAAGATATATTGTTTTTGTTGATGGATTCATACATATTATGAGTTCCTGAATAGGAATATGAACTTTTTGATTGTGAAAATCTGCACGGAATAGCGTAATTTCGACTTATTCCAAAATTTGTGAAACTGCAAAAACACGAAATATGATGTATTTGGTGCTTGATTCTGCCATATAACGCATTTCTGAAGCAAAATCTTGCTTCTGAGCAGATTTACAGAATCAAAAATTTCTCAACGAGACTCAGAAAAAACGCTGATAACTCGCTGGAAACGCAAAATTTTGTGCATTTAAAGACGGATTCATGCGTATTATGTTGTATTGGATAGATTTATGTGATTTGCGATACTTTGAAACCGCTGAGAATGTGGTAATTTTGACTTATTTCAAACTTCATATAACTGCAGATAGCGCTCTGAAAACACGAGATATGATGTTTTTGTTGATGGATTCATACATATTATGAGGTCCTGAATAGGAATATGAACTTTTTGATCGTGAAAATCTGCGCGGAAAAGAGTTATTTTGACTTATTTCAAAGTTTGTAAAACTGCAAATAGCGCTCTAAAAACACGAAATATGATGTATTTGGTGCTAGATTCTGCCATATAACGCATTTCTGAAGCAAAATCTTGCTTCTGAGCAGATTTACAGAATCAAAAATTTCTCAACGAAGCTAAGAAAAAATGCTGATAACACGCTGGAAACGCAAAATTCAGTGCACTTGAGGAGAGATTATGTTGTATTGGATAGATTTATGTGATTTGCGACAATTTGAAACCGCTGAGAATGTGGTAATTTTGACGTATTTCAAACTTCATATAACTGCAGATAGCGCTCTGAAAACACGAGATATGATGTTCTTGTTAATGGATTCATACATATTATGAGGTCCTGAATGGGAAACTGAACTTTTTGATTGTGAAAATCTGCGCGGAAAAGCGTGATTTCGACTTATTCCAAAGTTTGTAAAACTGCGAATAGCACTCTAAAAACACGGAATATAATGTATTTGGTGCTAGATTCTGCCATATAACGCATTTCTGAAGCAAAATCTTGCTTCTGAGCAGATTTACAGCATCAAAAATTTCTCAACAAGACTAAGAAAAAACGCTGATAACTTGCTGGAAACGCAAAATTTTGTGCATTTGAGGACGAATTCATGCGTATTATGTTTTATTGGATAGATTTATGTGATTTGCGATACTTTGAAACCGCTGAGAATGTGGTAATTTTGACTTATTTCAAACTTCATATAACTGCAGATAGCGCTCTGAAAACACGAGATATGATGTTTTCGTTGATGGATTCATACATATTATGAGTTCCTGAATGGGAATATAAACTTTTTGATCGTGAAAATCTGCGCGGAAAAGCGTGATTTCGACTTATTCAAAAGTTTGTAAAACTGCGAATAGCTTTCTAAAAACACAAAATATGATGAAGCAATAAATACTGCTAATTATTTATGCAATAGGAGTCCTACAAAAATTCTAGATGACTCAACACCATTCGAACGATGGGTTGGACATTCACCATCAGTAAATCATTTACATGTTTCTGGACAAAAAACATTTGTTCTGAACAAAAAAGAAAATAGAAGAAAGTTCCATGCAAAAGCAAATGAAAGTATTTTCATGGGATATTCCAAAGTAATGAAAGCTCCAATGAAAATGATACAATATAAAGCAAGAGAAATGTTAGAAGATATCCGTAGAACAAACAAAGAAATGGTGTGCAAGCTCAAAAAAGCGATTTATGGTTTAAAACAGTCTGGAAGACAATGGTATGTAAAACTTGACAATGTACTTCAAGAATTAAACTTTGCACCTTCAAAAGCTGATCCATGTATCTACGTAAGAAAGGATAAAAAAGTAATCATCTCAATTTACGTAGATGACATTATAATAGCGTATAGAGATGAAAATGATCTGAAAAGTTTAATTGAGATATTAAATAAGAAATTTAAGATGCGAAATCTTGGAGATTTGAAGTATTGTCTTGGCATACAATTCAATATTGTTGGAAATAAAATTGAAATGTCGCAAAAGCTATATATAGAAACTCTTTTGAAAAAATTCAATATGGACAATTGTAAACCTACAAGTACGCCCATGGAACCAAGATTGAAGTTAGAAAAAGCTGAGAATTTTAATGACATGGAAAATATTCCATATCAAAATTTAATTGGGTCCCTTATGTACTTGGCTGTAGCTACCAGGCCTGATATTATGTACGCTGTAAGCTACTTAAGCCAATTTAATAAATGTTTCAATGAAATACACTGGAAACATGCAAAAAGTGTGTTACGTTACCTATCAGGTACTAGAAATCTAAATTTGAATTTTGAAAAAACAAATATACCTGTACATGGATTTGCGGATGCAGATTGAGCTGCATGTACTTTGGATAGAAGATCATATACTGGATATTGCTTTAAAATAGCTAATGGTGCAATTAGTTGGGAAACTAAGAAGCAAAGAGCAGTCGCTTTATCTACTGCGGAGGCAGAATATATGGTACTCACAGAAGCAACCAAAGAAGCAATGCATCTAAAATATCTACTTAATGAGATTGGATTTGATTCAGAAAAAATTGTAATATACAATGACAATCAAGCAGCTGAGAAATTGACAAAGAATCCGATTGTTAGTCAGAGATCAAGACATATTAATATAAAAGAACATTTTATTAGAGATGCAATTCATAATGGTGATATTGGAATAATTTATAAAGAATCCGAAAATATGATTGCAGACCTATTAACCAAGGCTTTACCTGGACCAAGACTTATTGAACTACGAAGAAATATTGGTTTATATTAACGTTGCTCGTGAGGGGGAATGTTATAAAAATATATAAATTGTTAACTAGATTTCATTATCTATCACTAGCAACGTGAATTAAATATATCGTAGAAGTATTGATAGATTTATTTTTTATTGTGATTGATATAATAATTGTCATACATAAGAATAAATAAATGTATTTCAATATGGAAGAATAGTTTTATATGTATTACTTATTTCGAACTTCATATAACTGCAGATAGCGCTCTGGAAACACAAGATATATTGTTTTTGTTGATGGATTCATACATATTATGAGTTCCTGAATAGGAATATGAACTTTTTGATTGTGAAAATCTGCACAGAATAGCGTAATTTCGACTTATTCCAAAATTTGTGAAACTGCAAAAACACGAAATATGATGTATTTGGTGCTTGATTCTGCCATATAACGCATTTCTGAAGCAAAATCTTGCTTCTGAGCAGATTTACAGAATCAAAAATTTCTCAACGAGACTCAGAAAAAACGCTGATAACTCGCTGGAAACGCAAAATTTTGTGCATTTAAAGACGGATTCATGCGTATTATGTTGTATTGGATAGATTTATGTGATTTGCGATACTTTGAAACCGCTGAGAATGTGGTAATTGTGACTTATTTCAAACTTCATATAACTGCAGAAAGCGCTCTGAAAACACGAGATATGATGTTTTTGTTGATGGATTCATACATATTATGAGGTCCTGAATAGGAATATGAACTTTTTGATCGTGAAAATCTGCGCGGAAAAGAGTTATTTTGACTTATTTCAAAGTTTGTAAAACTGCAAATAGCGCTCTAAAAACACGAAATATGATGTATTTGGTGCTAGATTCTGCCATATAACGCATTTCTGAAGCAAAATCTTGCTTCTGAGCAGATTTACAGAATCAAAAATTTCTCAACGAAGCTAAGAAAAAATGCTGATAACACGCTGGAAACGCAAAATTCAGTGCACTCGAGGAGACACTATGTTGTATTGGATAGATTTATGTGATTTGCGACAATTTGAAACCGCTGAGAATGTGGTAATTTTGACGTATTTCAAACTTCATATAACTGCAGATAGCGCTCTGAAAACACGAGATATGATGTTCTTGTTAATGAATTCATACATATTATGAGGTCCTGAATGGGAAACTGAACTTTTTGATTGTGAAAATCTGCGCGGAAAAGCGTGATTTCGACTTATTCCAAAGTTTGTAAAACTGCGAATAGCACTCTAAAAACACGGAATATAATGTATTTGGTGCTAGATTCTGCCATATAACGCATTTCTGAAGCAAAATCCTGCTTCTGAGCAGATTTACAGCATCAAAAATTTCTCAACGAGACTAAGAAAAAACGCTGATAATTTGCTGGAAACGCAAAATTTTGTGCATTTGAGGACGAATTCATGCGTATTATGTTTTATTGGATAGATTTATGTGATTTGCGATACTTTGAAACCGCTGAGAATGTGGTAATTTTGACTTATTTCAAACTTCATATTACTGCAGATAGCGCTCTGAAAACACGAGATATGATGTTTTCGTTGATGGATTCATACATATTATGAGTTCCTGAATGGGAATATAAACTTTTTGATCGTGAAAATCTGCGCGGAAAAGCGTGATTTCGACTTATTCAAAAGTTTGTAAAACTGCGAATAGCTTTCTAAAAACACAAAATATGATGAAGCAATAAATACTGCTAATTATTTATGCGATAGGAGTCCTACAAAAATTCTAGATGACTCAACACCATTCGAACGATGGGTTGGACATTCACCATCAGTAAATCATTCACATGTTTCTGGACAAAAAACATTTGTTCTGAACAAAAAAGAAAATAGAAGAAAGTTCCATGCAAAAGCAAATGAAAGTATTTTCATGGGATATTCCAAAGTAATGAAAGGTTTTAGAATTTGGATGATCAAAGAACAGAAGATTGTATCTAGTAGAAATATAAAAATATTGAACAAAATGTACTACGATATAGTTCAAAAAGAAGATGAAGATGGAAAAGAAATTATAGAAATAATTTTAGATGGAGAGAATAATGAAGAGAACAAATCCAAAGAAACTTCTTCCATTATTCAATTGTCTTTACCATTACAAGCTGACGAACAAGATATACCAAATATTGAAGATTTTGAAAGAAGGGAGAATCAAGCTAAAAGAAAAATTGAAGAAAATAACAAAAGAGGGGAAATACAAGATACTCCAATGAATTCAAGAACCAAACAAATTTTTTCTCGAAAAAAGATAATACAGATGGAACTACAAAAAGAATTCAGGGACAGAAAAAACTACCATCAAAATACGATGATTATAAAACAAGCTTGAATTATGCAACACAAGAAGAAGAAAATGAAAATGAAGAGAGATAGTCTGAAGCTATCAAATCAGAAATAAAAGCTCACTTACAAAATAATTCTTGGAAAATAATTGATAAAGGAGAAGATACAAGCATTGTTGGATGTAAAATGATACTAAAAGAAAAAATTGGTCAAGATGGTACAGTGGAACGCAGAAAAGCAAGACTAGTTGCACAAGGATTTTCCCAAAGACCTGGATTGGATTACCATGAAACGTACGCACCAGTTGCAAGATTGAGTTCGATACGAACATCATAAGCACTGAGCGTAGATCAAGAAATGAAATTATGTCAATTAGATGTATGTACAGCATTTCTCAATGGCGAAATTAACGAACAAATTTTGATGAAAAAACCCAAGAATTTGGAAAAATACTTATATGAAATAATAATCGAAGAAAGCTCCAATGAAAATGATACAATATTCATGAAAGCAAGAGAAATGTAAGAAGATATCCGTAGAACAAACAAAGAAATGGTGTGCAAGCTCAAAAGAGCGATTTATGGTTTAAAACAGTCTGGAAGACAATGGTATGTAAAACTTGACAATGTACTTCAAGAATTAAACTTTGCACCTTCAAAAGCTGATCCATGTATCTACGTAAGAAAGGATTAAAAAGTAATCATCTCAATTTACGTAGATGACATTATAATAGCGTATAGAGATGAAAATGATCTGAAAAGTTTAATTGAGATATTAAATAAGAAATTTAAGATGCGAAATCTTGGAGATTTGAAGTATTGTCTTGGCGTACAATTCAATATTGTTGGAAATAAAATTGAAATGTCGCAAAAGCTATATATAGAAACTCTTTTGAAAAAATTCAATATGGACAATTGTAAACCTACAAGTACGCCCATGGAACCAAGATTGAAGTTAGAAAAAGCTGAGAATTTTAATGACATGGAAAATATTCCATATCAAAATTTAATTGGGTCCCTTATGTACTTGGCTGTAGCTACCAGGCCTGATATTATGTACGCTGTGAGCTACTTAAGCCAATTTAATAATTGTTTCAATGAAATACACTGGAAACATGCAAAAAGAGTGTTACGTTACCTATCAGGTACTAGAAATCTAAATTTGAATTTTGAAAAAACAAATATACCTGTACATGGATTTGCGGATGCAGATTGGGCTGCATGTACTTTGGATAGAAGATCATATACTGGATATTGCTTTAAAATAGCTAATGGTGCAATTAGTTGGGAAACTAAGAAGCAAAGAGCAGTCGCTTTATCTACTGCGGAGGCAGAATATATGGTACTCACAGAAGCAACCAAAGAAGCAATGCATCTAAAATATCCACTTAATGAGATTGGATTTGATTTAGAAAAAATTATAATATACAATGACAATCAAGCAGCTGAGAAATTGACAAAAAATCCGATTGTTAGTCAGAGATCAAGACATATTAATATAAAAGAACATTTTATTGGAGATGCAATTCATAATGGTGATATTGGAATAATTTATAAAGAATCCGAAAATATGATTGCAGACCTATTAACCAAGGCTTTACCTGGACCAAGACTTATTGAAATACGAAGAAATATTGGTTTATATTAACGTTGCTCGTGAGGGGGAATGTTATAAAAATATATAAATTGTTAACTAGATTTCATTATCTATCACTAGCAACGTGAATTAAATATATCGTAGTAGTATTGATAGATTTATTTTTTATTGTGATTGATATAATAATTGTCATACATAAGAATAAATGAATGTATTTCAATATGGAAGAATAGTTTTATATGTATTACTTATTTCAAACTTCATATAACTGCAGATAGCGCTCTGGAAACACAAGATATATTGTTTTTGTTGATGGATTCATACATATTATGAGTTCCTGAATAGGAATATGAACTTTTTGATTGTGAAAATCTGCACGGAATAGCGTAATTTCGACTTATTCCAAAATTTGTGAAACTGCAAATAGCGCTCTAAAAACACGAAATATGATGTATTTGGTGCTTGATTCTGCCATATAACGCATTTCTGAAGCAAAATCTTGCTTCTGAGCAGATTTACAGAATCAAAAATTTCTCAACGAGACTCAGAAAAAACGCTGATAACTCGCTGGAAACGCAAAATTTTGTGCATTTAAAGACGGATTCATGCGTATTATGTTGTATTGGATAGATTTATGTGATTTGCGATACTTTGAAACCGCTGAGAATGTGGTAATTTTGACTTATTTCAAACTTCATATAACTGCAGATAGCGCTCTGAAAACACGAGATATGATGTTTTCGTTGATGGATTCATACATATTATGAGTTCCTGAATGGGAATATAAACTTTTTGATCGTGAAAATCTGCGCGGAAAAGCGTGATTTCGACTTATTCAAAAGTTTGTAAAACTGCGAATAGCTTTCTAAAAACACAAAATATGATGAAGCAATAAATACTGCTAATTATTTATGCGATAGGAGTCCTACAAAAATTCTAGATGACTCAACACCATTCGAACGATGGGTTGGACATTCACCATCAGTAAATCATTCACATGTTTCTGGACAAAAAACATTTGTTCTGAACAAAAAAGAAAATAGAAGAAAGTTCCATGCAAAAGCAAATGAAAGTATTTTCATGGGATATTCCAAAGTAATGAAAGGTTTTAGAATTTGGATGATCAAAGAACAGAAGATTGTATCTAGTAGAAATATAAAAATATTGAACAAAATGTACTACGATATAGTTCAAAAAGAAGATGAAGATGAAAAAGAAATTATAGAAATAATTTTAGACGGAGAGAATAATGAAGAGAACAAATCCAAAGAAACTTCTTCCATTATTCAATTGTCTTTACCATTACAAGCTGACGAACAAGATATACCAAATATTGAAGATTTTGAAAGAAGGGAGAATCAAGCTAAAAGAAAAATTGAAGAAAATAACAAAAGAGGGGAAATACAAGATACTCCAATGAATTCAAGAACCAAACAAATTTTTTCTCGAAAAAAGATAATACAGATGGAACTACAAAAAGAATTCAGGGACAGAAAAAACTACCATCAAAATACGATGATTATGAAACAAGCTTGAATTATGCAACACAAGAAGAAGAAAATGAAAATGAAGAGAGATAGTCTGAAGCTATCAAATCAGAAATAAAAGCTCACTTACAAAATAATTCTTGGAAAATAATTGATAAAGGAGAAGATACAAGCATTGTTGGATGTAAAATGATACTAAAAGAAAAAATTGGTCAAGATGGTACAGTGGAACGCAGAAAAGCAAGACTAGTTGCTCAAGGATTTTCTCAAAGACCTGGATTGGATTACCATGAAACGTACGCACCAGTTGCAAGATTGAGTTCGATACGAACATCATTAGCACTGAGCGTAGATCAAGAAATGAAATTATGTCAATTAGATGTATGTACAGCATTTCTCAATGGCGAAATTAACGAACAAATTTTGATGAAAAAACCCAAGAATTTGGAAAAATACTTATATGAAATAATAATCGAAGAAAGCTCCAATGAAAATGATACAATATTCATGAAAGCAAGAGAAATGTTAGAAGATATCCGTAGAACAAACAAAGAAATGGTGTGCAAGCTCAAAAGAGCGATTTATGGTTTAAAACAGTCTGGAAGACAATGGTATGTAAAACTTGACAATGTACTTCAAGAATTAAACTTTGCACCTTCAAAAGCTGATCCATGTATCTACGTAAGAAAGGATTAAAAAGTAATCATCTCAATTTACGTAGATGACATTATGATAGCGTATAGAGATGAAAATGATCTGAAAAGTTTAATTGAGATATTAAATAAGAAATTTAAGATGCGAAATCTTGGAGATTTGAAGTATTGTCTTGGCATACAATTCAATATTGTTGGAAATAAAATTGAAATGTCGCAAAAGCTATATATAGAAACTCTTTTGAAAAAATTCAATATGGACAATTGTAAACCTACAAGTACGCCCATGGAACCAAGATTGAAGTTAGAAAAAGCTGAGAATTTTAATGACATGGAAAATATTCCATATCAAAATTTAATTGGGTCCCTTATGTACTTGGCTGTAGCTATCAGGCCTGATATTATGTACGCTGTAAGCTACTTAAGCCAATTTAATAATTGTTTCAATGAAATACACTGGAAACATGCAAAAAGAGTGTTACGTTACCTATCAGGTACTAGAAATCTAAATTTGAATTTTGAAAAAACAAATATACCTGTACATGGATTTGCGGATGCAGATTGGGCTGCATGTACTTTGGATAGAAGATCATATACTGGATATTGCTTTAAAATAGCTAATGGTGCAATTAGTTGGGAAACTAAGAAGCAAAGAGCAGTCGCTTTATCTACTGCGGAGGCAGAATATATGGTACTCACAGAAGCAACCAAAGAAGCAATGCATCTAAAATATCTACTTAATGAGATTGGATTTGATTTAGAAAAAATTATAATATACAATGACAATCAAGCAGCTGAGAAATTGACAAAAAATCCGATTGTTAGTCAGAGATCAAGACATATTAATATAAAAGAACATTTTATTGGAGATGCAATTCATAATGGTGATATTGGAATAATTTATAAAGAATCCGAAAATATGATTGCAGACCTATTAACCAAGGCTTTACCTGGACCAAGACTTATTGAAATACGAAGAAATATTGGTTTATATTAACGTTGCTCGTGAGGGGGAATGTTATAAAAATATATAAATTGTTAACTAGATTTCATTATCTATCACTAGCAACGTGAATTAAATATATCGTAGTAGTATTGATAGATTTATTTTTTATTGTGATTGATATAATAATTGTCATACATAAGAATAAATGAATGTATTTCAATATGGAAGAATAGTTTTATATGTATTACTTATTTCAAACTTCATATAACTGCAGATAGCGCTCTGGAAACACAAGATATATTGTTTTTGTTGATGGATTCATACATATTATGAGTTCCTGAATAGGAATATGAACTTTTTGATTGTGAAAATTCGCACGGAATAGCGTAATTTCGACTTATTCCAAAATTTGTGAAACTGCAAATAGCGCTCTAAAAACACGAAATATGATGTATTTGGTGCTTGATTCTGCCATATAACGCATTTCTGAAGCAAAATCTTGCTTCTGAGCAGATTTACAGAATCAAAAATTTCTCAACGAGACTCAGAAAAAACGCTGATAACTCGCTGGAAACGCAAAATTTTGTGCATTTAAAGACGGATTCATGCGTATTATGTTGTATTGGATAGATTTATGTGATTTGCGATACTTTGAAACCGCTGAGAATGTGGTAATTTTGACTTATTTCAAACTTCATATAACTGCAGATAGCGCTCTGAAAACACAAGATATGATGTTTTTGTTGATGGATTCATACATATTATGAGGTCTTGTAAAGGAATATGAACTTTTTGATTGTTAAAATCCGCGCGGAAAAGCGTGATTTCGACTTATTCCAAAGTTTGTAAAACTGCAAAGAGCACTCTAAAAACAGGAAATATGATGTATTTGGTGCTAGATTCTGCCATATAACGCATTTCTGAAGCAAAATCTTGCTTCTGAGCAGATTTACAGAATCAAAAATTTCTCAACGAAACCCAAAAAAAACGCTGATAACTCGCTGGAAACGCAAAATTTTGTGCATTTGAGGACGGATTGATGCGTATTATGTTGTATTGGATAGATTTATGTGATTTGCGATACTTTGGAACCGCTGAGAATGTGGTAATTTTGACTTATTTCAAACTTCATATAACTGCAGATAGCGCTCTGAAAACACGAGATATGATGTTTCTGTTGATGGATTCATACATACTATGGGATCCTGAATAGGAATATGAACTTTTTGATTGTTAAAATCCGCGCGGAAAAGCGTGATTTCGACTTATTCCAAAGTTTGTAAAACTGCGAATAGCACTCTGAAAACACGAAATATGATGTATTTGGTGCTAGATTCTGCCATATAACGCATTTCTGAAGCAAAATCTTGCTTCTGAGAAGATTTACAGAATCAAAAATTTCTCAATGAAACTCAGAAAAAACGCTGATAACGCGCTGGAAACGCAAAATTTTGTGCATTTGAGGACAGATCCATGCGTATTATGTTGTATTGGATAGATTTATGTGATTTGCGATACTTTGAAACCACTGAGAATGTGGTGATTTTGACTTATTTCAAACTTCATATAACTGCAGATAGTGCTCTGGAAACACGAGATATGATGTTTTTGTTGATGGATTCATACATATTATGAGATCCTGAATAGGAATATGAACTTTTTGATTGTGAAAATCTGCGCGAAGAAGCGTGATTTCGACTTATTCCAAAGTTTGTTAAACTGCGAATAGCACTCTGAAAACACGAAATATGATGTATTTGGTGCTAGATCCTACCATATAATGCGTTTCTGGAGCAGAATCTTGCTTCTGAGCAGATTTACAGAATCAAAAATTTCTTAACGAAACTCAGAAAAAACGCTGATAACTTGCTGGAAACGCAAAATTTTGTGCATTTGAGGACGGATTCATGCGTATTATGTTGTATTGGATAGATTTATGTGATTTGCGATACTTTGAAACCGCTGAGAATGTGGTAATTTTGACTTATTTCAAACTTCATATAACTGCAGATAGCGCTCTGAAAACACAAGATATGATGTTTTCGTTGATGGATTCATACATATTATGAGTTCCTGAATGGGAATATGAACTTTTTGATCGTGAAAATCTGCGCGGAAAAGCGTGATTTCGACTCATTCAAAAGTTTGTAAAACTGCGAATAGCACTCTAAAAACACGAAATATGATGTATTCTGTGCTATTTTGTCCATATAACTCATTTCTGAAGCAAAATCTTACTTCTGATCAGATTTACAGAATCAAAAATTTCTCAACGAGACTCAGAAAAAACGCTGATAACTCGCTGTGAACGCAGAATTTTGTGCATTTGAGGACGGATTCATGCGTATTATGTTGTATTGGATAGATTTATGTGATTTGCGATACTTTGAAACCGCTGAGAATGTGGTAATTTTGACTTATTTCAAACTTCATATAACTGCAGATAGCGCTCTGAAAACACGAGATATGATGTTTTCGTTGATGGATTCATACATATTATGAGGTCCTGAATAGGAATATGAACTTTTTGATTGTGAAAATCTGCGCGGAGAAGCGTGATTTCGACTTATTCCAAAGTTTGTAAAACTGGGAATAGCACTTTGAAAACACGAAATATGATGTATTTGGTGCTAGATTCCGCCATATAACGCATTTCTGGAGCAAAATCTTGCTTCTGAGCAGATTTACAGAATCAAAAATTCCACAACGAAACTCAGAAAAAACGCCGATAACTCGCTGGAAACGCGGAATTTTGTGCATTTGAGGACGAATTCATGCATATTATGTTGTATTGGATAGATTTATGTGATTTGCGATACTTTGAAACCGCTGAGAATGTGGTAATTTTGACTTATTTCAAACTTCATATAACTGCAGATAGCGCTCCAAAAACACGAGATATGATGTTTTTGTTGATAGATTTATACATATTTTGAGGTCCTGAATAGGAATATGAACTTTTTGCTTGCGAGAATCTGCGCTGAAAAGCGTGATTCCGACTCATACCAAAGTTTGTGAAACTGCAAATACCGCTCTAAAAACACGGAATATGATGTATTTGGTGCTAGATTCTGTCATATAACGCATTTCTGAATCAAAATCTTGCTTCCGAGCAGATTTACAGAATCAAAAATTTCTCAACGAGACTTAGAAAAAACGCTGATAACTCGCTGGAAACGCAAAACTTTGTGCATTTGAGGACGGATTCATGCGTATTATGTTGTATTGGATAGATTTATGTGATTTGCGATACTTTGAAACCGCTGAGAATGTGGTAATTTTGACTTATTTCAAACTTCATATAACTGCAGATAGCGCTCCAAAAACAAGAGATATGATGTTTTTGTTGATGGATTTATACATATTTTGAGGTCCTGAATAGGAATATGAACTTTTTGCTTGCGAGAATCTGCGCTGAAAAGCGTGATTCCGACTCATACCAAAGTTTGTGAAACTGCAAATATCGCTCTAAAAACACGGAATATGATGTATTTGGTGCTAGATTCTGCCATATAACGCATTCCTGAATCAAAATCTTGCTTCCGAGCAGATTTACAGAATCAAAAATTTCTCAACGAGACTTAGAGAAAACGCTGATAACTCGCTGGAAACGCAAAACTTTGTGCATTTGAGGACGGATTCATGCGTATTATGTTGTATTGGATAGATTTATGTGATTTGCGATACTTTGAAACCGCTGAGAATGTGGTAATTTTGACTTATTTCAAACTTCATATAACTGCAGATAGCGCTCTGAAAACACAAGATAAGATGTTTTCGTTGATGAATTCATACATATTATGAGGTCTTGTATAGGGATATGAACTTTTTGATTGTTAAAATCCGCGCGGAAGAGCGTGATTTCGACTTATTCCAAAGTTTGTAAAACTGCGAATAGCACTCTAAAAACACGAAATATGATGTATTTGATGCTAGATTCTGCCATATAACGCATTTCTAGAGCAAAATCTTGCTTCTGAGCGGATTTACAGAATCAAAAATTTCTCAACGAAACTCAGAAAAAACGCTGATAACTCGCTGGAAATGCAAAATTGTGTGCATTTGAGGACGAATTCATGCGTATTATGTTGTATTGGATAGATTTATGTGATTTGCGATACTTTGAAACCGCTGAGAATGTGGTAATTTTGACTTATTTCTAACTTCATATAACTGCGGATAGCGCTTTGAAAACACGAGATATGATGTTTTCGTTGATGGATTCATACATATTATGAGTTCCTGAATGGGAATATGAACTTTTTGATCTTGAAAATCTGCGCGGAAAAGCGTGATTTCGACTTATTCAAAAGTTTGTAAAACTGCGAATAGCACTCTAAAAACACAAAATATGATGTATTTGGTGCTAGATTCTGCCATATAACGCATTTCTAAAGCAAAATCTTGATTCTGAGCAGATTTACAGCATCAAAAATTTCTCAACGAGACTCAGAAAAAACGCTGATAACTCGCTGGAAACGCAAAATTTGGTGCATTTAGGGACGGATTCATGCGTATTATGTTGTATTGGATAGATTTATGTGATTTGCGATACTTTGAAACCGCTGAGAATGTGGTAATTTTGACTTATTTCAAACTTCATATAACTGCAGATAGCGCTCTGAAAACACGAGATATGATGATTTCGTTGATGGATTCATACATATTATGAGTTCCTGAATGGGAATATAAACTTTTCGATCGTGAAAATTTGCGCGGAAGAGCGTGATTTCGACTTATTCAAAAGTTTGTAAAACTGCGAATAGCACTCTAAAAACACAAAATATGATGTATTTGGTGCTAGATTCTGCCATATAACGCATTTCTGGAGCAAAATCTTGCTTCTGAGCAGATTTACAGCATCAAAAATTCCTCAACGAGACTTAGAAAAAACGCTGATAACTCGCTGGAAACGCAAAACTTTGTGCATTTGAGGACAGATTCATGCGTATTATGTTGTTTTGGATAGATTTATGTGATTTGCGATACTTTGAAACCGCTGAGAATGTGGTAATTCTGACTTATTTCAAACTTCATATAACTGCAGATAGCGCTCTGAAAACACAAGATAAGATGTTTTTGTTGATGAATTCATACATATTATGAGGTCTTGTATAGGAATATGAACTTTTTGATTGTTAAAATCCGCGCGGAAAAGCGTGATTTCGACTTATTCCAAAGTTTGTAAAACTGCGAATAGCACTCTGAAAACACGAAATATGATGTATTTGGTGCTAGATTCTGCCATATAACGCATTTCTAAAGCAAAATCTTGCTTCTGAGCAGATTTACAGCATCAAAAATTCCTCAACGAGACTCAGAAAAAACGCTGATAACTCGCTGGAAACGCAAAATTTTGTGCATTTGAGGACGGATTCATGCGTATTATGTTGTATTGGATAGATTTATGTGATTTGCGATACTTTGAAACCGCTGACAATGTGGTAATTTTGACTTATTTCAAACTTCATATAACTGCAGATAGCGCTCTGAAAACACGAGATATGATGTTTTTGTTGATGGATTCATACATATCATGAGGTCCTGAATAGAGATATCAACATTTTGATTGTGAAAATCTGCGCGGAGAAGCGTGATTTCGACTCATTCCAAAGTTTGTAAAACTGCAAAGAGCACTCTGAAAACAGGAAATATGATGTATTTGGTGCTAGATTCTGCCATATAACGCATTTCTGAAGCAAAATCTTGCTTCTGAGCAGATTTACAGAATCAAAAATTTCTCAACGAAACTCAAAAAAAACGCTGATAACTCGCTGGAAACGCAAAATTTTGTGCATTTGAGGACGGATTGATAAGTATTATGTTGTATTGGATAGATTTATGTGATTTGGGATACTTTGAAACCGCTGAGAATGTGGTAATTTTGACTTATTTCAAACTTCATATAACTGCAGATAGCGCTCTGAAAACACGAGATATGATGTTTCTGTTGATGGATTCATACATACTATGGGGTCCTGAATAGGAATATGAACTTTTTGATTGTGAAAATCTGCGCGGAATAGCGTGATTTCGACTTATTCCAGAGTTTGTAAAACTGCGAAAAGCACTCTGAAAACACGATATATGATGTATTTGGTGCTAGATTCTTCCATATAACGCATTTCTGAAGCAAAATCTTGCTTCTGAGCAGATTTACAGGATCAAAAATTTCTCAACGAGACTTAGAAAAAACGCTGATAACTCGCTGGAAACGCAAAACTTTGTGCATTTGAGGACGGATTCATGCGTATTATGTTGTATTGGATAGATTTATATGATTTGCGATACTTTGAAACCGCTGAGAATGTGGTAATTCTGACTTATTTCAAACTTCATATAACTGCAGATAGCGCTCTGAAAACACAAGATAAGATGTTTTCGTTGATGAATTCATACATATTATGAGGTCTTGTATAGGAATATGAACTTTTTGATTGGTCAAATCCGCGCGGAAAAGCGTGATCTCGACTTATTCCAAAGTTTGTAAAACTGCGAATAGCACTCTGAAAACACAAAATATGATGTATTTGGTGCTAGATTCTGCCATATAACGCATTTCCAAAGCAAAATCTTGCTTCTGAGCAGACTTACAGAATCAAAAATTTCTCAACGAAACTCAGAAAAAACGCTGATAACTTGCTGGAAACGCAAAATTTTGTGCATTTGAGGACGGATTCATGCGTATTATGTTGTATTGGATTGATTTATGTGATTTGCGATACTTTGAAACCGCTGAGAATGTGGTAATTTTGACTTATTTCAAACTTCATATAACTGCAGATAGCGCTCTGAAAACACGAGATATGATGTTTTCGTTGATGGATTCATACATATTATGAGGTCCTGAATAGGAATATGAACTTTTTGATTGTGAAAATCTGCGCGGAGAAGCGTGATTTCGACTTATTCCAAAGTTTGTAAAACTGCGAATAGCACTTTGAAAACACGAAATATGATGTATTTGGTGCTAGATTCCGCCATAGAACGCATTTCTGGAGCAAAATCTTGCTTCTGAGCAGATTTACAGAATCAAAAATTCCACAACGAAACTCAGAAAAAACGCCGATAACTCGCTGGAAACGCGGAATTTTGTGCATTTGAGGACGAATTCATGCATATTATGTTGTATTGGATAGATTTATGTGATTTGCGATACTTTGAAACCGCTGAGAATGTGGTAATTTTGACTTATTTCAAACTTCATATAACTGCAGATAGCGCTCCAAAAACACGAGATATGATGTTTTTGTTGATGGATTTATACATATTTTGAGGTCCTGAATAGGAATATGAACTTTTTGCTTGTGAGAATCTGCGCTGAAAAGCGTGATTCCGACTTATACCAAAGTTTGTGAAACTGCAAATACCGCTCTAAAAACACGGAATATGATGTATTTGGTGCTAGATTCAGCCATATAACGCATTTCTGAATCAAAATCTTGCTTCCGAGCAGATTTACAGAATCAAAAATTTCTCAACGAGACTTAGAAAAAGCGCTGATAACTCGCTGGAAACGCAAAACTTTGTGCATTTGAGGACGGATTCATGCGTATTATGTTGTATTGGATAGATTTATGTGATTTGCGATACTTTGAAACCGCTGAGAATGTGGTAATTTTGACTTATTTCAAACTTCATATAACTGCAGATAGCGCTCTAAAAACACAAGATATGATGTTTTTGTTGATGGATTCATACATATTATAAGGTCCTGTATAGAAATATGAACTATTTGATTGTGAGAATCCGCGCGGAAAAGCGTGATTTCGACCCATTCCAAAGTTTGTAAAACTGCGAATAGCACTCTAAGAACACGAAATATGATGTATTTCATGCTAGATTCTGCCATATAACGCATTTCTCAAGCAAAATCTTGCTTCTGAGCTGATTTACAGAATCAAAAATTTCTCAACGAGACTCAGAAAAAAACGCTGATAACTCGCTGGAAACGCAAAATTTTGTGCATTTGAAGACGGATTCATGCGTATTATGTTGTATTGGATGAATTTATGTAATTTGCGATAATTTGAAACCGCTGAGAATGTGGTAATTTTGACTTATTGTTGTAAAAATATATAAATTGTTAACTAGATTTCATTATCTATCACTAGCAACGTGAATAAAATATATCGTAGTAGTATTGATAGATATATTTTTCATTATGATCGATATAATAATTGTCATACATAAAAATGAATGAATGTATTTCAATATAAAAGAATAGCTTTAAATGTATTAGGTTATGAACTCAGAACACGAAGAAAATACAGTTCTCTGTATAATCGAGCATAAAAATTAGTTTATTGCCTTCAAAAAATGTCAAACTCCACTTCTACGTCCTATCATATTGAACCATTAAGAAAACACAATCATGATACTTGAAAAGTTCCAGCTCAAGCATATTTAATAAAATATGGTTTATGGAATTACGTAAATGGTACAAGAATTATGCCAGCTGGTGACCCCATTGCAAGAGCTGCATTCAAACAACAAGATTTACTTGCCCGTTCAGATTTACTTCTGATCATATCTCCAAGCGAGTTGAAACAAGTAAAAAATTGTAAAACCTCCAAAGAACTATGGGATACCCTGGAAGCAACTTATCAAAGTAAAGGACCTGCTAGAAAAGCTGCATTATTAAAAAGCTTAATTTTGAAGAAGATGTCAGAAAATGAAGATATTCGTGATCATATTAACGATTTTATGGACACAGTCAATAAATTAAATGACATGAATATTGACATTGATGATGATCTACTCAGTATTATGATGTTATATAGTTTGCCTGCCTAATTTGAAAATTTTCGTGTGGCTATTGAATCAAGAGATGCTCTTCATTCTCCTGAAGATCTTGAAGTTAAAATTGTTGAAGAGTATGAAGCTAGAAGAAATACGTCAAACGCAAATTCTGAAGCGTTTTACAGTAAAAAGAAAGCAGGAAAAAATAGTTATTATAATAAACATAATTATAATAAAAATAGTTTTCAAAATAAGGGTACATCATACAATTTGGAATGTCAAATTTGTCATAAAAAAGGACATAAAACTATAAATTGTTATTCCAAGAAACAACGAGACTCAAATTTCAATTCAGGAGCTATTTGTCTATCATCCATGCAAAATAATAAAGAAATCATGTGGTGTTTAGACAGTGGATGTTCGTCACACATGTGCTACAACAGAAACTTATTTCAAGATCTTGAAGAGAATTCAGAATCTAATTACTTGAAACTTGCTTCAAATGAACATGTTGCAAAAATTAATGGTACTGGAGAAATAACATTTAATTCAAATAGACAGAAAGTTAATTTATGGAATACTTTATATGTACCATCACTGTCAACAAATCTATTGTCAGTTCCAAAAATTACTGATAAAGGTAATACAGTATTATTTACGAAACATTTTGCTACTGTAAAAGACAATGAAGGAAAAATTGTATCAAAAGCAACCAGAAAAAACGGATTATATTATACTACGTTGAATAAAAATGAAAGTCAAGTAAATGAAGAAGCCAATGATACTAAAGAAAATGCAATACTTACTTGGCACCGAAAATTTGGACACCTGAATGAACAAGATTTGAAGGTGCTACTCAAAAGTAACTTGACAAACGGCCAAAATTTTAATCCAAAAGACACAATTGGTGATTGCGAAGTTTTTGTGAACTGAAAATTGTCAAGATTACAGAATCAAAAATTTCTCAACGAAACTCAGAAAAAACGCTGATAACTCGCTGAGAACGCGAAATTTTGTGCATTTGAGGACGAATTCATGCGTATTATGTTGTATTGGATAGATTCATGTGATTTGCGATACTTTGGAACCGCTGAGAATGTGGTAATTTTGACTTATTTCAAACTTCATATAACTGCAGATAGCGCTCTAAAAACACGAGATATGATGTTTTTGTTGATGGATTTATACATATTTTGAGGTCCTGAATAGGAATATGAACTTTTTGATTGTGAAAATCTGCGCTGAAAAGCGTGATTTCGACTTATACCAAAGTTTGTAAAACTGCAAATACCGCTCTAAAAACACAAAATATGATGTATTTGGTGCTAGATTCTGCCATATAACGCATTTTTGAAGCAAAATCTCGCTTCTGAGCAGATTTACAGAATCAAAAATTTCTCAACGAGACTTAGAAGAAACGCTGATAACTCGCTGGAAACGCAAAACTTTTTGCATTTGAGGACGGATTCATGCGTATTATGTTGTTTTGGATAGATTTATGTGATTTGCGATACTTTGAAACCGCTGAGAATGTGGTAATTTTGACTTATTTCAAACTTCATATAACTGCAGATAGCGCTCTGATAACACAAGATATGATGTTTTTGTTGATGGATTCATACATATTATGAGGTCCTGTATAGGAATATGAACTTTTTGATTGTGAAAATCCGCGCGGAGAAGCGTGATTTCGACTCATTCCAAAGTTTGTAAAACTGCGAATAGCACTCTAAAAACACGAAATATGATGTATTCGATGCTAGATTCTGCCATATAACGCATCTCTAAAGCAAAATCTTGCTTCTGAGCTGATTTACAGAATCAAAAATTTCTCAACGAGACTCAGAAAAAACGCTGATAACTCGCTGGAAACGCAAAATTTTGTGCATTTGAAGACGAAGTCATGCGTATTATGTTATATTGGATAGATTTATGTGATTTGCGATACTTTGAAACCGCTGAGAATGTGGTAATTTTGACTTATTGTTGTAAAAATATATAAATTGTTAACTAGATTTCATTATCTATTACTAGTAACCTGAATAAAATATATCGTAGTAGTATTGATAGATATATTTTTTATTATGATCGATATAATAATTGTCATACATAAAAATGAATGAATGTATCTCAATATAAAAGAATAGCTTTAAATGTATTAGGTTATGGGCCCAGAACACGAAGAAAATACAGTTCTCTGAATAATCGAGCATAAATATTAGTTTATTGCCTTCAAAAAATGTCAAAATCCACTTCTACGTCCTATCATATTGAACCATTAAGAAAACACAATCATGATACTTGAAAAGTTCAAGCTCAAGCATATTTAATAAAAAATGGTTTATGGAATTACGTAAATGGTACAAGAATTATGCCAGCTGGTGAGCTCAACGCAAGAGCTGCATTCAAACAACAAGATTTACTTGCCCGTTCAGATTTACTTCTGATCATATCTCCAAGCGAGTTGAAACAAGTAAAAAATTGTAAAACCTCCAAAGAACTATGGGATACCCTGGAAGCAACTTATCAAAGTAAAGGACCTGCTAGAAAAGCTGCATTATTAAAAAGCTTAATTTTGAAGAAGATGTCAGAAAATGAAGATATTCGTGATCATATTAACGATTTTATGGACACAGTCAATAAATTAAATGACATGAATATTGACATTGATGATGATCTACTCAGTATTATGATGTTATATAGTTTGCCTGCCTAATTTGAAAATTTTCGTGTGGCTATTGAATCAAGAGATGCTCTTCATTCTCCTGAAGATCTTGAAGTTAAAATTGTTGAAGAGTATGAAGCTGGAAGAAATACGTCAAACGCAAATTCTGAAGCGTTTTACAGTAAAAAGAAAGCAGGAAAAAATAGTTATTATAATAAACATAATTATAATGAAAATAGGTATTCAAAATAAGGGTACATCATACAATTTGGAATGTCAAATTTGTCATAAAAAAGGACATAAAACTATAAATTGTTATTCCAAGAAACAACGAGACTCAAATTTCAATTCAGGAGCTATTTGTCTATCATCCATGCAAAATAATAAAGAAATCATGTGGTGTTTAGACAGTGGATGTTCGTCACACATGTGCTACAACAGAAACTTATTTCAAGATCTTGAAGAGAATTCAGAATCTAATTACTTGAAACTTGCTTCAAATGAACATGTTGCAAAAATTAATGGTACTGGAAAAATAACATTTAATTCAAATAGACAGAAAGTTAATTCATGGAATACTTTATATGTACCATCACTGTCAACAAATCTATTGTCAGTTCCAAAAATTACTGATAAAGGTGTTACAGTATTATTTACGAAACATTTTGCTACTGTAAAAGACAATGAAGGAAAAATTGTATCAAAAGCAACCAGAAAAAACGGATTATATTATACTACGTTGAATAAAAATGGAAGTCAAATAAATGAAGAAGCCAATAATACTAAAGAAAATGCAATACTTACTTGGCACCAAAAATTTGGACACCTGAATGAACAAGATTTGAAGGTGCTACTCAAAAGTAACTTGACAAACGGCCAAAATTTTAATCCAAAAGACACAGTTGGTGATTGCGAAGTTTTTGTGAAAGGAAAATTGTCAAGATTACAGAATCAAAAATTTCTCAACGAAACTCAGAAAAAACGCTGATAACTCGCTGGGAACGCGAAATTTTGTGCATTTGAGGACGAATTCATGCGTATTATGTTGTATTGGATAGATTCATGTGATTTGCGATACTTTGGAACCGCTGAGAATGTGGTAATTTTGACTTATTTCAAACTTCATATAACTGCAGATTGCGCTCTGAAAACACGAGATATGATGTTTTTGTTAATGGATTTATACATATTTTGAGGTCCTGAATAGGAATATGAACTTTTTGATTGTGAAAATCTGCGCTGAAAAGCGTGATTTCGACTTATACCAAAGTTTGTTAAACTGCAAATACCGCTCTAAAAACACAAAATATGATGTATTTGGTGCTAGATTCTGCCATATAACGCATTTCTGAAGCAAAATCTTGCTTCTGAGCAGATTTACAGAATCAAAAATTTCTCAACGAGACTTAGAAGAAACGCTAATAACTCGCTGGAAACGCAAAACTTCTTGCATTTGAGGACGGATTCATGCGTTTTATGTTGTTTTGGATAGATTTATGTGATTTGCGATACTTTGAAACCGTTGAGAATGTGGTAATTTTGACTTATTTCAAACTTCATATAACTGCAGATAGCGCTCTGAAAACACAAGATATGATGTTTTCGTTGATGGATTCATACATATTATGAGGTCCTGTATAGGAATATGAACTTTTTGATTGTGAAAATCCGCGCGGAAAAGCGTGATTTCGACTCATTTCAAAGTTTGTAAAACTGCGAATAGCACTCTAAAAACAGGAAATATGATGTATTTGATGCTAGATTCTGCCATATAACACATTTCTAAAGCAGAATCTTGCTTCTAAGCTGATTTACAGAATCAAAAATTTCTCAACGAGACTCAGAAAAAACGCTGATAACTCGCTGGAAACGCAAAATTTTGTGCATTTGATGACGGATTCATGCGTATTATGTTGTATTGAATAGATTTATGTGATTTGCAATACTTTGAAACCGATGAGAATGTGGTAATTTTGACTTATTGTTGTAAAAATATATAAATTGTTAACTAGATTTCATTATCTATCACTAGCAACGTGAATAAAATATATCGTAGTAGTATTTATAGATATATTTTTTATTATGATCGATAAAATAATTGTCATACATAAAAATGAATAAATGTATTTCATTATGAAAGAATAGCTTTAAATGTATTAGGTTATGGGCCCAAAACACGAAGAAAATACAGTTCTCTGAATAATCGAGCATAAATATTAGTTTATTGCCTTCAAAAAATGTCAAAATCCACTTCTACGTCCTATCATATTGAACCATTAAGAAAACACAATCATGATACTTGAAAAGTTCAAGCTCAAGCATATTTAATAAAAAATGGTTTATGGAATTACGTAAATGGTACAAGAATTATGCCAGCTGGTGAGCTCAACGCAAGAGCTGCATTCAAACAACAAGATTTACTTGCCCGTTCAGATTTACTTCTGATCATATCTCCAAGCGAGTTGAAACAAGTAAAAAATTGTAAAACCTCCAAAGAACTATGGGATACCCTGGAAGCAACTTATCAAAGTAAAGGACCTGCTAGAAAAGCTGCATTATTAAAAAGCTTAATTTTGAAGAAGATGTCAGAAAATGAAGATATTCGTGATCATATTAACGATTTTATGGACGCAGTCAATAAATTAAATGACATGGATATTGACATTGATGATGATCTACTCAGTATTATGATGTTATATAGTTTGCCTGCCTAATTTGAAAATTTTCGTGTGGCTATTGAATCAAGAGATGCTCTTCATTCTCCTGAAGATCTTGAAGTTAAAATTGTTGAAGAGTATGAAGCTAGAAGAAATACGTCAAACGCAAATTCTGAAGCGTTTTACAGTAAAAAGAAAGCAGGAAAAAATAGTTATTATAATAAACATAATTATAATAAAAATAGTTTTCAAAATAAGGGTACATCATACAATTTGGAATGTCAAATTTGTCATAAAAAAGGACATAAAACTATAAATTGTTATTCCAAGAAACAACGAGACTCAAATTTCAATTCAGGAGCTATTTGTCTATCATCCATGCAAAATAATAAAGAAATCATGTGGTGTTTAGACAGTGGATGTTCGTCACACATGTGCTACAACAGAAACTTATTTCAAGATCTTGAAGAGAATTCAGAATCTAATTACTTGAAACTTGCTTCAAATGAACATGTTGCAAAAATTAATGGTACTGGAAATATAACATTTAATTCAAATAGACAGAAAGTTAATTTATGGAATACTTCATATGTACCATCACTGTCAACAAATATATTGTCAGTTCCAAAAATTACTGATAAAGGTAATACAGTATTATTTACGAAACATTTTGCTACTGTAAAAGACAATGAAGGAAAAATTGTATCAAAAGCAACCAGAAAAAACGGATTATATTATACTACGTTGAATATAAATGGAAGTCAAATAAATGAAGAAGCCAATAATACTAAAGAAAATGCAATACTTACTTGGCACCGAAAATTTGGACACCTGAATGAAAAAGATTTGAAGGTGCTACTCAAAAGTAACTTGACAAACGGCCAAAATTTTAATCCAAAAGACACAATTGGTGATTGCGAAGTTTTTGTGAAAGGAAAATTGTCAAGATTACAGAATCAAAAATTTCTCAACGAAACTCAGAAAAAACGCTAATAACTCGCTGGGAACGCAAAATTTTGTGCATTTGAGGACGAATTCATGCGTATTATGTTGTATTGGATAGATTCATGTGATTTGCGATACTTTGAAACCGCTGAGAATGTGGTAAATTTGACTTATTTCAAACTTCATATAACTGCAGATAGCGCTCTGAAAACACAGGATATGATGTTTTTGTTGATGGATTCATACATATTATGAGTTCCTGAATAGGAATATGAACTTTTTCATTGTGAAAATCTGCGCGGAAAAGCGTGATTTCGACTTATTCCAAAGTTTGTAAAACTGCAAATAGCGCTCTAAAAACACGAAATATGATGTATTTGGTGCTAGATTCTGTCATATAACGCATTTCTGAAACAAAATCTTGCTTTTGAGCAGATTTACAGAATCTAAAATTTCTCAACAGAACTCAGAAGAAACGCTGATAACTCGCTGGAAACGCAAAATTTTGTGCATTTGAGGACGGATTCATGCGTATTATGTTGTATGCCCGGAAAAGCGTGATTTCAACTTATTCTAAAGTTTGTAAAACTGCGAATAACACTCTAAAAACACAAAATTTGATGTATTTGGTGTTAAATTCTGCCATATAACGCATTTCTTGAGCAAAATCTTGCTTCTGAGCAGATTTACAGGATAAATATTTCTCAACGAGACTCAGAAAAAACGCTGATAACTCGCTGGAAACGCAAAATTCCGTGCATTTGAGGACAGATTCATGCGTATTATGTTGTATTGGATAGATTTATGTGATTTGCGATACTTTGAAACCGCTGAGAATGTGGTGATTTTGACTTATTTCAAGCTTCATATAACTGCAGATAGCGCTCTGAAAACACGAGATATGATGTTTTTGTTGATGGATTCATACATATTATGAGTTCCTGAATAGGAATATGAACTTTTTGATTGTGAAAATCTGACCGGAAAAGCGTGACTTCGACTTATTCCAAAGTTTGTAAAACTGCGAATAGCACTCTAAAAACACGAAATATGATGTATTTGGTGCTAGTTTCTCACATATAACGCATTTCTGAAGCAAAATCTTGCTTCTGAGCCGATTTACAGAATCAAAAATTTCTCAACGAAACTCAGAAAAAACGCTGATAACACGCTGGAAACGCAAAATTTTGTGCATTTGAGGACGGATTCATGCGTATTATGTTGTATTGGATAGATTTATGTGATTTGCGATACTTTGAAACCGCTGAGAATGTGGTAATTTTGACCTATTTCAAACTTCATATAACTGCAGATAGCGCTCTGAAAACACGAGATATGATGTTTTTGTAGATGGATTTATACATATTATGAGTTCCTGGATAGGAATATGAACTTTTTGATTGTGGAAATCTGCCCGGAAAAGCGTGATTTCGACTTATTCCAAAGTTTGTAAAACTGCGAATAGCACTCTAAAAACACGAAATATGATGTATTTGGTGCTAGATTCTGCCATATAACGCATTTCTGAAGCAAAATCTTGCTTTTGAGCAGATTTACAGAATGAAAAATTTTTCAACGAAACTCAGAAAAAACGCTGAAAACTTGCGGGAAACGCAAAATTTTGTGCATTTGAGGACATATTCATGCGTATTATGTTGTATTGGATAGATTTATGTGATTTGCGATACTTTGAAACCGCTGAGAATGTGGTAATTTTGACTTATTCCAAACTTCATATAACTGCAGGTCGCGCTCTGAAAACACGAGATATGATGTTTTTGTTGATGGATTCATACATATTATGAGTTTCTGAATAGGAATATGAACTTTTTGATTGTGAAAATCTGCCCGGAGAAGCGCGATTTCGACTTATTCCAAAGTTTGTAAAACTGCGAATAGCACTCTAAAAACACGAAATATGATGTATTTGGTGCTATATTCTGCCATATAACGCATTTCTGAAGCAAAATCTTGCTTCTGAGCAGATTTACAGAATCAAAAATTTCTCAACGAAACTCAGAAAAAACGCTGATAACTCGCTGAAAACGCAGAATTTTGTGCATTTGAGGACGGATTCATGCGTATTATGTTGTATTGGATAGATTTATGTGATTTGCGATACTATGAAACCGCTGAGAATGTGGTAGTTTTGACTTATTTCAAACTTCATATAACTGCAGATAGCGCTCTGAAAACACTAGATATGATGCTTTTGTTGATGGATTCATACATATTATGAGTTCCTGAATAGGAATATGAACTTTTTGATTGTGAAAATCTGCCCGGAAAAGCGCGATTTGACTTATTCCAAAGTTTGTAAAACTGCGAATAGCACTCTAAAAACACGAAATATGATGTATTTGGTGCTAGATTCTGCCATATAACGCATTTCTAGAGCAAAATCTTGCTTCTGAGCAGATTAACAGAATCAAAAATTTCCTAACGAAACTCAGGAAAAACGCTGATATCTCGCTGGAAACGCAAAATTTTGTGCATTTGAGGCCGGATTCATGCGTATTATGTTGTATTGGATAGATTTATGTGATTTGCGATACTTTGAAACCGCTGAGAATGTGGTAGTTTTGACTTATTTCAAACTTCATATAACTGCAGATAGCGCTTAGAAAACACAAGATATGATGTTTTTGTTGATGGATTCATGCATATTATGAGTTCCTGAATGGAAATATGAACTTTTTGATTGTGAAAATCTGCCCGGAAAAGCGCGATTTCGACTTATTCCAAAAAACTGCGAATAGCACTCTAAAAGCACGAAATATGATGTATTTGGTGCTAGATTCTGCCATAAAACGCATTTCTAAAGCAAAATCTTGCTTCTGAGCAGATTAACAGAATCAAAAATTTCCCAACGAAACTCAGAAAAAACGCTGATAACTCGCTGGAATACCGCAAAATTTTGTGCAATTGAGGACAGATTCATGCGTATTATGTTTGTACTGGATAGATTTATGTGATTTGCGATACTTTGAAACCGCTGAGAATGTGGTAATTTTGACTTATTTCAAACTTCATATAACTGCAGATAGCGCTCTGAAAACACAAGATATGATGTTTTTGTTGATGGATTCATACATATTATGAGCTCCTAAATAGGAATATGAACTTTCTGATTGTGAAAATCTGCCCGGAAAAGCGTGATTTCGACTTATTCCAAAGTTTGTAAAACTGCGAATAGCACTCTAGAAACACGGAATATGATGTATTTGGTGCTAGATTCTGCCATATAACGCATTTTTGAAGCAAAATCTTGCTTCGGAGCAGATTTACAGAATCAAAAATTTCTCAACGAGTCTCAGAAAAAACGCTGGAAACGCAAAATTTCGTGCATTCAAGGACGGATTCATGCGTATTATGTTGTATTGGATAGATTTATGTGATTTGCGATACTCTGAAACCGCTGAGGATGTGATAATTTTGACTTATTTCAAACTTCATATAACTGCAGATAGCGCTCTGAAAACAAGAGATATGATGTTTTTTGTTGATGGATTCATACATATTATGAGTTCCTGAATAGGAAGATGAAACTTTTTGATCGTGAAAATCTGCCCGGAAAAGCGCGATTTCGGCTTATTTCAAAGTTTGTTAAACTGCGAATAGCACTCTAAAAACACGGAATATGATGTATTTGGTGCTAGATTCTGCCATGTAACGCATTTCTAAATCAAAATCTTGCTTCTGAGCAGATTTACAGAATCAAAAATTTCTCAACGAAATCAGAAAAAACGCCAATAACTCGCTGGAAACGCAAAATTTGGTGCATTTGACGAAGGATTCATGCGTATTATGTTGTATTGGATAGATTTATGTGATTTGCGATACTTTGAATCCGCTGAGAATGTGGTAATTTTGACTTATTTCAAACTTCATATAACTGCAGATAGCGCTCTGAAAACACGAGATATGATGTTTTTGTTGATGGATTCATACATATTATAAGTTCCTGGATAGGAATATGAACTTTTTGATTGTGAAAATCTGTGCGGAAAAGCGTGATTTCGACTTATTCCAAAGTTAGTAAAACTGCAAATAGCGCTCTAAAAACACGAAATATGATGTATTTAGTGCTAGATTCTGCCATATAAAGCATTTCTGAAGCAAAATCTTGCTTCTGAGCAAATTTACAGAATCAAAAATTTCTCAACGAAACTCAGAAAAACGCTGATAACTCGCTGGAAACGCAAAATTTTGTGCATTTGAGGACGGATTCATGCGTATCATGTTGTATTGGATAGATTTATGTGATTTGCGATACTTTGAAACCGCTTAGAATGTGGTAATTTTTGACTTATTTCAAACTTCATATAACTGCAGATAGCGCTCTGAAGACACGAGATATGATGTTTTTGTTGATGGATTTCATACATATTATGAGTTTTTGAATGGGAATCTGAACTTTTTGATTGTGAAAATCTGCCCGGAAAGCGTGTTTTCGACTTATTATGAAGTTCGTAAAACTGCGAATAGCACTCTAAAAACACGAAATATGATGTATTTGGTGCTAGATTCTGCCATATAACGCATTTCTGAAGCAAAATCTTGCCTCTAAGCAGATTTACAGAATCAGACATTTCTCAACGAAACTCAGAAAAAACGCTGATAACTCGCTGGAAACGCAAAATTTTGTGGTATTTGAGGACGGATTCATGCGTATTATGTTGTTTTGGATAGATTTATGTGATTTGCGATACTTTGAAACAGCTGAGAATGTGGTAATTTTGACTTATTTCAAACTTCATATAACTGCAGATAGCGCTCTCAAAACACGAGATATGATGTTTTTGTTGATAGATTCACACATATTATGAGTTCCTGGATAGGAATATAAACTTTTTGATTGTAAAAATCTGCCGGAAAAGCGTGATTTCGACTTATTCCAAAGTTTGTTAAAACTGCGAATAGCAATCTAAAAACACGAAATATGATGTATTTGGTGCTAGACTCTGCCATATAACGCATTTCTGGAGCAAAATCTTGCTTCTGAGCAGATTAACAGAATCAAATAATTTCTCAACGAAACCTCAGAAAAAACGCCAATAACTCGCTGGAATCGCAAAATTTAGTGCATTAGACGACGGATTCATGCGATATTATGTTGTATTGGATAGATTTATGTGATTTGCGATACTTTGAAACCGCTGAGAATGTGGTAATTTTGACTTATTTCAAACTTCATATAACTGCAATAGCGCTCTGAAAACACGAGATATGATGTTTTTGTTGATGAATTCATACATATTATGAGTTCCTGGATAGGAATATGATACTTTTTGATTGTGAAAATCTGTGCGGAAAAGCGTGATTTCGACTTATTCCAAAGTTAGTAAAACTGCAAATAACGCTCCAAAAACACGAAGTATGATGTATTTAGTGCTAGATTCTGCCATATAACGCATTTCTGAAGCAAAATCTTGCTTCTGAGCAAATTTACAGAATCAAAAATTTCTCAACGAAACTCAGAAAAAACGCTGATAACTCGCTGGAAACGCAAAATTTTGTGCATTTGTGGTCGAGATTTCATGCGTATAATGTTGTATTGGTTAGATTTATGTGATTGCGATACTTTGAAACCGCTGAGAATGTGGTAATTTTGACTTATTTCAAACTTCATATAACTGCAGATGGCGCTCTGAAAACACGAGATATGATGTTTTTGTTGATGGATTCATACATATTATGAGTTCCTGTATAGGAATATGAACTTTTTGATTGTGAAATTTGCCCGGAAAAGCGTGATTTCGACTTATTATAAAGTTTGTAAAACTGCGAATAGCACTCTAAAAACACGAAATATGATGTATTTGGTGCTAGATTCTGCCATATAACGCATTTCTGAAGCAAAATCTTGCTTCTGAGCAGATTTACAGAATCAAAAATTTCTCAACGAAACTCAGAAAAAACGCTGATAACTCGCTGAAAACACAAAATTTTGTGCATTTGAGGACGGATTCATGCGTATTATGTTGTATTGGATAGATTTATGTGATTTGCGATACTTTAAAACCGCCAAGAATGTGGTAATTTTGACTTATTTCAAACTTCATATAACTGCAGACAGCGCTCTGAAAACACGAGATATGATGTTTTTGTTGATGGATTCATACATATTATGAGTTCCTGAATAGGAATATGAACTTTCTGATTGTGAAAATTTGCCCGGAAAAGCGTGATTTCGACTTATTATAAAGTTTGTAAAACTGCGAATAGCACTCTAAAAACACGAAATATGATGTATTTGGTGCTAGATTCTGCCATATAACGCATTTCTGAAGCAAAATCTTGCTTCTGAGCAGATTTACAGAATCAAAAATTTCTCAACGAAACTCAGAAAAACGCTGATAACTCGCTGGAAACGCAAAATTTTGTGCATTTGAGGACGGATTCATGTGTATTATGTTGTACTGGATAGATTTATGTGATTTGCGATACTATGAAACCGCTGAAAATGTGGTAGTTTTGACTTATTTCAAACTTCATATAACTGCAGATAGCGCTCTGAAAACACTAGATATGATGCTTTTGTTGATGGATTCATACATATTATGAGTTCCTGAATAGGAATATGAACTTTTTGATTGTGAAAATCTGCCCGGAAAAGCGCGATTTGACTTATTCCAAAGTTTGTAAAACTGCGAATAGCACTCTAAAAACACGAAATATGATGTATTTGGTGCTAGATTCTGCCATATAACGCATTTCTAGAGCAAAATCTTGCTTCTGAGCAGATTAACAGAATCAAAAATTTCCCAACGAAACTCAGGAAAAACGCTGATATCTCGCTGGAAACGCAAAATTTTGTGCATTTGAGGCCGGATTCATGCGTATTATGTTGTATTGGATAGATTTATGTGATTTGCGATACTTTGAAACCGCTGAGAATGTGGTAGTTTTGACTTATTTCAAACTTCATATAACTGCAGATAGCGCTTAGAAAACACAAGATATGATGTTTTTGTTGATGGATTCATGCATATAATGAGTTCCTGAATAGAAATATGAACTTTTTGATTGTGAAAATCTGCCCGGAAAAGCGCGATTTCGACTTATTCCAAAGTTTGTAAAACTGCGAATAGCACTCTAAAAGCACGAAATATGATGTATTTGGTGCTAGATTCTGCCATAAAACGCATTTCTAAAGCAAAATCTTGCTTCTGAGCAGATTAACAGAATCAAAAATTTCCCAACGAAACTCAGAAAAAACGCTGATAACTCGCTGGAAACGCAAAATTTTGTGCAATTGAGGACAGATTCATGCGTATTATGTTGTACTGGATAGATTTATGTGATTTGCGATACTTTGAAACCGCTGAGAATGTGGTAATTTTGACTTATTTCAAACTTCATATAACTGCAGATAGCGCTCTGAAAACACAAGATATGATGTTTTTGTTGATGGATTCATACATATTATGAGCTCCTAAATAGGAATATGAACTTTCTGATTGTGAAAATCTGCCCGGAAAAGCGTGATTTCGACTTATTCCAAAGTTTGTAAAACTGCGAATAGCACTCTAGAAACACGGAATATGATGTATTTGGTGCTAGATTCTGCCATATAACGCATTTTTGAAGCAAAATCTTGCTTCGGAGCAGATTTACAGAATCAAAAATTTCTCAACGAGTCTCAGAAAAAACGCTGGAAACGCAAAATTTTGTGCATTCAAGGACGGATTCATGCGTATTATGTTGTATTGGATAGATTTATGTGATTTGCGATACTCTGAAACCGCTGAGGATGTGATAATTTTGACTTATTTCAAACTTCATATAACTGCAGATAGCGCTCTGAAAACAAGAGATATGATGTTTTTGTTGATGGATTCATACATATTATGAGTTCCTGAATAGGAAGATGAACTTTTTGATCGTGAAAATCTGCCCGGAAAAGCGCGATTTCGACTTATTTCAAAGTTTGTAAAACTGCGAATAGCACTCTAAAAACACGGAATATGATGTATTTGGTGCTAGATTCTGCCATGTAACGCATTTCTAAATCAAAATCTTGCTTCTGAGCAGATTTACAGAATCAAAAATTTCTCAACGAAACTCAGAAAAAACGCCAATAACTCGCTGGAAACGCAAAATTTGGTGCATTTGACGAAGGATTCATGCGTATTATGTTGTATTGGATAGATTTATGTGATTTGCGATACTTTGAATCCGCTGAGAATGTGGTAATTTTGACTTATTTCAAACTTCATATAACTGCAGATAGCGCTCTGAAAACACGAGATATGATGTTTTTGTTGATGGATTCATACATATTATAAGTTCCTGGATAGGAATATGAACTTTTTGATTGTGAAAATCTGTGCGGAAAAGCGTGATTTCGACTTATTCCAAAGTTAGTAAAACTGCAAATAGCGCTCTAAAAACTCGAAATATGATGTATTTAGTGCTAGATTCTGCCATATAAAGCATTTCTGAAGCAAAATCTTGCTTCTGAGCAAATTTACAGAATCAAAAATTTCTCAACGAAACTCAGAAAAAACGCTGATAACTCGCTGGAAACGCAAAATTTTGTGCATTTGAGGACGGATTCATGCGTATCATGTTGTATTGGATAGATTTATGTGATTTGCGATACTTTGAAACCGCTGAGAATGTGGTAATTTTGACTTATTTCAAACTTCATATAACTGCAGATAGCGCTCTGAAAACACGAGATATGATGTTTTTGTTGATGGATTCATACATATTATGAGTTTTTGAATGGGAATCTGAACTTTTTGATTGTGAAAATCTGCCCGGAAAAGCGTGTTTTCGACTTATTATGAAGTTCGTAAAACTGCGAATAGCACTCTAAAAACACGAAATATGATGTATTTGGTGCTAGATTCTGCCATATAACGCATTTCTGAAGCAAAATCTTGCCTGTAAGCAGATTTACAGAATCAGACATTTCTCAACGAAACTCAGAAAAAACGCTGATAACTCGCTGGAAACGCAAAATTTTGTGTATTTGAGGACGGATTCATGCGTATTATGTTGTTTTGGATAGATTTATGTGATTTGCGATACTTTGAAACAGCTGAGAATGTGGTAATTTTGACTTATTTCAAACTTCATATAACTGCAGATAGCGCTCTCAAAACACGAGATATGATGTTTTTGTTGATAGATTCACACATATTATGAGTTCCTGGATAGGAATATAAACTTTTTGATTGTAAAAATCTGCCCGGAAAAGCGTGATTTCGACTTATTCCAAAGTTTGTTAAACTGCGAATAGCAATCTAAAAACACGAAATATGATGTATTTGGTGCTAGACTCTGCCATATAACGCATTTCTGGAGCAAAATCTTGCTTCTGAGCAGATTAACAGAATCAAAAATTTCTCAACGAAACTCAGAAAAAAACGCCAATAACTCGCTGGAATCGCAAAATTTAGTGCATTAGACGACGGATTCATGCGTATTATGTTGTATTGGATAGATTTATGTGATTTGCGATACTTTGAAACCGCTGAGAATGTGGTAATTTTGACTTATTTCAAACTTCATATAACTGCAAATAGCGCTCTGAAAACACGAGATATGATGTTTTTGTTGATGAATTCATACATATTATGAGTTCCTGGATAGGAATATGAACTTTTTGATTGTGAAAATCTGTGCGGAAAAGCGTGATTTCGACTTATTCCAAAGTTAGTAAAACTGCAAATAACGCTCCAAAAACACGAAGTATGATGTATTTAGTGCTAGATTCTGCCATATAACGCATTTCTGAAGCAAAATCTTGCTTCTGAGCAAATTTACAGAATCAAAAATTTCTCAACGAAACTCCAGAAAAAACGCTGATAACTCGCTGGAACGCAAAATTTTGTGCATTTGTGGACGGATTCATGCGTATAATGTTGTATTGGTTAGATTTATGTGATTTGCGATACTTTGAAACCGCTGAGAATGTGGTAATTTTGACTTATTTCAAACTTCATATAACTGCAGATGGCGCTCTGAAAACACGAGATATGATGTTTTTGTTGATGGATTCATACATATTATGAGTTCCTGAATAGGAATATGAACTTTTTGATTGTGAAAATTTGCCCGGAAAAGCGTGATTTCGACTTATTATAAAGTTTGTAAAACTGCGAATAGCACTCTAAAAACACGAAATATGATGTATTTGGTGCTAGATTCTGCCATATAACGCATTTCTGAAGCAAAATCTTGCTTCTGAGCAGATTTACAGAATCAAAAATTTCTCAACGAAACTCAGAAAAAACGCTGATAACTCGCTGAAAACACAAAATTTTGTGCATTTGAGGACGGATTCATGCGTATTATGTTGTATTGGATAGATTTATGTGATTTGCGATACTTTAAAACCGCCAAGAATGTGGTAATTTTGACTTATTTCAAACTTCATATAACTGCAGACAGCGCTCTGAAAACACGAGATATGATGTTTTGTTGATGGATTCATACATATTATGAGTTCCTGAATAGGAATATGAACTTTCTGATTGTGAAAATTTGCCCGGAAAAGCGTGATTTCGACTTATTATAAAGTTTGTAAAACTGCGAATAGCACTCTAAAAACACGAAATATGATGTATTTGGTGCTAGATTCTGCCATATAACGCATTTCTGAAGCAAAATCTTGCTTCTGAGCAGATTTACAGAATCAAAAATTTCTCAACGAAACTCAGAAAAACGCTGATAACTCGCTGGAAACGCAAAATTTTGTGGCATTTGAGGACGGATTCATGTGTATTATGTTGTACTGGATAGATTTATGTGATTTGCGATACTATGAAACCGCTGAAAATGTGGTAGTTTTGACTTATTTCAAACTTCATATAACTGCAGATAGCGCTCTGAAAACACTAGATATGATGCTTTTGTTGATGGATTCATACATATTATGAGTTCCTGAATAGGAATATGAACTTTTTGATTGTGAAAATCTGCCCGGAAAAGCGGCGATTTTGACTTATTCCAAAGTTGTAAAACTGCGAATAGCACTCTAAAAACACGAAATATGATGTATTTGGTGCTAGATTCTGCCATATAACGCATTTCTAGAGCAAAATCTTGCTTCTGAGCAGATTAACAGAATCAAAAATTTCCCAACGAAACTCAGGAAAAACGCTGATATCTCGCTGGAAACGCAAAATTTTGTGCATTTGAGGCCGGATTCACTGCGTATTATGTTGTATTGGATAGATTTATGTGATTTGCGATACTTTGAAACCGCTGAGAAATGTGGTAGTTTTGACTTATTTCAAACTTCATATAACTGCAGATAGCGCTTAGAAAACACAAGATATGATGTTTTTGTTGATGGATTCATGCATATAATGAGTTCCTGAATAGAAATATGAACTTTTTGATTGTGAAAATCTGCCCGGAAAAGCGCGATTTCGACTTATTCCAAAGTTTGTAAAACTGCGAATAGCACTCTAAAAGCACGAAATATGATTGTATTTGGTGCTAGATTCTGCCATAAAACGCATTTCTAAAGCAAAATCTTGCTTCTGAGCAGATTAACAGAATCAAAAATTTCCCAACGAAACTCAGAAAAAACGCTGATAACTCGCTGGAAACGCAAAATTTTGTGCAATTGAGGACAGATTCATGCGTATTATGTTGTACTGGATAGATTTATGTGATTTGCGATACTTTGAAACCGCTGAGAATGTGGTAATTTTGACTTATTTCAAACTTCATATAACTGCAGATAGCGCTCTGAAAACACAAGATATGATGTTTTTGTTGATGGATTCATACATATTATGAGCTCCTAAATAGGAATATGAACTTTCTGATTGTGAAAATCTGCCCGGAAAAGCGTGATTTCGACTTATTCCAAAGTTTGTAAAACTGCGAATAGCACTCTAGAAACACGGAATATGATGTATTTGGTGCTAGATTTCTGCCATATAACGCATTTTTGAAGCAAAATCTTGCTTCGGAGCAGATTTACAGAATCAAAAATTTCTCAACGAGTCTCAGAAAAAACGCTGGGAAACGCAAAAATATTGTGCATTCAAGGACGGATTCATGCGTATTATGTTGTATTGGATAGATTTATGTGATTTGCGATACTCTGAAACCGCTGAGGATGTGATAATTTTGACTTATTTCAAACTTCATATAACTGCAGATAGCGCTCTGAAAACAAGAGATATGATGTTTTTGTTGATGGATTCATACATATTATGAGTTCCTGAATAGGAAGATGAACTTTTTGATCGTGAAAATCTGCCCGGAAAAGCGCGATTTCGACTTATTTCAAAGTTTGTAAAACTGCGAATAGCACTCTAAAAAACACGGAATATGATGTATTTGGTGCTAGATTCTGCCATGTAACGCATTTCTAAATCAAAATCTTGCTTCTGAGCAGATTTACAGAATCAAAAATTTCTCAACGAAACTCAGAAAAAACGCCAATAACTCGCTGGAAACGCAAAATTTGGTGCATTTGACGAAGGATTCATGCGTATTATGTTGTATTGGATAGATTTATGTGATTTGCGATACTTTGAATCCGCTGAGAATGTGGTAATTTTGACTTATTTCAAACTTCATATAACTGCAGATAGCGCTCTGAAAACACGAGATATGATGTTTTTGTTTGATGGATTCATACATATTATAAGTTCCTGGATAGGAATATGAACTTTTTGATTGTGAAAATCTGTGCGGAAAAGCGTGATTTCGACTTATTCCAAAGTTAGTAAAACTGCAAAATAGCGCTCTAAAAACTCGAAATATGATGTATTTAGTGCTAGATTCTGCCATATAAAGCATTTCTGAAGCAAAATCTTGCTTCTGAGCAAATTTACAGAATCAAAAATTTCTCAACGAAACTCAGCAAAACGCTGATAACTCGCTGGAAACGCAAAATTTTGTGCATTTGAGGACGGATTCATGCGTATCATGTTGTATTGGATAGATTTATGTGATTTGCGATACTTTGAAACCGCTGAGAATGTGGTAATTTTGACTTATTTCAAACTTCATATAACTGCAGATAGCGCTCTGAAAACACGAGATATGATGTTTTTTGTTGATGGATTTCATACATATTATGAGTTTTTGAATGGGAATCTGAACTTTTTGATTGTGAAAATCTGCCCGGAAAAGCGTGTTTTCGACTTATTATGAAGTTCGTAAAACTGCGAATAGCACTCTAAAAACACGAAATATGATGTATTTGGTGCTAGATTCTGCCATATAACGCATTTCTGAAGCAAAATCTTGCCTGTAAGCAGATTTACAGAATCAGACATTCTCAACGAAACTCAGAAAAAACGCTGATAACTCGCTGGAAACGCAAAATTTTGTGTATTTGAGGACGGATTCATGCGTATTATGTTGTTTTGGATAGATTTATGTGATTTGCGATACTTTGAAACAGCTGAGAATGTGGTAATTTTGACTTATTTCAAACTTCATATAACTGCAGATAGCGCTCTCAAAACACGAGATATGATGTTTTTGTTGATAGATTCACACATATTATGAGTTCCTGGATAGGAATATAAACTTTTTGATTGTAAAAATCTGCCCGGAAAAGCGTGATTTCGACTTATTCCAAAGTTTGTTAAACTGCGAATAGCAATCTAAAAACACGAAATATGATGTATTTTGTGCTAGACTCTGCCATATAACGCATTTCTGGAGCAAAATCTTGCTTCTGAGCAGATTAACAGAATCAAAAATTTCTCAACGAAACTCAGAAAAAACGCCAATAACTCGCTGGAATCGCAAAATTTAGTGCATTAGACGACGGATTCATGCGTATTATGTTGTATTGGATAATGTGATTTGCGATACTTTGAAACCGCTGAGAATGTGGTAATTTTGACTTATTTCAAACTTCATATAACTGCAAATAGCGCTCTGAAAACACGAGATATGATGTTTTTGTTGATGAATTCATACATATTATGAGTTCCTGGATAGGAATATGAACTTTTTGATTGTGAAAATCTGTGCGGAAAAGCGTGATTTCGACTTATTCCAAAGTTTGTAAAACTGCAAATAACGCTCTAAAAACACGAAATATGATGTATTTAGTGCTAGATTCTGCCATATAACGCATTTCTGAAGCAAAATCTTGCTTCTGAGCAAATTTACAGAATCAAAAATTTCTCAACGAAACTCAGAAAAAAACGCTGATAACTCGCTGGAAACGCAAAATTTTGTGCATTTGTGGACGGGATTCATGCGTATAATGTTGTATTGGTTAGATTTATGTGATTTGCGATACTTTGAAACCGCTGAGAATGTGGTAATTTTGACTTATTTCAAACTTCATATAACTGCAGATGGCGCTCTGAAAACACGAGATATGATGTTTTTGTTGATGGATTCATACATATTATGAGTTCCTGAATAGGAATATGAACTTTTTGATTGTGAAAATTTGCCCGGAAAAGCGTGATTTCGACTTATCATAAAGTTTGTAAAACTGCGAATAGCACTCTAAAAACACGAAATATGATGTATTTGGTGCTAGATTCTGCCATATAACGCATTTCTGAAGCAAAATCTTGCTTCTGAGCAGATTTACAGAATCAAAAATTTCTCAACGAAACTCAGAAAAAACGCTGATAACTCGCTGAAAACACAAAATTTTGTGCATTTGAGGACGGATTCATGCGTATTATGTTGTATTGGATAGATTTATGTGATTTGCGATACTTTAAAACCGCCAAGAATGTGGTAATTTTTGACTTATTTCAAACTTCATATAACTGCAGATAGCGCTCTGAAAACACGAGATATGATGTTTTTGTTGATGGATTCATACATATTATGAGTTCCTGAATAGGAATATGAACTTTCTGATTGTGAAAATTTGCCCGGAAAAGCGTGATTTCGACTTATTATAAAGTTTGTAAAACTGCGAATAGCACTCTAAAAACACGAAATATGATGTATTTGGTGCTAGATTCTGCCATATAACGCATTTCTGAAGCAAAATCTGGCTTCTGAGCAGATTTACAGAATCAAAAATTTCTCAACGAAACTCAGAAAAACGCTGATAACTCGCTGGAAACGCAAAATTTTGTGCATTTGAGGACGGATTCATGTGTATTATGTTGTATTGGATAGATTTATGTGATTTGCGATACTTTGAAACCGCTGAGAATGTGGTAATTTTGACCTATTTCAAACTTCATATAACTGCAGATAGCGCTCTGAAAACACGAGATATGATGTTTTTTGTTGATGGATTCATACATATTATGAGTTCCTGAATAGGAATATGAACTTTTTGATTGTGAAAATCTGCCCGGAAAAGCGTGATTTCTACTTATTATAAAGTTTGTAAAACTGCGAATAGCACTCTAAAAACACGAAATATGATGTATCTGGTGCTAGATTCTGCCATATAACGCATTTCTGAAGCAGAATCTTGCTTCTGAGCAGATTTAGAGAATCAAAAATTTCTCAACGAGACTAAGAAAAAACGCTGATAACTCGCTGGAAACGCTAAATTACGTGCATTTGAGGACAGATTGATGCGTATTATGTTGTATTGGATAGATTTATGTGATTTGCGATACTTTGAAACCGCTGAGAATGTGGTAATTTTGACTTATTTCAAACTTCATATAACTGCAGATAGCGCTTTGAAAACACGAGATACGATGTTTTTGTTGATGGATTCATACATATTATGAGGTCCTGAATAGGAAATATGATTTCTTTGATTGTGGAAATCTGCGCAGAATAGCGTGATTTCGACTCACTCCAAAGTTTGTGAAACTGCAAATAGCGCTCTGAAAAACACGAAATATGATGTATTTGGTGCCCGATTCTGCCATATAACGCATTTCTAAAGCAAAATGTTGCTTCTGAGCAGATTTACAGAATCAAAAATTTCTCAACGAAACAGAAAAAATGCTGATAACTCGCTGGGAACGCAAAATTTTGTGCATTTAAGGACAAATTCATGCGTATTATGTTGTATTGGATAGATTTATGTGATTTGCGATACTTTGAAACCGCTGAGAATGTGGTAATTTTGACCTATTTCAAACTTCATATAACTGCAGATAGCGCTCTGAAAACACGAGATATGATGTTTATGTTGATGGATTCATACATATTATGAGTTCCTGAATAGGAATATGAACTTTTTGATTGTGAAAATCTGCCCGGAAAAGCGTGATTTCGACTTATTCCAAAGTTTGTAAAACTGCAAATAGCACTCTAAAAACACGAGATATGATGTATTTGGTGCCAGATTCTGCCATATAACGCATTTCTGTAGCAAAATCTTGCTTCTGAGCAGATTTACAGAGTCAAAAATTTCTCAACGAAACTCAGAAAAAACGCTGATAACTCGCTGCAAACGCAAAATTTTGTGCACTTGAGGACGGATTCATGCGTATTATGTTGTATTGGATAGACTTATGTGATTTGCGATACTTTGAAACCGCTGAGAATGTGGTAGTTTTGACTTATTTCAAACTTCATATAACTGCAGATAGCGCTTTGAAAACACGAGATATGATGTTTTTGTTGATGGATTCATACATATTATAAGTTCCTGAAGAGGAATATGAACTTCTTGATTGTGAAAATCTGCCCGTAAGAGCGTGATTTCGACTTATTCCAAAGTTTGTAAAACTGCGAATAGCACTCTTAAAACACGAAAAATGATGTATTTGGTGCTAGATTCTGCCATATAACGCATTTCTAATAGACTGGGAGCTGGTGACAGGTGGGGTTCTCCGATTTTATACCGCTTGCCTTTTTGAGGGTTGATAATTTACCTCTAAATAAGAAAGATAAAAATGTTACTAAGCGATGCACGCTTTCCGGTCATAGTTCAAACTCCAATTTAAGGTCTGAAAAAAAAGTGGTTTTTTCCGTGATATCAAATTGCATGCCTTTGTAATGTTGAATAATTGGAATTAATCTAAAGTCAAGTATTGAAAGGCAAGCGATTCGCAACAGCCCAAGTGGCTCAAAGGGTTGCGTGAACTTGTGAGAAAAATATGAGAAATGCCGTGTTTCCAAATTGCATGCCAATGAGAAAAATTGAAGTTTCAGTCATAAAACCCTTGTAAAAAAATTGGCAAGCATTTCTCGTTGGCGCAAGGGTTTGAAATTTGGGGGTAATCTTGCATAAATTTTGCACCAATTTGCCGTGATTTCAAATTGCATGCCATTTCAACTATAGGTAATTTGCTCGATGAATTGTTATTGAGAAAATTGGCATGCACCCCAGGATGTCCCAAAATGGAGGCATGCATTGAGGAAGTTGCAAAAAAAAGAGGTAAAATTTCCGTCATTTTATTCTGCATGCCATTGTGTATTTCGTTCAAAATTATTTTTTTTAGACGACACAAAGAATGGCAAGCATGTTGCTCAGGCTCATCATTGATAAATTTTGGAAAAAGGATTGGGAAAAAGTGCTCGTAAATTAATTCAGTAAAATTAACAGGGATTATTCGGCGAATTTATTTATTTAAATTTTTTGACTTATTTTAAACAATAATGGCCTAGGTGAGTCTCTTCCAAAATACTGCAGAGAGCTACAATTTAATTTATCCATAATATTTTCATAGCAACAATTCCAAAAATATTCAATTGAAATCACTGGAAAGCTCAAATTTCCCTATTAATATCGGTATTAGCTCTAACTGGGTATAACATTAAATTGCAACCGATGAGGCACTAGAATAATACTATATCAAAGAGTCCTGATAAGAAAGAAACACGTATGTACAGTTGACATCCCATCTTCTGAATTTGTGAAACATTAAAGTTTTCAATCTTGCTATTAATAAAATAATAATCACACATATTAACAACGAAAAACATAATAATTATGCTCTTACTTTTCGCCCGGAATGTGAATAAGTTATGTGGATGAAATATTGTAGCAAAATGTATTTTTGAAAGGTCAATTGCCTTCATCTGGAACTTAATAGTAGGTATATCTTCATTATTATGCGAACATATTATTATCATTACGAAAAAATAAAGAATCTAATTATCAGAAAAAAATAATTTATTATCATAGAATAATCATACTTAAATAGCTAATAGGATGTTCCATAATATAAATAAATAGGAATGGAAAGGAATCTGAAATTGGCAATAATTGCTCAAATTTCCATTTCCTCATCATAATTATTGTCAATTTCAGGTTCTTCTTCAGTAGTTTCACCATCTATTTGAGAATAAGTGTCGCTGTCATCATCGTCCGATTCATCCTTATCGTCCTCGTTGTCGGCACTTCTCACAATATCATCCTCTTCAACTCTATTCTCTTGTGGATCTGTGAAAATTATTGCAAAAATTTTGTTTAATGAATTATTATTATTAGTATCTACTCTTGAAGTATAATTACAGAAAAATTTCCAATACAATACTGGAACAGCTAGAGAAATTATTCCCTCAAACGCTTGTAAATTGAAATATGTATCAAAAATATAAGTACCATCAATAATTTCCTGAATATTTTGTGGAACATCATCACCTTCAAACCACTTGAAGGTGTAAGCATCATTCTCCAATAGCCATCCAAATTCTTGCACATTCAGGCTGGTGTTAGGTACTGCAGAAAAAGCATTTTTCCACAAATGCCCGATGTAAGCAGTTCGAAGAATTTGTTGATGAAGTTCACGCTTGCAAGGTGGTAATATGCAAGGATCAAATTCCAGCAACTTTTGCTTGAATTTATCTGTGGGCTCAATGTTATGGCCATAGCTGTATGAAAACATGAGTAAACGAGCCTCATCTACATTAGAGCACCTTCCCAAGCAATTTTTTGTTGTTGCATACATTTTGCATACGAATTCCTCTATGATGGAAAATGCTGCTTCATAATTTTGATTTGAAGGGTCTTGCAATACAGCGAAAGCTTGTTGAATTTTTTCACTTTTTTTGTATAACTCCCATGGTTTTTTTTTTCCCTTGCGGAAAAATGCTGGGTTGTAGTCGCATCCGGTGAATGCGTGGAACGCAGGTAAGCCGGAGCATTTCAAGGTTCCCAACGCTTTATATATTTCATTAATATTTATATACCGACGATTATTGCCGGTGCTGTAAAGAAGCCAGACCTTCAATGACTGTGGTATATGCATCATATTACCCAGGATGATAACAAAGATGTCGGAGTCACAACATTTGATGACAACCTCTTTGTCTTCCATTTGGCACAAGAAAAATACAATTTTCGTATCAGCCTCCTCGTGACCTTCGCATTTCAAATGGGGAATTATCTCACAAACTACTGATCCATCTTCAGCTACTTTGTATTTTTGGCATCGCTCAAAGGAGACAAAAATTTGTTTATCTTTAATATAATGTTTCACTTTTGATTCAGATGCCCAGTAGTCCATAATAAAAGTAATGAACGATTTCTTGAAGTTAATATTCTTTAATTCAGCTCCAAAATCCGATGGTCGCTTTTGATCTGGACCTAATCAAAATGGAAACCAAATTTCAGATGAATTATAAAAATGAACTTGAAAAAATAAGTAAAAATATGATATGTTTGGACCTTGAAACTGTGTGCATTTACAAAAATGGGACATCGTCCTTGTGTGTTATATTGATCAAATCTTTTTTCACTATGATAATTGTCAAGACTCAAATTATTGATTCCTCTGTTTGAGGTTGTTTCACGTGATCAGACCTTGGGTGAATGCCAGAGAAATTTTATCCTTTCTCCACTAAATGTGGAACCCAAGTTCTCACAGCTAGTATTCAGTATATTTTAATTATGTAGATACTTGCCTTGTTTATTTTTGTATCATTGTTTCTGATGGAGACTTTCATATAGAGAGAGTCAATACGTCGAATATAAACAGATATACAGAATTTAAACTAGAAAAACCTAATCATTATGTTTCAATTCTAAAAGCATGTATAGATCATTGAAGTTCTGTTCAAAAAAAGAAATTGCTTAGGCTGTAAAAAGAGTTATCAAAAGCTTTCTGTCTTATGACGGAAAAAGACGTGAAACATTTTCAATTGACTTATTCGAGCGTGCATATAAAGAGCTTATTCTGCTTATTCATAGTCATATCAAAATAGTATAACTAGTTGATAATATATTTTTACCTTTGAACTCATATTGTACATTGAAATTATCTCTCAAGATATGTTCATTATCCTTTATAGATGGACTCTTGTATTCATCGAAAAGTATATATATTTCTTTTGCATTAGGATTTATCGTCGTTATACTTTCTAGAATTTTTATTGCTACGGCTCCCAGTGTCGATGGCACTTGTGTTAATTGATGTAATAGAAACATGCCATCGATTATGACTACATTTACATTATTTGGTTGACAATGTTCTTCTGGAAAATCACTTTTTTGGATGTAAGTTTCTAATATTTTAGTTATAACTGATTTGTCAGTTTTGTTAATGGTGCCATCCATATGACAGAGCGAAAGAGGCACCGGTGTTAGAGGGTAAGATAAAACCTAAAAGAGAAAACATACAGAATTTCAATATTCTATATATGAAACATTTTCATCACTCAGTTCATTCAAAATCTGGTTTGAATGACCAATGGTTCAATCAGTTCAAATAAAATCATGAATATATCTATACTAGGAGTATATGAATTAAAAACGATGTTACCTTTTCCATATTGATGTTTTCTTTTGAGCCCCATGCTATCCCCAGTAGTCTGCCAAATAAATTTTTTTGTAATTTCACTTCCTGGATTTTCCCATTGACTCTGAGTTTCATCTTTTTTATGCAGCTTGCAAAGTTTAGAATTTTATTTCTTTTGATTACATATTTGCCAAAGTTCTTCTCGTTTTCTTTGCATTCTTCAATCATACATTTTTTCATATTTTCCCCAATTATTTCAATATTCAATAAGAATTCTGATACTTCATCAGGTGCTGCTTTCCCTGTTGAAACATTTAAAAGTACATCCTTTCTTACATCTGAAGAGAATGGATTCATTCTCTCAGTCAAGGTGGAAGTAAAACTGTGCATATGTTTTTCACTTCTTACTATCCTATGATGCAGCAAGTCATTGGTGATGTCTTGGACGACATCAAGACCGCACTCTTCCATGACTTTTGATATAAGTGCACACCTCAAGCCGTGATTTATAGCCCATCTTTGCCGAGCGGCTATTGAGTTCGTGATGTGCCTAATACCAGTAAGTCTTCTGCCTGCATCAGCATTGATGGTCTGTTCCAAAGTCAGATCTATCGGCATACGAGAAAATGGTTTACATGTTCTTTTGCATCCAAAACTTCCTTTTCTGAATTGTTCTTTTAATCCAGGGTGTGTATTATCGACATTCAAAAGAGTATTCAAGTACCATACCAACCAACGAGCATAGTTTTGATGATTCAAAGTGAAAAATAAATTGGTCATTTTGTCTATGGCGTAGCAATATAGCTCAAATTCAGCTGTTCTTATGCTTCTCTCAAATAATAAGTAATAACCTATGTGTTTTGAATATTAATTAATTATATATATATATATATATATATATATATATATATATATATATATATATATATATATATATATATATATATATATATATATATATATATATATATACAGTATGTGAACCAGAAAGCAAGCCATAGACATTCAACATGAGGAATAGGTTTTTAATTCATGTTAGATGAAAATACTGCAAATATAACATTCAGAGGATCAAATTATTTGTCCAAATCAGTAATTACATTCTATTTTACAGGTTCCAAATTACACAGGACTGAAAACAATATAATTTGGGAAGCAATGCGAACTGAAAAACTGATTTTTCATGTTAAATGTCCATGGCTACACACTGTATACATGAATAAATTATATATATATATATATATCTATATATATATATATATATATATATATATATATATATATATATATATATATATATATATATATATACATAAAATGAATAGTAACCTATCAGTTGCAGATATATTGCATATTTTTTCAAATAAAACATGAAACCGAGAAAAATCAGACTCATAACATGGATGTAAATTTTGAAAATCACCATAATAGAATTAAATAATTTTACATGAAGCATGTTTGAGACGGTGATTCAAGAAATTTCAATCATACCCTATTATTGGATACAATTGAATGCCACCCAATATTACTTATTTATAAATTTTATTAGAATTTGTATGCTTTTTAAACGAATGTATTCAATTAACTTCATATAACTATGCATAAAATGTCCAATGAAGATATTTTTACAGTGTACCTTAACATTTCTCATAAAAAATCACCGTAAATTTGGAAGAAGTTTTATATCAATAAGTAGAGTAAATAAGTTCAGAATGATTCAATTTAAATAACAAAAATTACTAAATGAAACACACACTAGGCGATAGCTGATAGTAAGACAAAAAATATGCTTAAAAAATAATACCAGAGCCACGACACGTGACGTCGATGAAGGGTGAATAGAATAAATCAATTTTATATATTTTTTTTGTACTTACCAATAAATATTTGAACAAAAAATGCGCGAACATCACTATCATCATCACTTTCAATCTAATTCACAGGAATATTTCCATGATACATAAAGCGTACCTATTACACGAAATGACTACACAATAGAAAACTGGAAAGATTGAAAAATAAGCCTGATTCATAAATGACATGAAATACACATGTAGTGATTAAGAGTTCACACCATGAAATGAAATGGAAAAGGAATTGACCAGACTTCATTACGTATTCTATTCTATTTCATTCTATTTCAATCCAGTCCAATTTCGCTCGTATGTATCCGACAATGCTCATAAAGCACTGACAAGTCTAGAATGGAATTATTGTAGCGACTTACTAATTTGTTATTTAATTACTATAAATATCAGAAACTATCTACGATTTTATCTATTTATTAATCTATTTATCACAATATACAGGCAAAGCATATCCAATCTGCAACAAATCAAAGTGCTTGCGCATGATGTAAACACAAAAAAAAAACATATTGAATCAGCAATAATAAAATTATTGCATGATAAATAGCTAACACAATCAGATCAACTACCTAATCAGTTAGATGTAACAGAAAAACATTTCTTGTTATGTATAATTCAAAGTGAGAATAAACCATATTAAAATCTAACAGTGCATGGTATTTTCATATTATTCTTCACTTATTCATGTCAAACATAAGCCCTAATGGTATAAGAGTATTGTTTTTAAGCCTAATTGTATTACTTCCAACAATCTGCATTATTATTAAACACTTACCTGCCATGTCTATAATTACAAACTCAGTTGATTCTAAGACATATTTTCTTGATTTATTTTTATTTGTAAATATTTGTCCTATGTCATATGCATTGAATTTTTTTATTTCAACTTGAAGCATAAGTATTTGTTTATTGAAATACAAAATAAAATCACGGAAATATTTTTACTTTGTTTCGCCACTTTTTCCAAAGTTTTTCAATGATCGGACAGAGTTACATGCATGCCATTTTCCGAATGAATTCAAAACAGCATTTATTAATGTAATATAGAATGGCAGGCAGAATGAAATCGGAGAAATTTTGCGTGTTTTTTATGCAACTTCCATTATTATTTAAAATATGAAGGGCTTGAGAAACATGCTTGCCATTTCCCAAATGAATTTGAAACAGCATTTATTGATGTAATACAAAATGGCAGGCAGAATAAAGTCAGAGAAATTTTGCCAATTTTTTATGCAACTTTTATTATTATTTAAAATATGAAGGGCTTAAGCAACATGCTTGCCATTGCCCATATGTATTTAAAACAGCATTTATTGATGTTATATAGAATGGCAGGCAGAATAAAGTCGGAGAAATTTTGCATGTTTTTTATGCAACTTTCATTATTATTTAAAATATGAAGGGCTTAAGCAACATGCATGCCATTCTAAATTTATAATTATTCCACTTCAAAATAAAGATTTTGCTCCATTTGAGGTAGTTTGAAATCACGGCAAATTGATGCAAAATTTATGCAAGATTACCCCCAAATTTCAAACCCTTGCGCCAACGAGGAATGCTTGCCAATTTTTTTACAAGAGTTTTATGACCAAAACTTCAATTCTTTTCATTGGCATGCAATTTGGGAACACGGCATTTTTCATATTTTTTTTTCACAAGTTCATGCAACCCTTTGAGCCACTTGGGCTGTTGCGATTCGCTTGCCTTCCAGTATTTGGCTTCAGATTGATTTCAATTATTCTACATAACAAAGGCATGCATTATGATATCACGGAAAAAACCACTTTTTTTTCAGATCTTTAATTGGAATTTGAACTATGACCGGAAAGAGTGCATCGCTTAATAACATTTTTATCTTTCTTATTTAGAGGTAAATTATCAACCCTCAAAAAGGCAAGCGGTATAAAATCGGAGAACCCCACCTGTCACTAGCTCCCAGTCTATAAAGCGAAATCTTGCTTCTGAGCAGATTTACAGAATCAATAATTTCTCAACGGAACTCAGAAAAAACGCCAATAACTCGCTGAAAACGCAGAATTTTGTGCATTTGAGGACGGATTCATGCGTATTATGTTGTATTGGATAGATTTATGTGATTTGCGATACTTTGAAACCGCTGAGAATGTGGTAGTTTTGACTTATTTCAAACTTCATATAACTGCAGATAGCGCTCTGAAAACACTAGATATGATGCTTTTGTTGATGGATTCATACATATTATGAGTTCCTGAATAGGAATATGAACTTTTTGATTGTGAAAATCTGCCCGGAAAAGCGCGATTTGACTTATTCCAAAGTTTGTAAAACTGCAAATAGCACTCTAAAAACACGAAATATGATGTATTTGGTGCTAGATTCTGCCATATAACGCATTTCTAGAGCAAAATCTTGCTTCTGAACAGATTAACAGAATCAAAAATTTCCCAACGAAACTCAGAAAAAACGCTGATATCTCGCTGGAAACGCAAAATTTTGTGCATTTGAGGCCGGATTCATGCGTATTATGTTGTATTGGATAGATTTATGTGATTTGCGATACTTTGAAACCGCTGAGAATGTGGTAGTTTTGACTTATTTCAAACTTCATATAACTGCAGATAGCGCTTAGAAAACACAAGATATGATGTTTTTGTTGATGGATTCATGCATATTATGAGTTCCTGAATAGAAATATGAACTTTTTGATTGTGAAAATCTGCCCGGAGAAGCGCGATTTCGACTCATTCCAAAGTTTGTAAAACTGCGAATAGCACTCCAAAAGCACGAAATATGATGTATTTGGTGCTAGATTCTGCCATAGAACGCATTTCTAAAGCAAAATCTTGCTTCTGAGCAGATTAACAGAATCAAAAATTTCCCAACGAAACTCAGAAAAAACGCTGATAACTCGCTGGAAACGCAAAATTTTGTGCAATTGAGGACAGATTCATGCGTATTATGTTGTACTGGATAGATTTATGTGATTTGCGATACTTTGAAACCGCTGAGAATGTGGTAATTTTGACTTATTTCAAACTTCATATAACTGCAGATAGCGCTCTGAAAACACAAGATATGATGTTTTTGTTGATGGATTCATACATATTATGAGCTCCTAAATGGGAATATGAACTTTTTGATTGTGAAAATCTGCCCGGAAAAGCGTGATTTCGACTTATTCCAAAGTTTGTAAAACTGCGAATAGTACTCTAGAAACACGAAATATGATGTATTTGGTGCTAGATTCTGCCATATAACGCATTTTTGAAGCAAAATCTTGCTTTGGAGCAGATTTACAGAATCAAAAATTTCTCAACGAGTCTCAGAAAAAACGCTGGAAACGCAAAATTTTGTGCATTTTAGGACGGATTCATGCGTATTATGTTGTATTGGATAGATTTATGTGATTTGCGATACTCTGAAACCGCTGAGGATGTGATAATTTTGACTTATTTCAAACTTCATATAACTGCAGATAGCGCTCTGAAAACAAGAGATATGATGTTTTTGTTGATGGATTCATACATATTATGAGTTCCTGAATAGGAAGATGAACTTTTTGATCGTGAAAATCAGCCCGGAAAAGCGCGATTTCGACTCATTTCAAAGTTTGTAAAACTGCGAATAGCACTCTAAAAACACGAAATATGATGTATTTGGTGCTAGATTCTGTCATATAACGCATTTCTAAATCAAAATCTTGCTTCTGAGCAGATTTACAGAATCAAAAATTTCTCAACGAAACTCAGAAAAAACGCCAATAACTCGCTGGAAACGCAAAATTTGGTGCATTTGACGAAGGATTCATGCGTATTATGTTGTATTGGATAGATTTATGTGATTTGCGATACTTTGAATCCGCTGAGAATGTGGTAATTTTGACTTATTTCAAACTTCATATAACTGCAGATATCGCTCTGAAAACACGAGATATGATGTTTTTATTGATAGATTCATACATATTATGAGTTCTTGGATAGGAATATGAACTTTTTGATTGTGAAAATCTGTGCGGAAAAGCGTGTTTTCGACTTATTCCAAAGTTAGTAAAACTGCAAATAGCGCTCTAAAAACACGAAATATGATGTATTTAGTGCTAGATTCTGCCATATAACGCATTTCTGAAGCAAAATCTTGCTTCTGAGCAAATTTACAGAATCAAAAATTTCTCAACGAAACTCAGAAAAAACGCTGATAACTAGCTGGAAACGCAGAATTTTGTGCATTTGAGGACGGATTCATGCGTATCATGTTGTATTGGATAGATTTATGTGATTTGCGATACTTTGAAACCGCTGAGAATGTGGTAATTTTGACTTATTTCAAACTTCATATAACTGCAGATAGCGCTCTGAAAACACGAGATATGATGTTTTTGTTGATGGATTCATACATATTATGAGTTTCTGAATGGGAATCTGAACTTTTTGATTGTGAAAATCTGCCCGGAAAAGCGTGTTTTCGACTTATTATGAAGTTCGTAAAACTGCGAATAGCACTCTAAAAACACGAAATATGATGTATTTGGTGCTAGATTCTGCCATATAACGCATTTCTGAAGCAAAATCTTGCTTCTGAGCAAATTTACAGAATCAAAAATTTCTCAACGAAACTCAGAAAAAACGCTGATAACTCGCTGGAAACGCAAAATTTTGTGCATTTGTGGACGGATTCATGCGTATAATGTTGTATTGGTTAGATTTATGTGATTTGCGATACTTTGAAACCGCTGAGAATGTGGTAATTTTGACTTATTTCAAACTTCATATAACTGCAGATGGCGCTCTGAAAACACGAGATATGATGTTTTTGTTGATGGACTCATACATATTATGAGTTCTTGAATAGGATTATGAACTTTTTGATTGTGAAACTTTGCCCGGAAAAGCGTGATTTCGACTTATTATAAAGTTTGTGAAACTGCGAATAGCACTCTGAAAACACGAAATATGATGTATTTGGTGCTAGATTCTGCCATATAACGCATTTCTGAAGCAAAATCTTGCTTCTGAGCAGATTTACAGAATCAAAAATTTCTCAACGAAACTCAGAAAAAACGCTGATAACTCGCTGAAAACACAAAATTTTGTGCATTTGAGGACGGATTCATGCGTATTATGTTGTATTGGATAGATTTATGTGATTTGCGATACTTTAAAACCGCCAAGAATGTGGTAATTTTGACTTATTTCAAACTTCATATAACTGCAGATAGCGCTCTGAAAACACGAGATATGATGTTTTTGTTGAAGGATTCATACATATTATGAGTTCCTGAATAGGAATATGAACTTTCTGATTGTGAAAATTTGCCCGGAAAAGCGTGATTTCGACTTATTATAAAGTTTGTAAAACTGCGAATAGCACTCTAAAAACACGAAATATGATGTATTTGGTGCTAGATTCTGCCTTATAACGCATTTCTGAAGCAAAATCTTGCTTCTGAGCAGATTTACAGAATCAAAAATTTCTCAACGAAACAGAAAAAACGCTGATAACTCGCTGGAAACGCGAAATTTTGTGCATTTGATGACGGATTCATGCGTATTATGTTGTATTGGATAGATTTATGTGATTTGCGATACTTTGAAACCGCTGAGAATGTGGTAATTTTGACATTTCAAACTTCATATAACTGCAGATAGTGCTCTGAAAACACGAGATATGATGTTTTTGTTGATGGATTCATACATATTATGAGTTACTGAATAGGAATATGAACTTTTTGATTGTGAAAATCTGCCCGGAAAAGCGTGATTTCGACTTATTATAAAGTTTGTAAAACTGCGAATAGCACTCTAAAAACACGAAATATGATGTATCTGGTGCTAGATTCTGCCATATAACGCATTTCTGAAGCAAAATCTTGCTTCTGAGCAGATTTACAGAATCAAAAATTTTCAACGAAACTCAGAAAAAACGCTGATAACTCGCTGGAAATGCAAAGTTTTGTGCATTAGAGGACGGATTCATGCGTATTATGTTGTATTGGATAGATTTATGTGATTTGCGATACTTTGAAACCGCTGAGAATGTGGTAATTTTGACTTATTTCAAACTTCATATAACTGCAGATAGCGCTCTGAAAACACGAGAGATGATGTTTTTGTTGATGGATTCATCCATATTATGAGTTCCTGAATAGAAATATGAACTTCTTGATTGTGAAAATCTGCCTGGAAAAGCGTGATTTCGACTTATTCCAGAGTTTGTAAAACTGCGGATGGCACTCTAAAAACACGAAATATAATGTATTTAGTGCTAGATTCTGCCATATAACGCATTTCTGTAGCAAAATCTTGCTTCTGAGCAGATTTACAGAATCAAAAATTTCTCAACTAAACTCAGAAAAAACGCTGATAACTCGCTGGAAACGCAAAATTTTGTGCATTTGGGGACGGATTCATGCGTATTATGTTGTATTGGATAGACTTATGTGATTTGCGATACTTTGAAACCGCTGAGAATGTGGTAGTTTTGACTTATTTCAAACTTTATATAACTGCAGATAGCGCTCTGAAAACACGAGATATGATGTTTTTGTTGATGGATTCATACATAATATGAGTTCCTGAAGAGGAATATGAACTTTTTGATTGTGAAAATCTGCCCGGAAGAGCGTGATTTCGACTTATTCCAAAGTTTGTAAAACTGCAAATAGCACTCTAAAAAGACGAAAAATGATGTATTTGGTGCTAGATTCTGCCATATAACGCATTTCTGAAGCAAAATCTTGCTTCTGAGCAGATTTACAGAATCAAGAATTTCTCAACGAAACTCAGAAAAAACGCTGATAACTTGCTGAAAACTCATAATTCTGTGCATTTGAGTACGGATTCATGCGTATCATGTTGTATTGGATAGATTTATGTGATTTGCGATACTTTGAAACCGCTGAGAATGTGGTAATTTTGACTAATTCCAAACTTCATATAACTGCAGGTCGCGCTCTGAAAACAGGAGAAATGATGTTTTTGTTGATGGATTCATACATATTATGAGTTTTTGAATAGGAATATAAACTTTTTGATCGTGAAAATCTGCCCGGAGAAGCGCGATTTCGACTTATTCCAAAGTTCGTAAAACTGCGGATAGCACTCTTGAACACGAAATATGATGTATTTGGTGCTAGATTCTGCCATATAACGCATTTCTAAAGCAAAATCTTGCTTCTGAGCAGATTATCAGAATCAAAAATTTCTCAACGAAACTCAGAAAAAACGCTGATAACTCGCTGGAAACGCAAAATTTTGTGCATTTGACGACAAATTCATGCGTATTATGTTGTATTGGATAGATTTATGTGATTTGCGATACTTTGAAACCGCTGAGAATGTGGTAGTTTTGACTTATTTCAAACTTCATATAACTGCAGATAGCGCTCTGAAAACACGAGATATGATGCTTTTGTTGATGGATTCATACATATTATGAGTTCCTGAATAGGAATATGAACTTTTTGATTGTGAAAATCTGCCCGGAAAAGCGCGATTTCGACTTATTCCAAAGTTTGTAAAACCGCGAATAGCACTCTAAAAACACGAAATATGATGTATTTGGTGCTAGATTCTGCCATATAACGCATTTCTGAAGCAGAATGTTGCTTCTGAGCAGATTTACAGCATCAAAAATTTCTCAACGAGACTCAGAAAAAACGCTGATAACTCGCTGGAAACGCAAAATTTTGTGCATTTGAGGACGGATTCATGCGTATTATGTTGTATTGGATAGATTCATGTGATTTGCGATACTTTGGAACCGCTGAGAATGTGGAAATTTTGACTTATTCCAAACTTCATATAACTGCAGATAGCGCTCTGAAAACAAGAGATATGATGTTTTTGTTGATGGATTCTCACATATTATGAGTTCCTGAATAGGAATGTGAACTTTTTGATTGGGAAAATCTGCCCGGAAAAGCGCGATTTTGACTTATTCCAATGTTTTTAAAACTGCGAATAGCACTCTAAAAACACGAAATATGATGTATTTGGTGCTAGATTCTGCCATATAACGCATTTCTGAAGCAAAATCTTGCTTCTGAGCAGATTTACAGAATCAAAAATTTCTCAACGAAACTCAGAAAAAACGCTGATAACTCGCTGGAAACGCAAAATTTTGTGCATTTGAGGACGAATTCATGCGTATTATGTTGTATTGGATAGATTTATGTGATTTGCGATACATTGAAACCGCTGAGAATGTGGTAATTTTGACTTATTTCAAACTTCATATAACTGCAGATAGCGCTCTGAAAACACGAGATATGATGTTTCTGTTGATGGATTCATACATATTATGAGTTCCTGAATAGGAATATGAACTTTTTGATTGTGAAAATCTGCGCGGGAAAGCGTGATTTCGACTTATTCCAAAGTTTGTAAAACTGCAAACAGCGCTCTAAAAACACAAAATATGATGTATTTGGTGCTAGATTCTGCCATATAACGCATTTCTGAAGCAAAATGCTGCTTCTGAGCAGATTTACAGAATCAAAAATTTCTCAACGAGACCCAGAAAAAACGCTGATAACTCGCTGGAAACGCAAAATTTTGTGCATTTGAGGACAGATTCATGCGTATTATGTTGTATTGGATAGATTCATGTGATTTGCGATACTTTGAAACCGCTGAGAATGTGGTAATTTTGACTTATTTCAAACTTCATATAACTGCAGATAGCGCTCTGAAAACACGAAATATGATTTTTTTGTTGATGGATTCATATATATTATGAGCTCCTGAATAGGAATATGAACTTTTTGTTTGTGAAAATCTGCCCGGAAAAGCGTGATTTCGACTTATTCCAAAGTTTGTAAACTGCGGATAGCACTATAGAAACACAAAATATGATTTATTTGGTGCTAGATTCTGCCATATAACGCGTTTCTGAAGCAAAATCTTGCTTCTGAGCAGATTTACAGAATCTAAAATTTCTCAACGAAACTCAGAAAAAACGCTGATAACTCGCTGGAAACGCAAGATTTTGTGCATTTGAGGACGGATTCATGCGTATTATGTTGTATTGGATAGATTCATGTGACTTGCGATACTTTGAAACCGCTGAGAATGTGGTAATTTTGACTTATTTCAAACTTCATATAACTGCAGATAGCGCTCCGAAAGCACGAGATATGATGTTTTTGTTGATAGATTCATACATATTATGAGCTGATGAATAGGAATATGAACTTTTTGATTGGGAAAATCTGCCCGGAAAAGCGTGATTTCGACTTATTCCAAAGTTTGTAAAACTGCGAATAGCACTCTAAAAACACGAAATATGATGTATTTGGTGCTAGATTCTGCCATATAACGCATTTGTGAAGCAAAATCTTGCTTCTGAGCAGATTTACAGAACCAAAAATTTCCCAACGAAACACAGAAAAAACGCTGATAACTCGCTGGAAACGCGGAATTTTGTGCATTTGAGGACGGATTCATGCGTATCATGTTGTATTGGATAGATTTATGTGATTTGCGATACTTTGAAACCGCTGGGAATGTGGTAATTTTGACTTATTTCAAACTTCATATAACTGCAGATAGCGCTCTGAAAACACGAGATATGATGTTTCTGTTGATGGATTCATACATATTATCAGTCCCTAAATGAGAATATGAACTTTTTGATTGTGAAAATTGGCCCTGAAAAGCGTGATTTCGACTTATTCCAAATTTTGTAAAACTGCGAATAGCACTCTAAAAACACGAAATATGATGTATTTGGTGCTAGATTCTGCCATATAACGCATTTCTGAAGCAAAATCTTGCTTCTAAGCAGATTTACAGAATCAAAAATTTCTCATCGAAACTCAGAAAAAACGCTGATAACTCGCTGGAAACGCGAAATTTTTTGCATTTGAGGACGGATTCATGCGTATCATGTTGTATTGGATAGATTTATGTGATTTGCGATACTTTGAAACCGCTGAGAATGTGGTAATTTTGACTTATTTTAAACTTCATATGACTGCAGATAGCGCTCTGAAAACACAAGATATGATGTTTTTGTTGATGGATTTATACATATTATGAGTTCCTGAATAGGAATATGAACTTTTTGATTGTGAAAATCTGCGCGGAAAAGCGTGATTTCGACCTATATCAAAGTTTGTAAAACTGCAAATAGCACTCTAAAAACACGAAATATGATGTATTTGGTGCTAGATTCTGCCATATAACGCCTTTCTGAAGCAAAATCTTGCTTCTGAGCAGATTTACAGAATCAAAAATCTCTCAACGAAACTTAGAAAAAACGCTGATAACTCGCTGGGAACGCGAAGTTTTGTGCATTTGAGGACGGATTCATGCGTATTATGTTGTATTGGATAGATTTATGTAATTTGCGATACTTTGAAACCGCTGAGAATGAGGTAATTTTGACTTATCCCAAACTTCATATAACTGCAGATAGCGCTCTGAAAACACGAGATATGATTTTTTTGTTGATGGATTTATACATATAATGAGTTCCTGAATAGGAATATGAACTTTTTGATTGTGAAAATCCGCCCGGAAAAGCGTGATTTCGACTTATTCCAAAGTTTGTAGAACTGCGAATAGCACTCTAAAAACACGAAATATGATGTATTTGGTGCTAGATTCTGCCATATAACGCATTTCTAAAGCAAAATCTTGCTTCTGAGCAGATTTACAGAATCAAAAATCTCTCAACGAAACTCAGAGAAAACGCTGATCATTCGCTGGAAACGCAAAATTTTGTGCATTTGAGGACGGATTCATGCGTATCATGTTGTATTGGATAGATTTATGTGATTTGCGATACTTTGAAACCGCTGAGAATGTAATAATTTTGACTTATTTCAAACTTCATATAACTGCAGATAGCGCTCTGAAAACACGAGATATGATGTTTTTGTTGATGGATTCATACATATTATGAGTTCCTGAATAGGAATATGAACTTTTTGATTGTAAAAATCTGCCCGGAAAAGCGTGATTTCGACTTATTATAAAGTTCGTAAACTGTGAATAGCACTCTAAAAACACAAAATATGATGTATTTGGTGCTAGATTCTGCCAAATAACGCATTTCTGAAGCGGAATCTTGCTTCTGAGCAGATTTACAGAATCAAAAATTTCTCAACGAAACTCAGAAAAAACGCTGATAACTCGCTGGAGACGCAAAATTTTGTGCATTTAACGACGGATTCATGCGTATTATGTTGTATTGGATAGATTTATGTGATTTGCGATACTTTGAAACCGCTGAGAATGTGGTAGTTTTGACTTATTTCAGACTTCATATAACTGCAGATAGCGCTCTGAAAACACGAGATATGATGTTTTTGTTGATGGATTCATACATATTATGAGTTCCTGAATAGGAATATGAACTTTTTGATTGTGAAAATCTGCCCGGAAAAGCATGATTTTGACTTATTCCAAAGTTTGTAAAACTTCGAATAGCACTCTAAAAACACAAAATATGATGTATTTGGTGCTAGATTCTCCCATATAACGCATTTCCAAAGCAAAATCTTGCTTCTGAGCAGATTTACAGAATCAAAAATCTCTCAACGAGACTCAGAAAAAACGCTGATAACTCGGTGTAAACGCAAAATTTTGTGCATTTGAGGACGGATTCATGCGTATTATGTTGTATTGGATAGATTCATGGGATTTGCGATACTTTGAAACCGCTGAGAATGTGGTAATTTTGACTTATTTCAAACTTCATATAACTGCAGATAGCGCTCTGAAAACACGAGATATGATGTTTTTGTTGATAGATTCTTACATATTATGAACTCCTGAATAGGAATATGAACTTTTTGATTGTGAAAATCAGCCCGGAAAAGCGTGATTTCGACTTATTCCAAAGTTTGTAAAACTGCGAATAGCACTCTAAAAACACGAAATATGATGTATTTGGTGCTAGATTCTGCCTTATAACGCATTTCTGAAGCAAAATCTTGCTTCTAACCAGATTTACAGAATCAAAAATTTCTCAACGAAACTCAGAAAAAACGCTGATAACTCGCTGGAAACGCAAAATTTTGTGCATTTGAGGACGGATTCATGCGTATTATGTTGTATTGGATAGATTTATGTGATTTGCGATACTTTGAAACCGCTGAGAATGTGGTGATTTTGACTTATCTCAAACTTCATATAACTGCAGATAGAGCTCTGAAAACACGAGATATGATGTTTTTGTTGATGGATTCATACATATTATGAGGTCTTGAATAGGAATATGAACTTTTTGATAGTGAAAATTTGCCCGGAAAAGTCTGATTTCGACTTATTCCAAAGTGTGTAAAACTGCGAATAGCACTCTAAAAACACGAAATATGATGTATTTGGTTCTAGATTCTGCCATATAACGCATTTCTGAAGCAAAATCTTGCTTCTGAGCAGATTTACAGAATCAAAAATCTCTCAACGAAACTCAGAGAAAATGCTGATAACTCGCTTGAAACGCAAAATTTTGGGCATTTGAGGATGGATTCATGCGTATTATGTTGTATTGGATAGATTTATGTGATTTGCGATACGTTGAAACCGCTGAGAATGTGATAATTTCGACTTATTTCAAACTTCATATAATTGCAGATAGCGCTCTGAAAACACGAGATATGATGTTATTGTTGATGGATTCATACATATTATGAGTTCTTGAATAGGAATATGAACTTTTTAATTGTGAGAATCTGCCCGGAAAAGCGTGATTTCGACTTATTATGAAGTTTGTATAACTGCGAATAGCACTCTGAAAACACGAAATATGATGTATTTGGTGCTAGATTCTGTCATATAACGCATTTCTGAAGCAAAATCTTGCTTCTGAGCAGATTTACAGAATCAAAAATTTCTCAACGAAACTAAGAAAAAACGCTGATAACTCGTTGGAAACGCTAAATGTTGTGCATTTGAGGACGGATTCATGCGTATTATGTTGTATTGGATAGATTTATGTGATTTGCGATACTTTGAAACTGCTGAGAATGTGGTAATTTTGACTTATTTCTAACTTCATATAACTGCAGATAGCGCTCTGAAAACACGAGATATGATGTTTTTGTTGATGGATTCATACATATTATGAATTTCCGAATAGGAATATGATCTTTTTGATTGTGAAAATCTGCCCGGAAAAGCGCGATTTCGACTTATTCCAAAGTTTGTGAAACTGCGAATAGCACTCTAAAAACACGAAATATGATGTATCTGGTGCTAGATTCTGCCATATAACGCATTTCTAAAGCAAAATCTTGCTTCTGAGCAGATTTACAGAATCAAAAATTTCTCAACGAAACTCAGAGAAAACGCTGATAACTCGCTGGAGACGCAAAATTTTGTGCATTTGACGACGGATTCATGCATATTATGTTGTATTGGATAGATTTATGTGATTTGCGATACTTTGAAACCGCTGAGAATGTGATGGTTTTGACTTATTTCAAACTTCATATAACTGCAGATAGCGCTCTGAAAACACGAGATATGATGTTTCTGTTGATAGATTCTTACATATTATGAGGTCTTAAATAGGAATATGAACTTTTTGATTGTGAAAATTTGCCCGGAAAAGTCTGATTTCGACTTATTCCAAAGTTTGTAAAACTGCGAATAGCACTCTAAAAACACGGAATATGATGTATTTGGTTCTGAATTCTGCCATATAACGCATTTCTGAAGCAAAATCTTGCTTCTGAGCAGATTTACAGAATCAAAAATCTCTCAACGAAACTTAGAGAAAATGCTGATAACTCGCTGGAAACGCAAAATTTTGGGCATTTGAGGACGGATTCATGCGTATTATGTTGTATTAGATAGATTCATGTGATTTGCGATACTTTGAAACCGCTGAGAATGTGGTAATTTTGACTTATTTCAAACTTCATATAACTGCAGATAGCGCTCTGAAAACACGAGATATGATGTTTTTGTTGATGGATTCATACATATTATGAGTTTCCGAATAGGAATATGATCTTTTTGATTGTGAAAATCTGCCCGGAAAAGCGCGATTTCGACTTATTCCAAAGTTTGTGAAACTGCGAATAGCACTCTAAAAACACGAAATATGATGTATCTGGTGCTAGATTCTGCCATATAACGCATTTCTAAAGCAAAATCTTGCTTCTGAGCAGATTTACAGAATCAAAAATTTCTCAACGAAACTCAGAAAAAACGCTGATAACTCGCTGGAGACGCAAAATTTTGTGCATTTGACGACGGATTCATGCGTATTATGTTGTATTGGATAGATCTATGTGATTTGCGATACTTTGAAACTGCTGAGAATGTGGTAATTTTGACTTATTTCAAACTGAATATAACTGCAGATAGCGCTCTGAAAACACGAGATATGATGTTTTTGTTGATGGATTCATACATATTATGAGTTCCTGAATAGGAATATGAACTTTTTGATTGTGAAAATCTGCCCGGAAAAGCATGATTTTGACTTATTCCAAAGTTTGTGAAACTTCGAATAGCACTCTAAAAACACAAAATATGATGTATTTGGTGCTAGATTCTCCCATATAACGCATTTCTAAAGCAAAATCTTGCTTCTGAGCAGATTTACAGAATCAAAAATCTCTCAACGAGACTCAGAAAAAAACGCGGATAACTCGGTGTAAACGCAAAATTTTGTGCATTTGAGGACGGATTTATGCGTATTATGTTGTATTGGATAGATTCATGGGATTTGCGATACTTTGAAAACCGCTGAGAATGTGGTAATTTTGACTTATTTCAAACTTCATATAACTGCAGATAGCGCTCTGAAAACACGAGATATGATGTTTTTGTTGATAGATTCTTACATATTATGAACTCCTGAATAGGAATATGAACTTTTTGATTGTGAAAATCAGCCCGGAAAAGCGTGATTTCGACTCATTCCAAAGTTTGTAAAACTGCGAATAGCACTCTAAAAACACGAAATATGATGTATTTGGTGCTAGATTCTGCCATATAACGCATTTCTGAAGCAAAATCTTGCTTCTAACCAGATTTACAGAATCAAAAATTTCTCAACGAAACTCAGAAAAAACGCTGATAACTCGCTGGAAACGCAAAATTTTGTGCATTTGAGGACGGATTCATGCGTATTATGTTGTATTGGATAAATTTATGTGATTTGCGATACTTTGAAACCGCTGAGAATGTGGTGATTTTGACTTATCTCAAACTTCATATAACTGCAGATAGAGCTCTGAAAACACGAGATATGATGTTTTTGTTGATGGATTCATACATATTATGAGGTCTTGAATAGGAATATGAACTTTTTGATTGTGAAAATTTGCCCGGAAAAGTCTGATTTCGACTTATTCCAAAGTGTGTAAAACTGCGAATAGCACTCTAAAAAACACGAAATATGATGTATTTGGTTCTAGATTCTGCCATATAACGCATTTCTGAAGCAAAATCTTGCTTCTGAGCAGATTTACAGAATCAAAAATCTCTCAACGAAACTCAGAGAAAATGCTGATAACTCGCTTGAAACGCAAAATTTTGGGCATTTGAGGATGGATTCATGCGTATTATGTTGTATTGGATAGATTTATGTGATTTGCGATACGTTGAAACCGCTGAGAATGTGATAATTTCGACTTATTTCAAACTTCATATAATTGCAGATAGCGCTCTGAAAACACGAGATATGATGTTATTGTTGATGGATTCATACATATTATGAGTTCTTGAATAGGAATATGAACTTTTTAATTGTGAGAATCTGCCCGGAAAAGCGTGATTTCGACTTATTATGAAGTTTGTATAACTGCGAATAGCACTCTGAAAACACGAAATATGATGTATTTGGTGCTAGATTCTGTCATATAACGCATTTCTGAAGCAAAATCTTGCTTCTGAGCAGATTTACAGAATCAAAAATTTCTCAACGAAACTAAGAAAAAACGCTGATAACTCGTTGGAAACGCTAAATGTTGTGCATTTGAGGACGGATTCATGCGTATTATGTTGTATTGGATAGATTTATGTGATTTGCGATACTTTGAAACTGCTGAGAATGTGGTAATTTTGACTTATTTCTAACTTCATATAACTGCAGATAGCGCTCTGAAAACACGAGATATGATGTTTTTGTTGATGGATTCATACATATTATGAATTTCCGAATAGGAATATGATCTTTTTGATTGTGAAAATCTGCCCGGAAAAGCGCGATTTCGACTTATTCCAAAGTTTGTGAAACTGCGAATAGCACTCTAAAAAACACGAAATATGATGTATCTGGTGCTAGATTCTGCCATATAACGCATTTCTAAAGCAAAATCTTGCTTCTGAGCAGATTTACAGAATCAAAAATTTCTCAACGAAACTCAGAGAAAACGCTGATAACTCGCTGGAGACGCAAAATTTTGTGCATTTGACGACGGATTCATGCATATTATGTTGTATTGGATAGATTTATGTGATTTGCGATACTTTGAAACCGCTGAGAATGTGATGGTTTTGACTTATTTCAAACTTCATATAACTGCAGATAGCGCTCTGAAAACACGAGATATGATGTTTCTGTTGATAGATTCTTACATATTATGAGGTCTTAAATAGGAATATGAACTTTTGATTGTGAAAATTTGCCCGGAAAAGTCTGATTTCGACTTATTCCAAAGTTTGTAAAACTGCGAATAGCACTCTAAAAACACGGAATATGATGTATTTGGTTCTGAATTCTGCCATATAACGCATTTCTGAAGCAAAATCTTGCTTCTGAGCAGATTTACAGGATCAAAAATCTCTCAACGAAACTTAGAGAAAATGCTGATAACTCGCTGGAAACGCAAAATTTTGGGCATTTGAGGACGGATTCATGCGTATTATGTTGTATTAGATAGATTCATGTGATTTGCGATACTTTGAAACCGCTGAGAATGTGGTAATTTTTGACTTATTTCAAACTTCATATAACTGCAGATAGCGCTCTGAAAACACGAGATATGATGTTTTTGTTGATGGATTCATACATATTATGAGTTTCCGAATAGGAATATGATCTTTTTGATTGTGAAAATCTGCCCGGAAAAGCGCGATTTCGACTTATTCCAAAGTTTGTGAAACTGCGAATGGCACTCTAAAAACACGAAATATGATGTATCTGGTGCTAGATTCTGCCATATAACGCATTTCTAAAGCAAAATCTTGCTTCTGAGCAGATTTACAGAATCAAAAATTTCTCAACGAAACTCAGAAAAAACGCTGATAACTCGCTGGAGACGCAAAATTTTGTGCATTTGACGACGGATTCATGCGTATTATGTTGTATTGGATAGATCTATGTGATTTGCGATACTTTGAAACTGCTGAGAATGTGGTAATTTTGACTTATTTCAAACTGAATATAACTGCAGATAGCGCTCTGTAAACACGAGATATGATGTTTTTGTTGATAGATTCATACATATTATAAAGGTCTTGAGTAGGAATATGAACTTTTTGATAGTGAAAATCTGCCCGGAAAAGTGTGATTTAGACTTATTCCAAAATTTGTAAAACTGCGAATAGCACTCCAAAAACACGGAATATGATGTATTTGGTGCTAGATTCTGCCATATAACGCATTTGTGGAGCGAAATCTTGCTTCTGAGCAAATTCACAGAATCAAAAATTCCTCAACGAAACTCAGAAAAAAACGCTGATAACTCACTGGAAACGCAAAATTTTGTGCATTTGGGGACGGATTCATGCGTATTATTTTGAATTGGATAGATTTATGTGATTTGGGATACTTTGAAACCGCTGAGAATGTGGAAATTCTGCCTTATTTCAAACTTCACATAACTGCAGATAGCGCTCTGAAAACACGAGATATGATGTTTTTGTTGATGGATTCATACATATTATGAGTTCCTGAAAAGGAATATGAACTTTTTGATTGTGAAAATCGGCCCGGAAAAGCGTGATTTCGACTTATTCCATAGTTTGTAAAACTGCGAATAGCACTCTTAAACACGAAATATAATGTATTTGGTGCTAGATTCTGCCATATAGCACATTTTTGAAGCAAAATCTTGCTTCTGAGCAGATTTACAGAATCAAAAATTTCTCAACGAAACTCAGAAAAAACGCTGATAACTCGCTGAAAACACAAAATTTTGTGCATTTGAGGACGGATTCATGCGTATTATGTTGTATTGGATAGATTTATGTGATTTGCGATACATTGAAACCGCTGAGAATGTGGTAATTTTGACTTATTTCAAACTTCATACAACTGCAGATAGCGCTCTGAAAACACGAGATATGATGTTTTTGTTGATGGATTCATACATATTATGAGTTCCTGAATAGGAATATGAACTTTTTGATTATGAAAATCTGCCCGGAAAAGCGTGATTCCGACTTATTCCAAAGTTTGTGAAACTGCGAATAGCACTCTAAAAAATATGAAATATGATGTATTCAGTGCTAGATTCTGCCATATAAACGCATTTCTGAAGCGAAATCTTGCTTCTGAGCAGATTTTAAGAATCAAAAATTTCTCAACGAAACTTAGAAAAAAACGCTGATAACGCGCTAGAAACACAAAATTTTGTGCATTTGAGGACGGATTCATGCGTATTATGTTGTATTGGATAGATTCATGTGATTTGCGATACTTTGAAACCGCTGAGAATGTGGTAATTTTGACTTATTTCAAACTTCATATAACTGCAGATAGCGCTCTGAAAACACGAGATATGATGTTTTTGTTGATGGATTCATACATATTATGAGTTCCTGGATAGGAATATGAACTTTTTGATTGTGAAAATCTGCCCGGAAAAGCGTGATGTCGACTTATTCCAAAGTTTGTAAAACTGCGAATAGCACTCTAAAAACACGAAATATGATGTATTTGGTGCTGGATTCTGCCATATAACGCATTTCTGGGGCAAAATCTTGCTTCTGAGCAGATTTACAGAATCAAAAATTTCTCAACGAAACTTAAAAAAAACGCTGATAACGCGCTGGAAACGCAAAAATTTTGTGCATTTGAGGACGGATTCATGCGAATTATGTTGTATTGGATAGATTCTTGTGATTTGCGATACTTTGAAACCGCTGAGAATGTGGTAATTTTGACTTATTTCAAACTTCATATAACTGCAGAAAGCGCTCTGAAAACACGAGATATGATGTTTTTGTTGATGGATTCATACATATTATGAGTTCCTGAATAGGAATATGAACTTCTTGATTGTGAAAATATGCCCGGAAAAGCGTGATGTCGACTTATTCCAAAGTTTGTAAAACTGCGAATAGCACTCTAAAAAACACGAAATATGATGTATTTGGTGCTAGATTCTGCCATATAACGCATTTCTGAAGCAAAATCTTGCTTCTGAGCAGATTTACAGAATCAAAAATTTCTCAACGAGACTCAGAAAAAACGCTGATAACTCGCTGGAAACGCAAAATTTCATGCATTTGAGGACAAATTCATGCGTATTATGTTGTATTGGATAGATCTATGTAATTTGCTATACTTTGTAACCGCTGAGAATGTGGTTAATTTTGACTTATTTCAAACTTCATATAACTGCAGATAGCGCTCTGAAAACACGTGATATGATGTTTTTGTTGATGGTTTCATACATTTTGAGAGTTCCTGAATAGGAATATGAACTTTTTGATTGTGAAAATCTGCCCGGAAAAGCGTGATTTCGACTTATTCCAAAGTTTGTAAAACTGCGAATAGCACTCTAAAAACACGAAATATTATGTATTTTGGTGCTAGATTCTGCCATATAATGCATTTCTGAAGCAAAATCTTGCTTCTGAGCAGATTTACAGAATCAAAAATTTCTCAACGAAACTTAGAAAAAACGCTGATAACGCGCTGGAAACGCAAAATTTTTGTGCATTTGAGGAGGGATTCATGCGTATTATGTTGTATTGGATAGATTCATGTGATTTGCGATACTTTTAAACCGCTGAGAATGTGGTAGTTTTGACTTATTTCAAACTTCATATAACTGCAGATAGCGCTATGAAAACACGAGATATGATGTTTTTGTTGATGGATTCATACATATTATGAGTTCCTGGATAGGAATATGAACTTTTTGATTGTGAAAATCTGCCCAGAAAAAGCGTGATGTCGACTTATTCCAAAGTTTGTAAAACTGCGAATAGCACTCTGAAAACACGAAATATGATGTATTTGGTGATGGATTCTGCCATATAACGCATTTCTGATGCAAAATCTTGCTTCTGAGCTGATTTACAGAATCAAAAATTCCTCAACGAGACGCAGAAAAGACGCTGATAACTCGCTGGAAACGCAAAATTTTGTGCATTTTAAGACGGATTCATGCGTATTATGTTGTATTGGATAGATTTATGTGATTTGCAATACTTTGAAACCGCTGAGAATGTGGTAATTTTGACTTATTTCAAATTTCATATAACTGCAGATAGCGCTCTGAAAACACGAGATATGATGTTTTTGTTGATGGATTAATACATATTATGAGGTCTTGAATAGGAATATGAACTTTTTGATTGTATAAATCTGCCCGGAAAAGTTTGATTTCGACTTATTCCAAAATTTGTAAAACTGCGAATTGCACTCCAAAAACACGAAATATGATGTATTTGGTGCTAGATTCTGCCATATAACGCATTTGTGAAGCAACATCTTGCTTCTGAGCAGATTTACAGGCTCAAAAATTCCTCAACGAAACTCAGAAAAAACGCTGATAACTCCGCTGGAAACGCAAAATTCTGTGCATTTGAGGACGGCATCATGCGTATTATGTTGTATTGGATAGATTTATGTGATTTGCGATACTTTGAAACTGCTGAGAATGTGGTAATTCTGACTTATTTCAAACTTCATATAACTGCAGATAGCGCTCTGAAAACATGAGATATGATGTTTTTGTTGATGGATTCATACATACTATGAGGTCTTGAATTGGATTATGAACTTTTTGATTGTGAAAATCTGCCCGGAAAAGTGCGATTTCGACTTATTCCAAAGTTTGTTAAACCTGGGAATAGCACTCTAAAAACACGAAATATGATGTATTTGGTGCTAGATTCTGCCATATGACGCATTTCTGAAGCAAAATATTGCTTCTGAGCAGATTTACAGAATCAAAAATTTCTCAACGAAACTTAGAGAAAACACTGATAACTCGCTGGAAACACAAAATTTTTGGCATTTGAGGGACGGATTCATGCGTATTATGTTGTATTGGATAGATTTATGTGATTTGGGATACTTTGAAACCGCTGAGAATGTGGAAATTCTGCCTTATTTCAAACTTCACATAACTGCAGATAGCGCTCTGAAAACACGAGATATGATGTTTTTGTTGATGGATTCATACATATTATGAGTTCCTGGATAGGAATATGAACTTTTTGATTGTGAAAATCTGCCCGGAAAAGCGTGATGTCGACTTATTCCAAAGTTTGTAAAACTGCGAATAGCACTCTAAAAACACGAAATATGATGTATTTGGTGCTGGATTCTGCCATATAAACGCATTTCTGGGGCAAAAATCTTGCTTCTGAGCAGATTTACAGAATCAAAAATTTCTCAACGAAACTTAAAAAAAAACGCTGATAACGCGCTGGAAACGCAAAATTTTGTGCATTTGAGGACGGATTCATGCGAATTATGTTGTATTGGATAGATTCATGTGATTTGCGATACTTTGAAACCGCTGAGAATGTGGTAATTTTGACTTATTTCAAACTTCATATAACTGCAGAAAGCGCCCTGAAAACACGAGATATGATGTTTTTGTTGATGGATTCATACATATTATGAGTTCCTGAATAGGAATATGAACTTCTTGATTGTGAAAATATGCCCGGAAAAGCGTGATGTCGACTTATTCCAAAGTTTGTAAAACTGCGAATAGCACTCTAAAAACACGAAATATGATGTATTTGGTGCTAGATTCTGCCATATAAACGCATTTCTGAAGCAAAATCTTGCTTCTGAGCAGATTTACAGAATCAAAAATTTTTCAAACGAGACTCAGAAAAAACGCTGATAACTCGCTGGAAACGCAAAATTTCATGCATTTGAGGACAAATTCATGCGTATTATGTTGTATTGGATAGATCTATGTGATTTGCTATACTTTGTAACCGCTGAGAATGTGGTTAATTTTGACTTATTTCAAACTTCATATAACTGCAGATAGCGCTCTGAAAACACGTGATATGATGTTTTTGTTGATGGTTTCATACATTTTGAGAGTTCCTGAATAGGAATATGAACTTTTCGATTGTGAAAATCTGCCCGGAAAAGCGTGATTTCGACTTATTCCAAAGTTTGTAAAACTGCGAATAGCACTCTAAAAACACGAAATATTATGTATTTGGTGCTAGATTCTGCCATATAATGCATTTCTGAAGCAAAATCTTGCTTCTGAGCAGATTTACAGAATCAAAAATTTCTCAACGAAACTTAGAAAAAAACGCTGATAACGCGCTGGAAACGCAAAATTTTGTGCATTTGAGGAGGGATTCATGGCGTATTATGTTGTATTGGATAGATTCATGTGATTTGCGATACTTTTAAACCGCTGAGAATGTGGTAGTTTTGACTTATTTCAAACTTCATATAACTGCAGATAGCGCTATGAAAACACGAGATATGATGTTTTTGTTGATGGATTCATACATATTATGAGTTCCTGGATAGGAATATGAACTTTTTGATTGTGAAAAATCTGCCCAGAAAAGCGTGATGTCGACTTATTCCAAAGTTTGTAAAACTGCGAATAGCACTCTGAAAACACGAAATATGATGTATTTGGTGATGGATTCTGCCATATAACGCATTTCTGATGCAAAATCTTGCTTCTGAGCTGATTTACAGAATCAAAAATTCCTCAACGAGACGCAGAAAAGACGCTGATAAACTCGCTGGAAACGCAAAATTTTGTGCATTTTAAGACGGATTCATGCGTATTATGTTGTATTGGATAGATTTATGTGATTTGCAATACTTTGAAACCGCTGAGAATGTGGTAATTTTGACCTATTTCAAATTTCATATAACTGCAGATAGCGCTCTGAAAACACGAGATATGATGTTTTTGTTGATGGATTAATACATATTATGAGGTCTTGAATAGGAATATGAACTTTTTGATTGTATAAATCTGCCCGGAAAAGTTTGATTTCGACTTATTCCAAAATTTGTAAAACTGCGAATTGCACTCCAAAAACACGAAATATGATGTATTTGGTGCTAGATTCTGCCATATAACGCATTTGTGAAGCAACATCTTGCTTCTGAGCAGATTTACAGGCTCAAAAATTCCTCAACGAAACTCAGAAAAAACGCTGATAACTCGCTGGAAACGCAAAATTCTGTGCATTTGAGGACGGCATCATGCGTATTATGTTGTATTGGATAGATTTATGTGATTTGCGATACTTTGAAACTGCTGAGAATGTGGTAATTCTGACTTATTTCAAACTTCATATAACTGCAGATAGCGCTCTGAAAACATGAGATATGATGTTTTTGTTGATGGATTCATACATACTATGAGGTCTTGAATTGGATTATGAACTTTTTGATTGTGAAAATCTGCCCGGAAAAGTGCGATTTCGACTTATTCCAAAGTTTGTTAAACTGGGAATAGCACTCTAAAAACACGAAATATGATGTATTTGGTGCTAGATTCTGCCATATGACGCATTTCTGAAGCAAAATATTGCTTCTGAGCAGATTTACAGAATCAAAAATTTCTCAACGAAACTTAGAGAAAACACTGATAACTCGCTGGAAACACAAAATTTTTGGCATTTGAGGACGGATTCATGCGTATTATGTTGTATTGGATAGATTTATGTGATTTGGGATACTTTGAAACCGCTGAGAATGTGGAAATTCTGCCTTATTTCAAACTTCACATAACTGCAGATAGCGCTCTGAAAACACGAGATATGATGTTTTTTGTTGATGGATTCATACATATTATGAGTTCCTGAATAGGAATATGAACTTTTTGATTGTGAAAATCGGCCCGGAAAAGCGTGATTTCGACTTATTCCATAGGTTTGTAAAACTGCGAATAGCACTCTAAAAACACGAAATATGATGTATTTGGTGCTAGATTTCTGCCATATAACACATTTTTGAAGCAAAATCTTGCTTCTGAGCAGATTTACAGAATCAAAAATTCCTCAACGAAACTTAGAAAAAACGCTGATAACGCGCTGAAAACGCAAAATTTTGTGCATTTGAGGACGGATTCATGCGTATTATGTTGTATTGGATAGATTCATGTGATTTGCGATACTTTGAAACCGCTGAGAATGTGGTAATTTTGACTTATTTCAAACTCCATATAACTGCAGATAGCGCTCTAAAAACACGAGATTATGATGTTTTTGTTGATGGAATTCATACATATTATGAGTTCCTGAATTGGGATATGAACTTTTTGATTGTGAAAATCCCCGGAAAAAGCGTGATGTCGACTTATTCCAAAGTTTGTTAAAACTGCGAATAGCACTCTAAAAACACGAAATATTATGTATTTGGTGCTAGATTCTGCCATATAAACGCATTTCTGAAGCAAAATCTTGCTTCTGAGCAGATTTACAGAATCAAAAACTTCTCAACGAGACTCAGAAAAAACGCTGATAACTCGCTGGAAACGCAAAATTTCATGCATTTGAGGACGGATTCATGCGTATTATGTTGTATTGGATAGATTTATGTGATTTGCGATACTTTGAATCCGCTGAGAATGTGGTAATTTTGACTTATTTCAAACTTCATACAACTGCAGATAGCGCTCTGAAAACACGAGATATGATGTTTTTGTTGATGGATTCATACATATTATGAGTTCCTGAATAGGAATATAAACTTTTTGATTGTGAAAATCTGCCCGGAAAAAGCGTGATTTCGACTTATTCCAAAGTTTGTGAAACATCGAATAGCACTCTATAAACACGAAATATGATGAATTTGGTGCTAGATTCTGCCATATAACGCATTTCTGAAGCAAAATCTTGCTTCTGAGCAGATTTACAGAATCAAAAATCTCTCAACGAGACTCAGAAAAAACGCTGATAACTCGCTGAAAACGCAAAATTTTGTGCATTTGAGGACGAATTCATGCGTATTATGTTGTATTTGATAGATTTATGTGATTTGCGATACTTTGAATCCGCTGAGAATGTGGTAATTTTGACTTATTTCAAACTTCATATAACTGCAGATAGCGCTCTGAAAACACGAGATATGATGTTTTTGTTGATGGATTCATACATATTATGAGTTCCTGTATAGGAATATGAATTTTTTGATAGTGAAAATCTGCCCGGAAAAGCGTGATTTCGACTTATTCCAAAGTTTGTAAAACTGCGAATAGCACTCTAAAAACACGAAATATGATGTATTTGGTGCTAGATTCTGCCATGTAACGCATTTTCTGAAGCAAAATCTTGCTTCTGAGCAGATTTACAAAATCAAAAATTTCTTAACGAGACTCTGGAAACACGCTGATAACTCGCTGGAAACGCAAAATTCTGTGCATTTAAGGACGGATTCGAGCGAATTATGTTGTATTGGATAGATTTATGTGGTTTTGCGATACTTTGAAACCGCTGAGAATGTGGTAATTTTGACTTATTTCAAACTTCATATAACTGCAGATAGCGCTCTGAAACACGAGATATGATGTTTTTGTTGATGGATTCATACATATTATGAGTTCCTGAATAGGAATATGAACTTTTTGATAGTGAAAATCTGCACGGAAAAGCGCGATTTTGACTTATTCCAAAGTTTGTTAAAACTGCGAATAGCACTCTGAAAACACGAAATATGATGTATTTGGTGCTAGATTCTGCCATATAACGCATTTCTAAAGCAAAATCTTGCTTCTGAGCAGATTTACAGAATCAAAAATTTCTCAACGAAACTCAGAAAAACGCTGATAACTCGCTGGAAACGCAAAATTTTGTGCATTTGAGGATGGATTCATGCGTATTATGTTGTATTGGATAGATTTGTGTGATTTGCGATACTTTGAAACCGCTGAGAATGTGGTAATTTTGACTTATTCCAAACTTCATATAACTGCAGATAGCGCTCTGAAAACACGAGATATGATGTTTTTGTTGATGGATTCATACATATTATGAGTTCCTGAAGAAGAATATGAACTTTTTGATTGTGAAAATCTGCCCGGAAAAGCGTGATTTCGACTTATTCCAAAGTTTGTAAAACTGCGAATAGCACTCTAAAAACACAAAATATGATGTATTTGGTGCTAGATTCTGCCATATAAACGCATTTCTGAAGCAAAATCTTGCTTCTGAGCAGATTTACAGAATCAAAAATTTCTCAACGAAATTTAGAAAAAACGCTGATAACTCGCTGGAAACGCCAATTTTGTGCATTTGAGGACGGATTCATGCGTATTATGTTGTATTGGATAGATTTATGTGATTTGCGATACTTTGAAACCGCTGAGAATGTGGTAATTTTGTCTTATTTCAAACTTCGTATAACTGCAGATAGCGCTCTGAAAATACGAGATATGATGTTTTTGTTGATGGATT
>OZ022327.1:33656337-33770300 GCA_963989225.1 Dromius quadrimaculatus
ACACGAAATATGATGTATTTGGTGCTAGATTCTGCCATATAACGCATTTCTGAAGCAAAATCTTGCTTCTGAGCAGATTTACAGAATCAAAAATTTCTCAACGAAACTCAGAAAAAACGCTGATAACTCGCTGGAAACGCAAAATTTTGTGCATTTGTGGACGGATTCATGCGTATTATGTTGTATTGGATAGATTTATGTGATTTGCGATACTTTGAAACCGCTGAGAATGTGGTAATTTTGACTTATTTTAAAACTTCATATAACTGCTGATAGCGCTCTGAAAACACGAGATATGATGTTTTTGTTGATGGATTCATACATATTTTGAGTTCCTAAGGAATAAGAACTTTTTGATTGTGAAAATCTGACCGGAAAAGCGTTATTTCGGCCCATTCCAAAGTTTGTAAAACTGCGAATAGCACTCTGAAAACACTGAATATGATGTATTTGGTGCTAGATTCTGCTATATAACGCATTTCTGAAGCAAAATCTTGCTTCTGAGCAGATTCACAGAATCAAAAATTTCTCAACGAATTTCAGAAAAAACGCTGATAACTCGCTGGAAACGCAAAATTTGGTGCATTTGAGGACGGATTTATGCGTATTATGTTGTATTGGATAGATTTATGAGATTTGCGATACTTTGAAACCGCTGAGAATGTGGTAATTTTGACTTATATCAAACTTCATATAACTGCAGATAGCGCTCTGAAAACACGAGATATGATGTTTTTGTTGATGGATTCATACATATTATGAGTTCCTGAATAGGAATATGAACTTTTTGATTGTGAAAATCTGCGCGGAAAAGCGTGATTTCGACTTATTCCAAATTTGTAAAACTGCGAATAGCACTCTAAAAACACGAAATATGATGTATTTGGTGCTAGATTCTGCCATATAACGCATTTCTGAAGCAAAATCTTGCTTCTGAGCAGATTTACAGAATCAAAAATTTCTCAACGAGACTCAGAAAAAACGCTGATAACTCGCTGGAAACGCTGAATTTTGTGCATTTGGAGACAGATTCATGCGTATTATGTTGTATTGGATAGATTTATGTGATTTGCGATACTTTGAAACCGCTGAGAATATGGTAATTTTGACTCATTTCAAACTTCATATAACTGCAGATAGCGCTCTGAAAACACGAGATATGATGTTTTTGTTGATGGATTCATACGTATTATGAGTTCCTAAATAGGAATATGAGTTTTTAGATTGTGAAAATCTGACCGGAAAAGCGTGATTTCGACCTACTCCAAAGTTTGTAAAACAGCGAATTGCTCTCTAAAAACACGAAATATGATGTATTTGGTGCTAGATTCTGCCATATAACGCATTTCTGAAGCGAAATCTTGCTTCTGAGCAGATTTACAGAATCAAAAATTTCTCAACGAAACTCAGAAAAAACGCTGATAGCTCGCTGGAAACGCAAAATTTTGTGCATTTGAGGACAGATTCATGCGTATTTTGTTGTATTGGATAGATTTATGTGATTTGCGATACTTTGAAACCGCTGAGACTGTGGTAATTTTGACTCATTTCAAACTTCATATAACTGCAGATAGCGCTCTGAAAACACGAGATATGATGTTTTTGTTGATAGATTCATACATATAATGAGTTCCTAAATAGGAATATGAACTTTTTTATTGTGAAAAACTGACCGGAAAAGCGTGATTTCGACTTATTCCAAAGTTTGTAAAACTGCGAATAGCACTCTAAAAACACGGAATATGATGTATTTGGTGCTAGATTCTGCCATATAACGCATTTCTGGAGCAAAATCTTGCTTCTGAGCTGATTTACAGAATCAAAAATTTCTCAACGAAACTCAGAAAAAACGCTGATAACTCGCTGGAAACGCAAAATATAGTGCATCTGGGGACGGATTCATGCGTATTATGTTGTATTAGATAGATTTATGTGATTTGCGATACTTTGAAACCGCTGAGAATGTGGTAATTTTGACTTATTTCAAACTTCATATAACTGCAGATAGCGCTCTGAGAACACGAGATATGATGTTTCTGTTGATGGATTCATATATATTATGAGTTCCAGAATAAGAATATGAACTTTTTGATTGTGAAAATCTGCCCGGAAAAGCGTGATTTCGATTTATTCCAAAGTTTGTACAACTGCGAATAGCACTCTAGAAACACGAAATATGATGTATTTGGTGCTAGATTCTGCCATATAACGCATTTCTGAAGCAAAATCCTAATTCTGAGCAGATTTACAGAATCAAAAATTTCTCCACGAGACTCAGAAAAAACGCTGATAACTTGCTGGAAACGCAAAATTTTGTGCATTTGGGGACAGATTCATGCGTATTATGTTGTATTGGGTAGATTAATGTGATTTGCGATACTTTGAAACCGCTGAGAATGTGGTAATTTTGACTTATTTCAAACTTCATATAACTGCAAATAGCGCTCTGAAAACACGAGATATAAAGTTTTTGTTGATGGATCCATACATATTATGAGTTCCTGAATAGGAATATGAACTCTTTGATTGTGAAAATCTGACCGGGAAAGCGTGATTTCGACTTATTCCAAAGTTTGTAAAACTGCGAATAGCGCTCTAAAAACACGAAATATGATGTATTTGGTGCTAGATTCTGCCATATAACGCATTTATTTCTGAAGCAAAATCTTGCTTCTGAGCAGATTTACAGAATCAAAAATTTCTCAACGAAACTCAGAAAAAACGCTGATAACTCGCTGGAAACGCAAAATTTTGTGCATTTGTGGACGGATTCATGCGTATTATGTTGTATTGGATAGATTTATGTGATTTGCGATACTTTGAAACCGCTGAGAATGTGGTAATTTTGACTTATTTTAAAACTTCATATAACTGCTGATAGCGCTCTGAAAACACGAGATATGATGTTTTTGTTGATGGATTCATACATATTTTGAGTTCCTAAGGAATAAGAACTTTTTGATTGTGAAAATCTGACCGGAAAAGCGTTATTTCGGCCCATTCCAAAGTTTGTAAAACTGCGAATAGCACTCTGAAAACACTGAATATGATGTATTTGGTGCTAGATTCTGCCATATAACGCATTTCTGGAGCAAAATCTTGCTTCTGAGCAGATTCACAGAATCTAAAATTTCTCAACGAATTTCAGAAAAAACGCTGATAACTCGCTGGAAACGCAAAATTTGGTGCATTTGAGGACGGATTTATGCGTATTATGTTGTATTGGATAGATTTATGTGATTTGCGATACTTTGAAACCGCTGAGAATGTGGTAATTTTGACTTATATCAAACTTCATATAACTGCAGATAGCGCTCTGAAAACACGAGATATAATGTTTTTGTTGATGGATTCATACATATTATGAGTTCCTGAATAGGAATATGAACTTTTTGATTGTGAAAAACTGCGCGGAAAAGCGTGATTTCGACTTATTCCAAAGTTTGTAAAACTGCAAAAAGCGCTCTAAAAACACGAAATATTATGTATTTGGTGCTAGATTCTGCCATATAACGCATTTCTGAAGCAAAATCTTGCTTCTGAGCAGATTTACAGAATCAGAAATTTCTCAACGAGACTTTGAAGAAACGCTGATAACTCGCTGGAAACGCAAAATTTTGTGCATTTGAAGACAGATTCATTTGTATTATGTTGTATTGGATGGATTTATGTGATTTGCGATACTTTAAAACCGCTGAGAATGTGGTAATTTTGACTTATTTCAAACTTCATATAACTGCAGATATCGCTCTGAAAACACGAGATATCATGTTCTTGTTGATGGATTTATACATATTATGAGTTCCTGAATAGGAATATGAACTTTTTGATAGTGAAAATCTGCGCGGAAAAGCGTGATTTCGACTTATTCCAAAGTTTGTAAAACTGCAAATAGCGCTCTGAAAACACGAAATATGATGTATTTGGTGCTAGATTCTGCCATATAACGCATTTCTGAAGCAAAATCTTGCTTCTGAGCAGATTTACAGTATCAAACATTTCTCAACGAGACTCAGAAAAAACGCTGATAACTCGCTGGAAACGCTGAATTTTGTGCATTTGAGGACAGATTCATGCGTATTATGTTGTATTGGATAGATTTATGTGATTTGCGATACTTTGAAACCGCTGAGAATGTGGTAATTTTGACTCATTTCAAACTTCATATAACTGCAGATAGCGCTCTGAAAACACGAGATATGATGTTTTTGTTGATGGATTCATACGTATTATGAGTTCCTAAATAGGAATATGAGCTTTTAGATTGTGAAAATCTGACCGGAAAAGCGTGATTTCGACCTACTCCAAAGTTTGTAAAACAGCGAATTGCTCTCTAAAAACACGAAATATGATGTATTTGGTGCTAGATTCTGCCATATAACGCATTTCTGAAGCGAAATCTTGCTTCTGAGCAGATTTACAGAATCAAAAATTTCTCAACGAAACTCAGAAAAAACGCTGATAGCTCGCTGGAAACGCAAAATTTTGTGCATTTGAGGACAGATTCATGCGTATTTTGTTGTATTGGATAGATTTATGTGATTTGCGATACTTTGAAACCGCTGAGAATGTGGTAATTTTGACTCATTTCAAACTTCATATAACTGCAGATAGCGCTCTGAAAACACGAGATATGATGTTTTTGTTGATGGATTCATACATATAATGAGTTCCTAAATAGGAATATGAACTTTTTTATTGTGAAAAACTGACCGGAAAAGCGTGATTTCGACTTATTCCAAAGTTTGTAAAACTGCGAATAGCACTCTAAAAACACGGAATATGATGTATTTGGTGCTAGATTCTGCCATATAACGCATTTCTGGAGCAAAATCTTGCTTCTGAGCTGATTTACAGAATCAAAAATTTCTCAACGAAACTCAGAAAAAACGCTGATAACTCGCTGGAAACGCAAAATATAGTGCATCTGGGGACGGATTCATGCGTATTATGTTGTATTAGATAGATTTATGTGATTTGCGATACTTTGAAACCGCTGAGAATGTGGTAATTTTGACTTATTTCAAACTTCATATAACTGCAGATAGCGCTCTGAGAACACGAGATATGATGTTTCTGTTGATGGATTCATATATATTATGAGTTCCAGAATAAGAATATGAACTTTTTGATTGTGAAAATCTGCCCGGAAAAGCGTGATTTCGATTTATTCCAAAGTTTGTAAAACTGCGAATAGCACTCTAGAAACACGAAATATGATGTATTTGGTGCTAGATTCTGCCATATAAACGCATTTCTGAAGCAAAATCCTGCTTCTGAGCAGATTTACAGAATCAAAAATTTCTCCACGAGACTCAGAAAAAACGCTGATAACTCGCTGGAAACGCAAAATTTTGTGCATTTGAGGACAGATTCATGCGTATTATGTTGTATTGGGTAGATTAATGTGATTTGCGATACTTTGAAACCGCTGAGAATGTGGTAATTTTGACTTATTTCAAACTTCATATAACTGCAGATAGCGCTCTGAAAACACGAGATATAAAGTTTTTGTTGATGGATCCATACATATTATGAGTTCCTGAATAGGAATATGAACTCTTTGATTGTGAAAATCTGACCGGGAAAGCGTGATTTCGACTTATTCCAAAGTTTGTAAAACTGCGAATAGCACTCTAAAAACACGGAATATGATGTATTTGGTGCTAGATTCTGCCATATAACGCATTTCTGGAGCAAAATCTTGCTTCTGAGCTGATTTACAGAATCAAAAATTTCTCCACGAAACTCAGAAAAAACGCTGATAACTCGCTGGAAACGCAAAATTTTGTGCATTTGAGGACAGATTCATGCGTATTATGTTGTATTGGGTAGATTAATGTGATTTGCGATACTTTGAAACCGCTGAGAATGTGGTAATTTTGACTTATTTCAAACTTCATATAACTGCAGATAGCGCTCTGAAAACACGAGATATAAAGTTTTTGTTGATGGATCCATACATATTATGAGTTCCTGAATAGGAATATGAACTCTTTGATTGTGAAAATCTGACCGGGAAAGCGTGATTTCGACTTATTCCAAAGTTTGTAAAACTGCGAATAGCACTCTAAAAACACGAAATATGATGTATTTGGTGCTAGATTCTGCCATATAACGCATTTCGGAAGCAAAATCTTGCTTCTGAGCAGATTTACAGAATCAAAAATTTCTCAACGATTTCAGAAAAAACGCTGATAACTCGCTGGAAACGCAAAATTTTGTGCATTTGTGGACGGATTCATGCGTATTATGTTGTATTGGATAGATTTATGTGATTTGCGATACTTTGAAACCGCTGAGAATGTGGTAATTTTGACTTATTTTAAAACTTCATATAACTGCTGATAGCGCTCTGAAAACACGAGATATGATGTTTTTGTTGATGGATTCATACATATTTTGAGTTCCTAAGGAATAAGAACTTTTTGATTGTGAAAATCTGACCGGAAAAGCGTTATTTTGGCTCATTCCATAGTTTGTAAAACTGCGAATAGCACTCTGAAAACACGGAATATGATGTATTTGGTGCTAGATTCTGCCATATAACGCATTTCTGGAGCAAAATCTTACTTCTGAGCAGATTCACAGAATCAAAAATTTCTCAACGAATTTCAGAGAAAACGCTGATAACTCGCTGGAAACGCAGAATTTTGTGCATTTGAGGACGGATTTATGCGTATTATGTTGTATTGGATAGATTTATGTGATTTGCGATACTTTGAAACCGCTGAGAATGTGGTAATTTTGACTTATATCAAACTTCATATAACTGCAGATAGCGCTCTGAAAACACGAGATATGATGTTTTTGTTGATGGATTCATACATATTATGAGTTCCTGAATAGGAATATGAACTTTTTGATTGTGAAAATCTGCGCGGAAAAGCGTGATTTCGACTTATTCCAAAGTTTGTAAAACTGCAAATAGCGCTCTAAAAACACGAAATATTATGTATTTGGTGCTAGATTCTGCCATATAACGCATTTCTGAAGCAAAATCTTGCTTCTGAGCAGATTTACAGAATCAAAAATCTCTCAACGAGACTCAGAAAAAACGCTGATAACTCGCTGGTAACGCAAAACTTTGTGCATTTGAAGACAGACTCATGCGTATTATGTTGTATTGGATAGATTTATGTGATTTGCGATACTTTAAAACCGCTGAGAATGTGGTAATTTTGACTTATTTCAAACTTCATATAACTGCAGATATCGCTCTGAAAACACGAGATATCATGTTTTTGTTGATGGATATATACATATTATGAGTTCCTGAATAGGAATATGAACTTTTTGATAGTGAAAATCTGCGCGGAAAAGCGTGATTTCGACTTATTCCAAAGTTTGTAAAACTGCAAATAGCGCTCTGAAAACACGAAATATGATGTATTTGGTGCTAGATTCTGCCATATAACGCATTTCTGAAGCAAAATCTTGCTTCTGAGCAGATATACAGAATCAAAAATTTCACAACGAGACTCAGAAAAAACGCTGATAACTCGCTGGAAACGCAAAATTTAGTGCATTTGAGGACAGATTCATGCGTATTATGTTGTATTGGATAGATTTATGTTATTTGCGATACTTTGAAACCGCTGAGAATGTGGTAATTTTGACTTATTTCAAACTTCATATAACTGCAGATATCGCTCTGAAAACACGAGATATGATGTTTTTGTTGATGGATTCATACATATTTTGAGTTCCCGAATAGGAATATGGACTTTTTGATTGTGAAAATCTGCCCGGAAAAGCGTGATTTCGACTTATTCCAAAGTTTGTAAAACTGCGAATAGCACTCTAAAAACACAAAATATGATGTATTTGGTGACAGATTCTGCCATATAACGCATTTCTGGAGCAAAATCTTGCTTCTGAGCAGATTTACAGAATAAAAAATTTCTCAACGAATTTCAGAAAAAACGCTGATAACTCGCTGGAAACGCAAAATTTTGTGCATTTGTGGACGGATTCATGCGTATTATGTTGTATTGGATAGATTTATGTGATTTGCGATACTTTGAAACCGCTGAGAATGTGGTAATTTTGACTTATTTCAAACTTCATATAACTGCTGATAGCGCTCTGAAAACACGAGATATGATGTTTTTGTTGATGGATTCATACATATTTTGAGTTCCTAAGGGATGAGAACTTTTTGATTGTGAAAATCTGACCGGAGAAGCGTGATTTTGGCTCATTCCAAAGTTTGTAAAACTGCGAATAGCACTCTGAAAACACGAAATATGATGTATTTGGTGCTAGATTCTGACATATAACGCATTTCTGGAGCAAAATCTTGCTTCTGAGCAGATTTACAGAATCAAAAATTTCTCAACGAATTTCAAAAAAAACGCTGATAACTCGCTGGGAACGCAAAATTTTGTGCATTTGAGGACGGATTCATGCGTATTATGTTGTATTGGATAGATTTATGTGATTTGCGATACTCTGAAACCGCTGAGAATGTGGTAATTTTGACTTATTTCAAACTTCATATAACTGCAGATAGCGCTCTGAAAACACGAGATATGATGTTTTTGTTGATGGATTCATACATATTATGAGTTCCTGAATAGGAATATGAACTTTTTGATTGTGAAGATCTGCGCGGAAAAGCGTGATTTCGACTTATTCCAAAGTTTGTAGAACTGCAAATAGCGCTCCAAAAACACGAAATATGATGTATTTGGTGCTAGATTCCGCCATATAACGCATTTCTGAAGCAAAATCTTGCTTCTTAGCAGATATACAGGATCAAAAATTTCTCAACGAAACTCAGAAAAAACGCTGATAACTCGCTGGGAACGCAAAATTTTGTGCATTTGAGGACAGAATCATGCGTATTATGTTGTATTGGATAGATTTATGTGATTTGCGATACTTTGAAACCGCTGAGAATGTGGTAATTTTGACTTATTTCAAACTTCATATAACTGCAGATAGCGCTCTGAAAACACGAGATATGATGTTTTTGTTGATGGATTCATACATATTTTGAGTTCCTAAATAGGAATATGAACTTTTTGATTGTGAAAATCTGCGCGGAAAAGCGTGATTTCGACTTATTCCAAAGTTTGTAAAACTGCAAATAGCGCTCTAAAAACACGAAATATAATGTATTTGGTGCTAGATTCCGCCATATAACGCATTTCTGAAGCAAAATCTTGCTTCTGAGCAGATTTACAGAATCAAAAATTTCTCAACGAGACTTTGAAGAATCGCTGATAACTCGCTGGAAACGCAAAATTTTGTGCATTTGAAGACAGATTCATTTGTATTATGTTGTATTGGATGGATTTATGTGATTTGCGATACTTTAAAACCGCTGAGAATGTGGTAATTTTGACTTATTTCAAACTTCATATAACTGCAGATATCGCTCTGAAAACACGAGATATCATGTTCTTGTTGATGGATTTATACATATTATGAGTTCCTGAATAGGAATATGAACTTTTTGATAGTGAAAATCTGCGCGGAAAAGCGTGATTTCGACTTATTCCAAAGTTTGTAAAACTGCAAATAGCGCTCTGAAAACACGAAATATGATGTATTTGGTGCTTGATTCTGCCATATAATGCATTTCTGAAGCAAAATCTTGCTTCTGAGCAGATTTACAGAATCAAAAATTTCTCAACGAGACTCAGAAAAAACGCTGATAACTCGCTGGAAACGCAAAATTTAGTGCAATTGACGACAGATTCATGCGTATTATGTTGTATTGGATAGATTTATGTGATTTGCGATACTTTGAAACCGCTGAGAATGTGGTAATTCTGACTCATTTCAAACTTCATATAACTGCAGATATCGCTCTGAAAACACGAGATATCATGTTCTTGTTGATGGATTTATACATATTATGAGTTCCTGAATAGGGATATGAACATTTTGATTGTGAAAATCTGCCTGGAAAAGCGTGATTTCGACGTATTCCAAAGTTTGTCAAACTGCGAATAGCACTCTAAAAACACGAAATATGATGTATTTGGTGCTAGATTCTGCCATATAACGCATTTCTGAAGCAGAAGCTTGCTTCTGAGCAGATTTACAGAATCAAAAATCTCTCAGCGAAACTCAGAAAAAACGCTGATAACTCGCTGGAAACGTAAAATTTTGTGCATTTGAGAACGGATTCATGCGTATTATGTTGTATTGGATAGATTTATGTGATTTGCGATACTTTGAAACCGCTGAGAATGTGGTAATTTTGACTTATTTCAAACTTCATATAACTGCAGATAGCGCTCTGAAAACACGAGATATGATGTTTTTGTTGATGGATTCATACATATTATGAGTTCCTGAATAGGAATATGAACTTTTTGATTGTGAAAATCTTCCCGGAAAAGCGTGATTTCGACTTATTCCAAAGTTTGTAAAACTGCGAATAGCACTCTAAAAACACGGAATATGATGTATTTGGTGCTAGATTCTGCCATATAACGCATTTCTGAAGCAAAATCTTGCTTCTGGGCAGATTTACAGAATCAAAAATTTCTCAACGAGACTCAGAAAAAACGCTAATTAATCGCTGGAAACGCTGAATTTCGTGCATTTGAGGACAGATTCATGCGTATTATGTTGTATTGGTTATGTTATGTTATGTGATTTGCGATACTTTGAAACCGCTGAGAATGTGGTAATTTTGGCTTATTTCAAACTTCATATAACTGCTGATAGCGCTCTGAAAACACGAGATATGATGTTTCTGTTGATGGATTCATACATATTATGAGTTCCTAAATAGGAATATGAGCCTTTTGATTGTGAAAATCTGACCGGCAAAGCGTGATTCCGACTTACTCCAAAGTTTGTAAAACTGCGAATAGCACTCTAAAAACACGAAATATGATGTATTTGGTGCTAGATTCTGCCATATAACGCATTTCTGAAGCAAAATCTTGCTTCTGAGCAGATTTACAGAATCAGAAATTTCTCAACGAAACTCAGAAAAAACGCTGATAACTCGCTGGAAACGCAAAATTTTGTGCATTTTAGGACGGATTCATGCGTATTATGTTGTATTGGATAGATTTATGTGACTTGCGATACTTTGAAACCGCTGAGAATGTGGTAATTTTGACTTATTCCAAACTTCATATAACTGCAGATAGCGCTCCGAAAACACGAGATATGATGTTTTTGTTGATAGATTCATACATATTATGAGTTCCTGAATAGGAATATGAACTTTTTGATTGTGAAAATATTCCCGGAAAAGCGTGATTTCGACTTATTCCAAATTTGTAAAACTGCGAATAGCACTCTAAAAACACGAAATATGATGTATTTGGTGCTAGATTCTGCCATATAACGCATTTCTGAAGCAAAATCTTGCTTCTGAGCAGATTTACAGAATCAAAAATTTCTCAACGAGACTCAGAAAAAACGCTGATAACTCGCTGGAAACGCTGAATTTGGTGTATTTGAGGACAGATTCATGCGTATTATGTTGTATTGGATAGATTTATGTGATTTGCGATACTTTGAAACCGCTGAGAATGTGGTAATTTTGACTCATTTTAAACTTCATATAACTGCAGATAGCGCTCTGAAAACACGAGATATGATGTTCTTGTTGATGGATTCATACGTTTTATGAGTTCCTAAATAGGAATATGAGCTTTTAGATTGTGAAAATCTGACCGGAAAAGCGTGATTTCGACTTACTCCAAAGTTTGTAAAACAGCGAATAGCACTCTAAAAACACGAAATATGATGTATTTGGTGCTAGATTCTGCCATATAACGCATTTCTGAAGCGAAATCTTGCTTCTGAGCAGATTTACAGAATCAAAAATTTCTCAACGAGACTCAGAAAAAACGCTGATAACTCGCTGGAAACGCTGAATTTTGTGCATTTGAGGACAGATTCATGCGTATTATGTTGTATTGGATAGATTTATGTGATTTGCGTTACTTTGAAACCGCTGAGAATGTGGTAATTTTGACTTATTTCAAACTTCATATAACTGCAGATAGCGCTCTGAAAACACGAGATATGATGTTTTTATTGATGGATTCATACGTATTATGAGTTCCTAAATAGGAATATGAGCTTTTCGATTGTGAAAATCTGACCGGAAAAGCGTGATTTCGACTTACTCCAAAGTTTGTAAAACAGCGAATAACACTCTGAAAACACGAAATATGATGTATTTGGTGCTAGATTCTGCCATATAACGCATTTCTGAAGCAAAATCTTGCTTCTGAGCAGATTTACAGAATCAAAAATTTCTCAACGAAACTCAGAAAAAACGCTGATAACTCGCTGGGAACGCAGAATATCGTGCATTTGAGGACAGATTCATGCGTATTATGTTGTATTGGATAGACTTATGTTATTTGCGATACTTTGAAACCGCTGAGAATGTGGTAATTTTGACTTATTTCAAACTTCATATAACTGCAGATAGCGCTCTGAAAACACGAGATATGATGTTTTTGTTGATGGATTCATACATATTATGAGTTCCTGAATAGGAATATGAACTTTTTGATTGTGAAAATCTGCGCGGGAAAGCGTGATTTCAACTTATTCCAAAGTTTGTAAAACTGCAAATAGCGCTCTGAAAACACGAAATATGATGTATTTGGTGCTAGATTCTGCCATATAACGCATTTCTGGAGCAAAATCTTGCTTCGGAGCAGATTTACAGAATCAAAAATTTCTCCACGAGACTCAGAAAAAACGCTGAAAACTCGCTGGAAACGCAAAATTTTGTGCATTTGAGAACAGATTCATGCGTATTATGTTGTATTGGATAGATTAATGTGATTTGCGATACTTTGAAACCGCTGAGAATGTGGTAATTTTGACTTATTTCAAACTTCATATAACTGCAGATAGCGCTCTGAAAACACGAGATATGATGTTTTTGTTGATGGATTCATACATATTATGAGTTCCTAAATAGGAGTATGAGCTTTTTGATTGTGAAAATCTGACCGGAAAAGCGTGATTTCGACTTACTCCAAAGTTTGTAAATCTGCGAATAGCACTCTAAAAACACGAAATATGATGTATTTGGTGCTAGATTCTGCCATATAACGCATTTCTGAAGCAAAATCTTGCTTCTGAGCAGATTTACAGAATCAAAAATTTCTCAACGAGACTCAGAGAAAACGCTGATAACTCGCTGGAAACGCTAAATTTTGTGCATTTGAGGACAGATTCATGCGTATTATGTTGTATTGGATAGATTTATGTGATTTGCGATACTTTGAAACCGCTGAGAATGTGGTAATTTGGTCTTATTTCAAACTTCATATAACTGCAAATAGCGCTCTGAAAACACGAGATATGATGTTTTTGTTGATGGATTCATACATATTATGAGTTCCTAAATAGGAATATGAGCTTTTTGATTGTGAAAATCTGACCGGAAAAGCGTGATGCCGACTTACTCCAAAGTTTGTGAAACTGCGAATAGCACTATAAAAACACGAAATATGATGTATTTGGTGCTAGATTCTGCCATATAACGCATTTCTGAAGCAAAATCTTGCTTCTGAGCAGATTTACAGAATCAAAAATTTCTCAACGAAACTCAGAAAAAACGCTGATACCTCGCTGGGAACGCAAAATTTTGTGCATTTGAGGACCTTGGATTCATGCGTATTATGTTGTATTGGATAGATTTATGTGATTTGCGATACTTTGAAACTGCTGAGAATGTGGTAATTTTGACTTATTTCCAACATCATATAACTGCTGATAGCGCTCTGAAAACACGAGATATGATGTTTTTGTTGATGGATTCATACATATTATGAGTTCCTAAGGAATAAGAACTTTTCGATTGTGAAAATCTGACCGGAAAAGCGTGATTTCGACTCATTCCAAAGTTTGTAAAACTGCGAATAGCACTCTAAAAACACGAAATATAATGTATTTGGTGCTAGATTCTGCCATATAACGCATTTCTGAAGCAAAATCTTGCTTCTGAGCAGATTTACAGAATCAAAAATCTCTCAACGATACTCAGAAAAAACGCTGATAACTCGCTGGAAACGCAAAATTTTGTGTATTTGAGGACGGATTCATGCGTATTATGTTGTATTGAATAGATTTATGTGATTTGCGATACTTTGAAACCGCTGAGAATGTGGAAATTTTGACTTATTTCAAACTTAATATAACTGCAGATAGCGCTCTGAAAGCACGAGATATGATGTTTTTGTTGATGGATTCATACATATTATGAGTTCCTAAGGAATAAGAACTTTTCGATTGTGAAAATCTGCGCGGAAAAGCGTGATTTCGACTTATTCCAAAGTTTGTAAAACAGCGAATAGCACTCTAAAAACACGAAATATGATGTATTTGGTGTTAGATTCTGCCATATAACGCATTTCTGAAGCAAAATCTTGCTTCTGAGCAGATTTACAGAATCAAAAATTTCTCAACGAGACTCAGAAAAAACGCTGATAACTCGCTGGAAACGCTGAATTTTGTGCATTTGAGGACAGATTCATGCGTATTATGTTGTATTGGATAGATTCATGTGATTTGCGATACTTTGAAACCGCTGAGAATGTGGTAATTTTGACTTATTTCAAACTTCATATAACTGCAGATATCGCTCTGAAAACACGAGATATGATGTTTTTGTTGATGGATTCATACATATTATGAGTTCCTGAATAGAAATATGAACTTTTTGATAGTAAAAATCTGCGCGGAAGAGCGTGATTTCGACTGATTCCAAAGTTTGTAAAACAGCAAAAAGCGCTCTGAAAACACGAAATATGATGTATTTGGTTCTAGATTCTGCCATATAACGCATTTCTGAAGCAAAATCTTGCTTCTGAGCAGATTTACAGAATCAAAAATTTCTCAACAAGACTCAGAAAAAACGCTGATAACTCGCTGGAAACGCAAAATTCTGTGCATCTGAGGACAGATTCATGCGTATTATGTTGTATTGGATAGATTTATGTGATTTGCGATACTTTGAAACCGCTGAGAATGTGGTAATTTTGACTTATTTCAAACTTCATATAACTGCAGATAGCGCTCTGAAAACACGAGATATGATGTTTTTGTTGATGGATTCATACATATTATGAGTTCCTGAATAGGAATATGAACTTTTTGATTGTGAAAATCTGCGCGGAAAAGCGTGATTTTGACTTATTCCAAAGTTTGTAAAACTGCAAATAGCGCTCTGAAAACACGAAATATGATGTATTTGGTGCTAGATTCTGCCATATAACGCATTTCTGAAGCAAAATCTTGCTTCTGAGCAGATTTACAGAATCAAAAATTTCTCAACGAGACTCAGGAAGAACGCTGATAAGTCGCTGAAAACGCAAAATTTTGTGCATTTGACGACAGATTCATGCGTATTATGTTGTATTGGATAGATTTATGTGATTTGCGATACTTTGAAACCGCTGAGAATGTGGTAATTTTGACTTATTTCAAACTTCATATAACTGCAGATATCGCTCTGAAAACACGAGATATGATGTTTTTGTTGATGGATTCATACATATTATGAGTTCCTGAATAGGAATATGAACTTTTTGATTGTGAAAATCTGCCCGGAAGAGCGTGATTTTGACTTATTCCAAAGTTTATAAAACTGCGAATAGCACTCTAAAAACACAAAATATGATGTATTTGGTGATAGATTCTGCCATATAACGCTTTTCTGGAGCAAAATCTTGCTTCTGAGCAGATTTACAGAATCAAAAATTTCTCAACGAAACTCAGATAAAACGCTGATAGCTCGCTGGAAACGCAGAATTTTGTGCATTTGGAGACAGATTCATGCGTATTATGTTGTGTTGGATAGATTTATGTGATTTGCGATACTTTGAAACCGCTGAGAATGTGGTAATTTTGACTTATTTCAAACTTTATATAACTGCAGATAGCGCTCTGAAAACACGAGATATGATGTTTTTGTTGATGGATTCATACATATTATGAGTTCCTGAATAGGAATATGAACTTTTTGATAGTAAAAATCTGCGCAGAAAAGCGTGATTTCGACTTATTCCAAGGTTTGTAAAACTGCAAATAGCGCTCTGAAAACACGAGATATGATGTATTTGGTGCTAGATTCTGCCATATAACGCATTTCTGAAGCAAAATCTTGCTTCTGAGCAGATTTACAGAATCAAAAATTTCTCAACGAGACTCAGAAAAAACGCTGATAACTCGCTGGAAACGCAAGATTTTGTGCATTCAAGGACAGATTCATGCATATTATGTTGTATTGGATAGATTTATGTGATTTGCGATACTTTGGAACCGCTGAGAATGTGGTAATTTTGACTTATTTCAAACTTCATATAACTGCAGATATCGCTCTGAAAACACGAGATATGATGTTTTTGTTGATGGATTCATACATATTATGAGTTCCTGAATAGGAATATGAACTTTTTGATAGTAAAAATCTGCGCGGAAAAGCGTGATTTCGACTTATTCCAAAGTTTGTAAAACTGCAAATAGCGCTCTGAAAACACGAAATATGATGTATTTACTGCTAGATTCTGCCATATAACGCATTTCTTAAGCAAAATCTTGCTTCTGAGCAGATTTACAGAATCAAAAATTTCTCAACAAGACTCAGAAAAACGCTGATAACTCGCTGGAAACGCAAAATTCTGTGCATCTGAGGACAGATTCATGCGTATTATGTTGTATTGTATAGAATTATGTGATTTGCGATACTTTGAAACCGCTGAGAATGTGGTAATTTTGACTTATTTCAAACTTCATATAACTGCTGATAGCGCTTTGAAAACACGAGATATGATGTTTTTTGTTGATGGATTCATACATATTATGAGTTCCTGAATAGGAATATGAACTTTTTGATTGTGAAAATCTGCGCGGAAAAGCGTGATTTCGACTTATTCCAAAGTTTGTAAAACTGCAAATAGCGCTCTGAAAACACGAAACATGATGTATTTGGTGCTAGATTCTGCCATATAACGCATTTCTGAAGCAAAATCTTGCTTCTGAGCAGATTTACAGAATCAAAAATTTCTCAACGAGACTCAGAAAAAACGCTGATAACTCGCTGGAAACGCAAGATTTTGTGCATTTAAGGACAGATTCATGCGTATTATGTTGTATTGGATAGATTTATGTGATTTGCGATACTTTGAAACCGCTGAGAAATTGGTAATTTTGACTTATTTCAAACTTCATATAACTGCAGATAGCGCTCTGAAAACACGAGATATGATGTTTTTGTTGATGGATTCATACATATTATGAGTTCCTGAATGAGAATATGAACTTTTTGATTGTGAAAATCTGCTCGGAAAAGCGTGATTTCGACTTATTCCAAAGTTTGTAAAACTGCGAATAGCACTCTAAAAACACGAAATATGATGTATTTGGTGCTAGATTCTGCCATATAACGCATTTCTGAAGCAGAATCTTGCTTCTGAGCAGATTTAAAGAATCAAAAATTTCTCAACAGAACTCAGGAAAAACGCTGATAACTTGCTGGAAACGCAAAATTCTGTGCATTTTAGGACGGATTAATGCGTATTATGTTGTATTGGATAGATTTATGTGATTTGCGATACTTTGAAACCGCTGAGAATGTGGTAATTTTGACTTATTTCAAACTTCATATAACTGCAGATAGCGCTCTGAAAACACGGGATATGATGTTTTTATTGATGGATTCATACATATTATGAGTTCCTGAATGAGAATATGAACTTTTTGATTTTGAAAATTTGCCCGGAAAAGCGTGATTTCGACTTATTCCAAAGTTTGTGAAACTGCAAATAGCACTCTAAAAACACGAAATATGATGTATTTGGTGCTGGATTCTGCCATATAACGCATTTCTGAAGCAAAATCTTGCTTCTGAGCAGATTTATAGAATCAAAAATTTCTCAACGAAACTCATAAAAAACGCTGATAACTCGCTGGAAACGCGAATTTTTGTGCATTTGAGGACGGATTCATGCATATTATGTTGTATTGGATAGATTTATGTGATTTTCGATACGTTGAAACCGCTGAGAATGTGGTAATTCTGACTTATTTCAAACTTCATATAACTGCAGATAGCGCTCTGAAAACACGAGATATGATGTTTTTGTTGATGGATTCATAGATATTATGAGTTCCTGAATAGGAATATGAACTTTTTGATTGTGAAAATCTTCCCGGAAAAGCGTGATTTCGACTCATTCCAAAGTTTGTAAAACTGCAAATAGCGCTCTGAAAACACGAAATATGATGTATTTGGTGCTAGATTCTGCCATATAACGCATTTCTGAAGCAAAATCTTGCTTCTGGGCAGATTTACAGAATCAAAAATTTCTCAACGAGACTCAGAAAAAACGCTGATAACTCGCTGGAAACGCAAGATTTTGTGCATTTAAGGACAGATTCATGCGTATTATGTTGTATTGGATAGATTTATGTGATTTGCGATACTTTGGAACCGCTGAGTATGTGGTAATTTTGACTTATTTCAAACTTCATATAACTGCAGATATCGCTCCGAAAACACGAGATATGATGTTTTTGTTGATGGATTCATACATATTATGAGTTCCTGAATAAAAATATGAACTTTTTGATACTAAAAATCTGCGCGGGAGGGCGTGATTTCGACTTATTCCAAAGTTTGTAAAACTGCAAATAGCGCTCTGAAAACACGAAATATGATGTATTTGGTGCTAGATTCTGTCATATAACGCATTTCTGAAGCAAAATCTTGCTTCTGAGCAGATTTACAGAATCAAAAATTTCTCAACGAGACTCAGGAAGAACGCTGATAAGTCGCTGAAAACGCAAAATTTTGTGCATTTGACGACAGATTCATGCGTATTATGTTGTATTGGATAGATTTATGTGATTTGCGATACTTTGAAACCGCTGAGAAAGTGGTAATTTTGACTTATTTCAAACTTCATATAACTGCAGATAGCGCTCTAAAAACACGAGATATGATGTTTTTGTTGATTGAATCATACATATTATGAGTTCCTGAATGAGAATATGAACTTTTTGATTATGAAAATCTGCCCGGAAAAGCGTGATTTCGACTTATTCCAAAGTTTGTAAAACTGCGAATAGCACTCTAAAAACACGAAATATGATGTATTTGGTGCTAGATTCTGCCATATAACGCATTTCTAAAGCAGAATCTTGCTGCTGAGCAGATTTACAGAATCAAAAATTTCTCAACAGAACTCAGGAAAAACGCTGATAACTTGCTGGAAACGCAAAATTCTGTGCATTTGAGGACGGATTAATGCGTATTATGTTGTATTGGATAGATTTATGTGATTTGCGATACTTTGAAACCGCTGAGAATGTGGTAATTTTGACTTATTTCAAACTTCATATAACTGCAGATAGCGCTCTGAAAACACGGGATATGATGTTTTTATTGATGGATTCATACATATTATGAGTTCCTGAATGAGAATATGAACTTTTTGATTTTGAAAATTTGCCCGGAAAAGCGTGATTTCGACTTATTCCAAAGTTTGTGAAACTGCAAATAGCACTCTAAAAACACAAAATATGATGTATTTGGTGCTGGATTCTGCCATATAACGCATTTCTGAAGCAAAATCTTGCTTCTGAGCAGATTTATAGAATCAAAAATTTCTCAACGAAACTCAGAAAAAACGCTGATAACTCGCTGGAAACGCAAATTTTTGTGCATTTGAGGACGGATTCATGCATATTATGTTGTATTGGATAGATTTATGTGTTTTGCGATACGTTGAAACCGCTGAGAATGTGGTAATTCTGACTTATTTCAAACTTCATATAACTGCAGATAGCGCTCTGAAAACACGAGATATGATGTTTTTGTTGATGGATTCATAGATATTATGAGTTCCTGAAAGGAATATGAACTTTTTGATTGTGAGAATCTTCCCGGAAAAGCTTGATTTCGACTTATTCCAAAGTTTGTAAAACTGCGAATAGCACTCTAAAAACACAAAATATGATGTATTTGGTGCTAGATTCTGCCATATAACGCATTTCTGAAGCAAAATCTTGCATCTGAGCAGATTTCAGAATCAAAAATTTCTCAACGAAACTCAGATAAAACGCTGGTAACTCGCTGGAAACGCAAAATTTTGAGCATTTGAGGACGGATTCATGCGTATTATGCTGTATTGGATAGATTTATGTGATTTGCGATACTTTGAAACCGCTGAGAATATGGTAATTTTGACTTATTTCAAACTTCATATAACTGCAGATAGCCCCCTGAAAACACGAGATATGATGATTTAGTTGATGGATTCATACATATTATGAGTTCCTGAATGAGAATATGAACTTTTTGTTTGTGAAAATCTGCGCGGAAAAGCGTGATTTCGACTTATTCCAAAGTTTGTGAGACTGCGAATAGCACTCTAAAAACACGAAATATGATGTATTAGGTGCTAGATTCTGCCATATAACGCATTTCTGAAGCAAAATCTTGCTTCTGAGCAGATTTACAGAATCAAAAATTTCTCAACGAAACTCAGGAAAAACGCTGATAACTCCTGGAAACGCAAAATTTTGTGCATTTGAGGACGGATTCATGCGTATTATGTTGTATTGGATAGATCTATGTGATTTGCGATACTTTGAAACCGCTGAGAATGTGGTAATTTTGACTTATTTCAAACTTCATAGCTTTGAAAACACGTGATATGATGTTTTTGTTGATGGATTTATACATATTATAAGTTCCTGGATGAGAATATGAACTTTTTGATTGTGAAAATTTGCCCGGGAAAGCGTGATTTCGACTTATTCCAAAGTTTGTAAAACTGCGAATAGCACTCTAAAAACACAAAATATGATGTATTTAATGCTAGATTCTGCCATATAACGCATTTCTGGAACAAAATCTTGCTTCTGAGCAGATTTACAGAATCAAAAATTTCTCAACGAAACTCAGAAAAAACGCTGATAACTCGCTGGAAACGCAAAATTTTGTGCATTTGAGGACGGAATCATGCGTATTATGTTGTATTGGATAGATTTATGTGATTTGCGATACTTTGGAACCGCTGAGAACGTGGTAATTTTGACTTATTCCAAACTTCATATAACTGCAGATAGCGCTCTGAAAACACGAGATATGATGTTTTTGTTGATGGATTCATGGATATTATGAGTTCCTGTATAGGAATATGAACTTTTTGATTGGAAAAATCTTCCCGGAAAAGCGTGATTTCGACTTATTCCAAAGTTTGTAAAACTGCGAATAGCACTCTAAAAACACGAAATATGATGTATTTGGTGCTAGATTATGCCATATAACGCATTTCTGAAGCAAAATCTTGCTTCTGAGCAGATTTACAAAATCAAAAATTTCTCAACGAAACTCAGATAAAACGCTGATAGCTCGCTGGAAACGTAGAATTTTGTGCATTTGGAGACAGATTCATGCGTATTATGTTGTGTTGGATAGATTTATGTGATTTGCGATACTTTGAAACCGCTGAGAATGTGGTAATTTTGACTTATTTCAAACTTTATATAACTGCAGATAGCGCTCTGAAAACACGAGATATGATGTTTTTGTTGATGGATTCATACATATTATGAGTTCCTGAATAGGAATATGAACTTTTTGATAGTAAAAATCTGCGCAGAAAAGCGTGATTTCGACTTATTCCAAGGTTTGTAAAACTGCAAATAGCGCTCTGAAAACACGAGATATGATGTATTTGGTGCTAGATTCTGCCATATAACGCATTTCTGAAGCAAAATCTTGCTTCTGAGCAGATTTACAGAATCAAAAATTTCTCAACGAGACTCAGAAAAAACGCTGATAACTCGCTGGAAACGCAAGATTTTGTGCATTTAAGGACAGATTCATGCATATTATGTTGTATTGGATAGATTTATGTGATTTGCGATACTTTGGAACCGCTGAGAATGTGGTAATTTTGACTTATTTCAAACTTCATATAACTGCAGATATCGCTCTGAAAACACGAGATATGATGTTTTTGTTGATGGATTCATACATATTATGAGTTCCTGAATAGGAATATGAACTTTTTGATAGCAAAAATCTGCGCGGAAAAGCGTGATTTCGACTTATTCCAAAGTTTGTAAAACTGCAAATAGCGCTCTGAAAACACGAAATATGATGTATTTACTGCTAGATTCTGCCATATGACGCATTTCTTAAGCAAAATCTTGCTTCTGAGCAGATTTACAGAATCAAAAATTTCTCAACAAGACTCAGAAAAAACGCTGATAACTCGCTGGAAACGCAAAATTCTGTGCATCTGAGGACAGATTCATGCGTATTATGTTGTATTGGATAGAATTATGTGATTTGCGATACTTTGAAACCGCTGAGAATGTGGTAATTTTGACTTATTTCAAACTTCATATAACTGCAGATAGCGCTTTGAAAACACGAGATATGATGTTTTTGTTGATGGATTCATACATATTATGAGTTCCTGAATAGGAATATGAACTTTTTGATTGTGAAAATCTGCGCGGAAAAGCGTGATTTCGACTTATTCCAAAGTTTGTAAAACTGCAAATAGCGCTCTGAAAACACGAAATATGATGTATTGGGTGCTAGATTCTGCCATATAACGCATTTCTGAAGCAAAATCTTGCTTCTGAGCAGATATACAGAATCAAAAATTTCTCAACGAGACTCAGAAAAAACGCTGATAACTCGCTGGAAACGCAAGATTTTGTGCATTTAAGGACAGATTCATGCATATTATGTTGTATTGGATAGATTTATGTGATTTGCGATACTTTGAAACCGCTGAGAAATTGGTAATTTTGACTTATTTCAAACTTCATATAACTGCAGATAGCGCTCTGAAAACACGAGATATGATGTTTTTGTTGATGGATTCATACATATTATGAGTTCCTGAATGAGAATATGAACTTTTTGATTGTGAAAATCTGCTCGGAAAAGCGTGATTTCGACTTATTCCAGAGTTTGTAAAACTGCGAATAGCACTCTAAAAACACGAAATATGATGTATTTGGTGCTAGATTCTGCCATATAACGCATTTCTGAAGCAGAATCTTGCTTCTGAGCAGATTTAAAGAATCAAAAATTTCTCAACAGAACTCAGGAAAAACGCTGATAACTTGCTGGAAACGCAAAATTCTGTGCATTTGAGGACGGATTAATGCGTATTATGTTGTATTGGATAGATTTATGTGATTTGCGATACTTTGAAACCGCTGAGAATGTGGTAATTTTGACTTATTTCAAACTTCATATAACTGCAGATATCGCTCTGAAAACACGAGATATGATGTTTTTGTTGATGGATTCATACATATTATGAGTTCCTGAATGAGAATTTGAACTTTTTGATTTCGAAAATTTGCCCGGAAAAGCGTGATTTCGACTTATTCCAAAGTTTGTGAAACTGCGAATAGCACTCTAAAAACACAAAATATGATGTATTTGGTGCTAGATTCTGCCATATAACGCATTTCTGAAGCAAAATCTTGCTTCTGAGCAGATTTATAGAATCAAAAATTTCTCAACGAAACTCAGAAAAAACGCTGATAACTCGCTGGAAACGCAAATTTTTGTGCATTTGAGGACGGATTCATGCATATTATGTTGTATTGGATAGATTTATGTGTTTTGCGATACGTTGAAACCGCTGAGAATGTGGTAATTCTGACTTATTTCAAACTTCATATAACTGCAGATAGCGCTCTGAAAACACGAGATATGATGTTTTTGTTGATGGATTCATAGATATTATGAGTTCCTGAAAGGAATATGAACTTTTTGATTGTGAAAATCTTCCCGGAAAAGCTTGATTTCGACTTATTCCAAAGTTTGTAAAACTGCGAATAGCACTCTAAAAACACAAAATATGATGTATTTGGTGCTAGATTCTGCCATATAACGCATTTCTGAAGCAAAATCTTGCATCTGAGCAGATTTCAGAATCAAAAATTTCTCAACGAAACTCAGATAAAACGCTGGTAACTCGCTGGAAACGCAAAATTTTGAGCATTTGAGGACGGATTCATGCGTATTATGCTGTATTGGATAGATTTATGTGATTTGCGATACTTTGAAACCGCTGAGAATGTGGTAATTTTGACTTATTTCAAACTTCATATAACTGCAGATAGCGCTTTGAAAACACGTGATATGATCTTTTTGTTGATGGATTCGTACATATTATGAGTTCCTGGATGAGAATATGAACTTTTTGATTGTGAAAATTTGCCCGGGAAAGCGTGATTTCGACTTATTCCAAAGTTTGTAAAACTGCGAATAGCACTCTAAAAACACAAAATATGATGTATTTGGTGCTAGATTCTGCCATATAACGCATTTCTGAAACAAAATCTTGCTTCTGAGCAGATTTACAGGATCAAAAATTTCTCAACGAAACTCAGAAAAAACGCTGATAACTCGCTGGAAACGCAAAATTTTGTGCATTTGAGGACGGTTTCATGCGTATTATGTTGTATTGGATAGATTTATGTGATTTGCGATACTTTGAAACCGCTGAGAACGTGGTAATTTTGACTTATTTCAAACTTCATATAACTGCAGATAGCGATCTGAAAACACGGGATATGATGTTTTTGTTGATGGATTCATAGATATTATGAGTTCCTGTATAGGAATATGAAATTTTTGATTGGAAAAATCTTCCCGGAAAAGCGTGATTTCGACTTATTCCAAAGTTTGTAAAACAGCGAATAGCACTCTAAAAACACGAAATATAATGTATTTGGTGCTAGATTATGCCATATAACGCATTTCTGAAGCAAAATCTTGCTTCTGAGCAGATTTACAAAATCAAAAATTTATCAACGGAACTCAGATAAAACGCTGATAGCTCGCTGGACACGCAGAATTTTGTGCATTTGATAACGGATTCATGCGTATTATGATGTATTGGATAGATTTATGTGATTTGCGATACTTTGAAACCGCTGAGAATGTGGTGATTTTGACTTATTCAAACTTCATATAACTGCAGATAGCGCTCTGAAAACACGAGATATGATGTTCTTGTTAATGGATCCGTACATATTATGAGTTCCTAAATAGGAATATGAACTTTTTGATTGTGAAAATCTGCCCGGAAAAGCGTGATTTCGACTTATTCCAAAGTTTGTAAAACTGCGGATAGCACTCTGAAAACACGAAATATGATGAATTCGGTGCTTGATTCTGCCATATAACGCATCTCTTGAGCAAAATCTTGCTTCTGAGCAGATTTACAGAATCAAAAATTTCTCAACGAAACTTAGAAAAAACGCTGATAACTCGCTGGAAACGCAAAATTTTGTGCATTTGAGGACGGATTCATGCGTATTATGCTGTATTGTATAGATTTATGTGATTTGCGATACTTTGAAACCGCTGAGAATGTGGTAATCTTGACCTATTTCAAACTTCATATAACTGCAGATAGCGCTCTGAAAACACAAGATATGATGTTTTTGTTGATGGATTCATACATATTATGAGTTCCTAAATAGGAATATGAACTTTTCGATTGTGAAAATCTTCCGGAAAAGCGTGATTTCGACTTATTCCAAAGTTTGTAAAACTGCGAATAGCACTCTAAAAACACGAGATATGATGTATTTGATGCTAGATTCTGCCATATAACGCATTTCTGAAGCAAAATCTTGCTTCTGAGCAGATTTACAGAATCAAAAATTTCTCAACGAAACTCAGGAAAAACAGTGATAACTTGCTGGAAACGCAAAATTTTGTGCATTTGAGGACGGATTCATGCGTATTATGTTGTATTGGATAGATTTATGTGATTTGCGATACTTTGAAACCGCTGAGATTGTGGTAATGTTGACTTATTTCAAACTTCATATAACTGCAGGTAGCGCTCTGAAAACACGAGATATGATGTTTTTGTTTATGGATTCATACATATTATGAGTTACTGAATAGGAATATAAACTTTTTGATTGTGAAAATCTGCCCGGAAAAGCGTGATGTCGACTTATTCCAAAGTTTTTAAAACCGCGAAAAGCACTCTAATAACACGAAATATGATGTATTTGGTGCTAGATTCTGCCATATAACGCATTTCTGAAGCAAAATCTTGCTTCTGAGCAGATTTAGAATCAAAAATTTCTCAACAAAACTCAGAAAAAAACGCTGATAAGTCGCTGGAAACGCAAAATTTTGTGCATTTGAGGACGGTTTCATGCGTATTATGTTGTATTGGATAGATTTATGTGATTTGCGATACTTTGAAACCGCTGAGAATGTGGTAATTTTGACTTATTTCAAACTTCATATAACTGCAGATAGCGCTCTGAAAACACGAGATATGATGTTTTTGTTGATGGATTCATACATATTATGAGTCACTGAATGAGAATATGAACTTTTTGATTGTGAAAATCTGCTCGGAAAAGCGTGATTTCGATTTATTCCAAAGTTTGTAAAACTGCGAATAGCACTCTGAAAACACGAAATATGATGTATTTGGTGCTAGATTCTTCCATATAACGCATTTCTGAAGCAAAATCTTGCTTCTGAGCAGATTTACAGAATCAAAAATTTCTCAACGAAACTCAGAAAAAACGCAGATAACTTGCTGGAAACGCAAAATTTTGTGCATCTTAGGACGGATTCATGCGTATTATGTTGTATTGGATAGATTTATGTGATTTGCGATACTTTGAAAACCGCTGAGAATGTGGTAATTTTGACTTATTTAGAACTTCATATAACTGCAGATAGCGCTCTGAAAACACGAGATATGATGTTTTTGTTGATGGATTCATACATATTTTGAGTTCCTAAATAGGAATATGAACTTTTTGATTGTGAAAATCTGCCAGAAAGCGTGATTTCGACTTATTCCAAAGTTTGTAAAACTGCGAATAGCACTCTGAAAACACGAAATATGATGAATTCGGTGCTTGATTCTGCCATATAACGCATCTCTCAAGCAAAATCTTGCTTCTGAGCAGATTTACAGAATCAAAAATTTCTCAACGAAACTCAGAAAAAACGCTGATAACTCGCTGGAAAACGCAAAATTTTGTGCATTTGAGAACGGATTCATGCGTATTATGCTGTATTGTATAAATTTATGTGATTTGCGATACTTTGAAACCGCTGAGAATGTGGTAATCTTGACCTATTTCAAACTTCATATAACAGCAGATAGCGCTCTGTAAACACAAGATATGATGTTTTTGTTGATGGATTCATACATATTATGAGTTCCTAAATAGGAATATGAACTTTTTGATTGTGAAAATCTTCCCGGAGAAGCGTGATTTTGACTTATTCCAAAGTTTGTAAAACTGCGAATAGCACTCTAAAAACACGAAATATGATGTATTTGGTGCTAGATTCTGCCATATAACGCATTTTCTGAGCAAAATCTTGCTACTGAAAAGATTTACAGAATCAAAAATTTCTCAACGAGACTCAGAAAAACGCTGATAACTCGCTGGGAACGCAAAATTTTGTGCATTTGAGGACAGATTCATGCGTATTATGTTGTATTGGATAGATTTATGTGATTTGCGATACTTTGAAACCGCTGAGAATGTGGTAATTTTGACTTATTTCAAACTTCATATAACTGCAGATAGCGCTCCGAAAACACGAGATAGGATGTTTTTGTTGATGGATTCATACATATTATGAGTTACTGAATAGGAATATGAACTTTTTGATTGTGAAAATCTGCCCGGAAAAGCGTGATTTCGACTTATTCCAAATTTTGTAAAACTGCGAATAGCACTCTAAATACACGAAATATGATGTATTTGATGCTAGATTCTGCCATATAACGCATTTCTGAAGCAAAATCTTGCTTCTGAGCAAAATTTACAGAATCAAAATTTCTCAACGAAACTCAGAAAAAACGCTGATAACTCGCTGGAAACGCAAAATTTTGTGCATTTGAGGACGGATTCATGCGTATCATGTTGTATTGGATAGATTTATGTGATTTGCGATACTTTGAAACCGCTGAGAATGTGGTAATTTTGACTTATTTCAAACTTCATATAACTGCAGATAGCGCTCTGAAAACACGAGATATGATGTTTTTGTGATGGATTCATACATATTATGAGTCACTGAATGGGAATATGAACTTTTTGATTATGAAAATCTGCCCGGAAAAGCGTGATTTCGATTTATTCCAAGTTTGTAAAACTGCAAATAGCACTCTAAAAACACGAAATATGATGTATTTGGTGCTAGATTCTGCCATATAATGCATTTCTGAAGCTAAATCTTGCTTCTGAGCAGATTTACAGAATCAAAAATTTCTCAACGAAACTCAGAAAAAACGCTGATAACTCGCTGGAAACGCAAAATTTTGTGCATTTTAGGACGGATTCATGCGTATTATGTTGTATTGGAAAGATTTATGTGATTTGCGATACTTTGAAACCGCTGAGAATGTGGTAATTTTGACTTATTTAGAACTTCATATAACTGCAGAAAGCGCTCTGAAAACACGAGATATGATGTTTTTGTTGATGGATTCATAGATATTATGAGTTCTTGAATAGGAATATGAACTTTTTGATTGTGAAAATCTTCCCGGAAAAGCGTGATTTTGACTTATTCCAAAGTTTGTAAAACTGCGGATAGTACTCTAAAAACACGAAATATGATGTATTTGGTGCTAGATTCTGCCATATAATGCATTTCTGAAGCAAAATCTTGCTTCTGAGCAGATTTACAGAATCAAAAATTTCTCAACGAAACTCAGATAAAACGCTGGTAACTCGCTGGAAACGCAAAATTTTGTGCATTTGAGGACGGATTCATGCGTATTATGCTGTATTGGATAGATTTATGTGATTCGCGATACTTTGAAACCGCTGAGAATGTGGTAATTTTGACTTTTTCAAACTTCATATAACTGCTAGATAGCGCTCTGAAAACCCGAGATATGATGTTTCTGTTGATGGATTCATACATATTATGAGTTACTGAATGGGAATATGAACTTTTTGATTGTGAAAATCTGCGCGGAGAAGCGTGATTTCGACTTATTCCAAAGTTTGTAAGACTGCGAATAGCACTCTGAAAACACGAAATATGATGTATTTGGTGCTAGATTCTGCCATATAACGCATTTCTGAAGCAAAATCTTGCTTCTGAGCAGATTTACAGAATCAAAATTTCTCAACGAAACTCAGGAAAAACGCTGATAACTTGCTAGAAACGCAAAATTTTGTGCATTTGAAGACGGATTCATGCGTATTATGTTGTATTGGATAGATCCATGTGATTTGCGATACTTTGAAATCGCTGAGAATGTGGTAATTTTGACTTATTTCAAACTTCATATAACTGTTGATAGCGCTCTTAAACACGTGATATGATGTTTTTGTTGATGGATTCATACATATTATGAGTTCCTGAATGAGAATATGAACTTTTTGATTGTGAAAATTTGCCCGGAAAAGCGTGATTTCGACTTATTCCAAAGTTTGTAAGACCGCGAATAGCACTCTAGAAACACAAAATATGATGTATTTGGTGCTAGATTCGGCCATATAACGCATTTCTGAAACAAAATCTTGCTTCCGAGCAGATTTACAGAATCAAAAATTTCTCAACGAAACTCAGAAAAAACGCTGATAACTCGCTGGAATCGCAAAATTCTGTGCATTTGAGGACGGATTCATGCGTATTATGTTGTATTGGATAGATTTATGTGAATTGCGATACTTTGAAACCGCTGAGAATGTGGTAATTTTGACTTATTTCAAACTTCATATAACTGCAGATAGCGCTCTGAAAAAACGAGATATGATGTTTTTGTTGATGGATTCATAGATATTATGAGTTCCTGTATAGGAATATGAGCTTTTTGATTGTGAAATCTTCCCGGAAAAGCGTGATCTCGACTTATTCCAAAGTTTGTAAAACTGCGAATAGCACTCTAAAAACACGAAATATGATTATTTGGGTGCTAGTTTCTGCCATATAACGCATTTCTGAAGCAAAATCTGGCTTCTGAGCAGATTTACAGAATCAAAAATTTCTCAACGAAACTCAGATAAAACGCTGATAACTCGCTGGAAACGCAAAATTTTGTGCATTTGAGGACGGATTCATGCGTATTATGCTGTATTGTATAGATTTATGTTATTTGCGATACTTTGAAACCGCTGAGAATGTGGTAATCTTGGACCTATTTCAAACTTCATATAACTGCAAATAGCGCTCTGAAAACACGAGATATGATGTTTTTGTTGATGGATTCATACATATTATGAGTTCCTAAATAGGAATATGAACTTTTTGATTGTGAAAATCTTCCCGGAAAATCGTGATTCCGACTTATTCCAAAGTTTGTAAAACTGCGAATAGCACTCCAAAAACAGGAAATATGATGTATTTGGTGCTAGATTCTGCCATATAACGCATTTCTGAAGCAAAATCTTGCTTCTGAGCAGATTTACATAATCAAAAATTTCTCAACGAAACTCAGGAAAAACGGTGATAACTTGCTGGAAACGCAAAATTCTGTGCATTTGAGGACGGATTCATGCGTATTATGTTGTATTGGATAGATTTATGTGATTTGCGTGACTTTGAAAACGCTGAGATTGTGGTAATGTTGACTCATTTCAAACTTCATATAACTGCAGATAGTGCTCTGAAAACACGAGATATGATGTTTTTGTTGATGGATTCATACATATTATGAGTTCCTGAATGAGAATATGAACTTTTTGATTGTGAAAATTTGCCCGGAAAAGCGTGATTTCGACTTATTCCAAAGTTTGTAAAACGGCGAATAGCACTCTAAAAACACAAAATATGATGTATTTGGTGCTAGATTCTGCCATATAACGCATTTCTGAAGCAAAATCTTGCTTCTGAGCAGATTTACAGAATCAAAAATTTCTCAACGAAACTCAGAAAAGACGCTGATAACTCGCTGAAAACGCAAAATTTTGTGCATTTGATGACGGATTCATGCGTATTATGTTGTATTGGATAGATTTTTGTGATTTGCGATTCTTTGAAACCGCTGAGAATGTGGTAATTTTGACTTATTTCAAACTTCATATAACTGCAGATAGCGCTCTGAAAACACGAGATATGATGTTTTTGTTGATGGATTCATACATATTATGAGTTCCTGAATAGGAATATGAACTTTTTGATTATGAAGATCTGCCCGGAAAAGCGTGATTTCGACTTATTCCAAAGTTCATTAAACTGCGAATAGCACTCTTAAAACACGAAATATGATGTATTTGGTGCTAGATTCTGCCATATAACGCATTTCTGAAGCAGAATCTTGCATCTGAGCAGATTTACAGAATCAAAAATTTCTCTACGAAACTCAGGAAAGACGCTGATAACTTGCTGCAAACGCAGAATTTTGTGCATTAAAGGACAAATTCATGCGTATTATGTTGTATTGGATAGATTTATGTGATTTGCGATAGTTTAAAACCGCTGAGAATGTGGTAATTTTGGCTTATTTCAAACTTCATATAACTGCAGAAAGCGCTCTGAAAACACGAGATATGATGTTTTTGTTGATGGATTCATACAAATCATGAGTTCCTGAATGAGAATATGAACTTTTTGATTGTGAAAATTTGCGCGGAAAAGCGTGATTTCGACTTATTCCAAAGTTTGTGAAACTGCAAATAGCATCCTAAAAACACAAAATATGATGTATTTGGTGCTAGATTCTGCCATATAACGCATTTCTGAAGCAAAATCTTGCTTCTGAGCAGATTTACAGATTCAAAAATTTCTCAACGAAACTCAGGAAAAACGATGATAACTTGCTGGAAACGCAAAATTTTGTGCATTTGAGGACGGATTCATGCGTATTATGTTATATTGGATAGATTTATGTGATTTGCGTGACTTTGAAACCGCTGAGATTGTGGTAATGTTGACTTATTTCAAACTTCATATAACTGCAGATAGCGCTCTGAAAACACGAGATATGATGTTTTTGTTGATGGATTCATACATATTATGAGTTCCTGAATGAGAATATGAACTTTTTGATCGCGAAAATTTGCCTGGGAAAGCGAGATTTCGACTTATTCCAAAGTTTGTAAAACTGCGAATAGCACTCTAAAAACACAAAATATGATGTATTTGGTGCTAGATTCTTTCATATAACGCATTTCTGAAACAAAATCTTGCTTCCGAGCAGATTTACAGAATCAAAAATTTCTCAACGAAACTCAGAAAAAACGCTGATAACTCGCTGGAATCGCAAAATTCTGTGCATTTGAGGACGGATTCATGCGTATTATGTTGTATTGGATAGATTTATGTTATTTGCGATACTTTGAAACCGCTGAGAATGTGGTAATCTTGACCTATTTCAAACTTCATATAACTGCAGATAGCGCTCTGAAAACACGAGATATGATGTTTTTGTTGATGGATTCATACATATTATGAGTTCCTAAATAGGAATATGAACTTTTTGATTGTGAAAATCTTCCCGGAAAATCGTGATTTCGACTTATTCCAAAGTTTGTAAAACTGCGAATAGCACTCCAAAAACAGAAAATATGATGTATTTGGTGCTAGATTCTGCCATATAACGCATTTCTGAAGCAAAATCTTGCTTCTGAGCAGATTTACATAATCAAAAATTTCTCAACGAAACTCAGGAAAAACGGTGATAACTTGCTGGAAACGCAAAATTCTGTGCATTTGAGGACGGATTCATGCGTATTATGTTGTATTGGATAGATTTATGTGATTTGCGTGACTTTGAAACCGCTGAGATTGTGGTAATGTTGACTCATTTCAAACTTCATATAACTGCAGATAGTGCTCTGAAAACACGAGATATGATGTTTTTGTTGATGGATTCATACATATTATGAGTTCCTGAATGAGAATATGAACTTTTTGATTGTGAAAATTTGCCCGGAAAAGCGTGATTTCGACTTATTCCAAAGTTTGTAAAACTGCGAATAGCACTCCAAAAACACAAAATATGATGTATTCGGTGCTAGATTCTGCCATATAACGCATTTCTGAAGCAAAATCTTGCTTCTGAGCAGATCTACAGAATCAAAAATTTCTCAACGAAACTCAGAAAAGACGCTGATAACTCGCTGAAAACGCAAAATTTTGTGCATTTGATGACGGATTCATGCGTATTATGTTGTATTGGATAGATTTTTGTGATTTGCGATTCTTTGAAACCGCTGAGAATGTGGTAATTTTGACTTATTTCAAACTTCATATAACTGCAGATAGCGCTCTGAAAACACGAGATATGATGTTTTTGTTGATGGATTTATACATATTATGAGTTCCTGAATAGGAATATGAACTTTTTGATTATGAAAATCTGCCCGGAAAAGCGTGATTTCGACTTATTCCAAAGTTCATGAAACTGCGAATAGCACTCTTAAAACACGAAATATGATGTATTTGGTGCTAGATTCTGCCATATAACGCATTTCTGAAGCAGAATCTTGCATCTGAGCAGATTTACAGAATCAAAAATTTCTCAACGAAACTCAGGAAAGACGCTGATAACTTGCTGCAAACGCAGAATTTTGTGCATTAAAGGACAAATTCATGCGTATTATGTTGTATTGGATAGATTTATGTGATTTGCGATAGTTTGAAACCGCTGAGAATGTGGTAATTTTGGCTTATTTCAAACTTCATATAACTGCAGAAAGCGCTCTGAAAACACGAGATATGATGTTTTTTTTGATGGATTCATACAAATCATGAGCTCCTGAATGAGAATATGAACTTTTTGATTGTGAAAATTTGCGCGGAAAAGCGTGATTTCGACTTATTCCAAAGTTTGTAAAACTGCAAATAGCACCCTAAAAACACAAAATATGATGTATTTGGTGCTAGATTCTGCCATATAACGCATTTCTGAAGCAAAATCTTGCTTCTGAGCAGATTTACAGATTCAAAAATTTCTCAACGAAACTCAGGAAAAACGATGATAACTTGCTGGAAACGCAAAATTTTGTGCATTTGAGGACGGATTCATGCGTATTATGTTATATTGGATAGATTTATGTGATTTGCGTGACTTTGAAACCGCTGAGATTGTGGTAATGTTGACTTATTTCAAACTTCATATAACTGCAGATAGCGCTCTGAAAACACGAGATATGATGTTTTTGTTGATGGATTCATACATATATGAGTTCCTGAATGAGAATATGAACTTTTTGATCGCGAAAATTTGCCTGGGAAAGCGAGATTTCGACTTATTCCAAAGTTTGTAAAACTGCGAATAGCACTCTAAAAACACAAATATGATGTATTTGGTGCTAGATTCTTCCATATAACGCATTTCTGAAGCAAAATCTTGCTTCTGGGCAGATTTACAGAATCAAAAATTTCTCAACGAAACTCAGGAAAAACGCTGATAACTCGCTGGGAACGCAAAATTTTGTGGCATTTGAGGACGGATTCATGCGTATTATGTTGTATTGGATAGATTTATGTGATTTGCGATACTTTTAAACCGCTGAGAATGTGGTTATTTTGACTTATTTCAAACTTCATATAACTGCAGATATCGCTCTGAAAACACGAGATATGATGTTTTTGTGGATGGATTCATACATATTATGAGTTTCTGAATAGGAATATGAACTTTTTGATAGTGAAAATCCGCGCGGGAAAGCGTGATTTCGACTTATTCCAAAGTTTGTAAAACTGCGAATAGCACTCTAAAAACACGAAATATGATGTATTTGGTGCTAGATCTGCCATATAACGCATTTCTGAAGCAAAATCTTGCTTCTGAGCAGATTTACAGAATCAAAAATTCTCAACGAAACTCAGAAAAAACGCTGATAACTCGCTGGAAACACGCAAAATTTTGTGCATTTGAGGACAGATTCATGCGTATTATGTTGTATTGGATAGATTTATGTGATTTGCGATACTTTGAAACCGCTGAGAATGTGGTAATTTTGACTCATTTTCAAACTTCATATAACTGCAGATAGCGCTCTGAAAACACGAGATATGATGTTTTTGTTGATGGATTCATACATATTATGAGTTTCTGAATGAGAATATGAACTTTTTGATTGTGAAAATTTGCCCGGAAAAGCGTGATTTCGACTTATTCCAAAGTTTGTAAAACTGCGAATAGCACTCTAAAAACACAAAATATGATGTATTTGGTGCTAGATTCTGTCATATAACGCATTTCTGAAGCAAAATCTTGCTCCTGAGCAGATTTACAGGATCAAAAATTTCTCAACGAAACTCAGAGAAGACGCTGATAACTCGCTGGAAACGCAAAATTTTGTGCATTTGAGGACGGATTCATGCGTATTATGTTGTATTGGATAGATTTTTGTGATTTGCGATACTTTGAAACCGCTGAGAATGTGGTAATTTTGACTTATTTCAAACTTCATATAACTGCAGATAGCGCTCTGAAAACACGAGATATGATGTTTTTGTTGATGGATTCATACATATTATGAGTTCCTGAATAGGAATATGAACTTTTTGATTATGAAAATCTGCCCGGAAAAGCGTGATTTCGACTTATTCCAAAGTTTGTAGAACTGCGAATAGCACTCTTAAAACACGAAATATGATGTATTTTGTGCTAGATTCTGCCATATAACGCATTTCTGAAGCAGAATCTTGCTTCTGAGCAGATTTACAGAATCAAGAATTTCTCAACGAAACTCAGGAAAGACGCTGATAACTTGCTGGAAACGCAGAATTTTGTGCATTAAAGGACGGATTCATGCGTATTATGTTGTATTGGATAGATTTATGTGATTTGCGATACTTTGAAACCGCTGAGAATGTGGTAATTTTGGCTTATTTCAAACCTCATATAACTGCAGATAGCGCTCTGAAAACACGAGATATGATGTTTTTGTTGATGGATTCATACAAATCATGAGTTCCTGAATGAGATTATGAACTTTTTGATTGTGAAAATTTGCCCGGAAAAGCGTGATTTCGACTTATTCCAAAGTTTGTAAAACTGCAAATAGCACTCTAAAAACACAAAATATGATGTATTTGGTGCTAGATTCTGCCATATAACGTATTTTTGAAGCAAAATCCTACTTCTGAGCGGATTTACAGAATCAAAAATTTCTCAACGAAACTCAGAAAAAACGCTGATATCTCGCTGGGAACGCAAAATTTGTGCATTTGGGGACGGATTCATGCGTATTATGTTGTATTGGATAGATTTATGTGATTTGCGATACTTTGAAACCGCTGAGAATGTGGTAATTTTGACTTATTTCAAACTTCATATAACTGCAGATAGCGCTCTGAAAACACGAGATATGATGTTTTTGTTGATGGATTCATACATATTATGAGTTCCTGAATGAGAATATGAACTTTTTGATTGTGAAAATTTGCCCGGAAAAGCGTGATTTCAACTTATTCCAAAGTTTGTAATACTGCGAATAGCACTCTTAAAACACAAAAATATGATGTATTTGGTGCTAGATTCTGCCATATAACGCATTTCTGAAGCAAAATCTTGCTTCTGAGCAGATTTACAGAGTCAAAAATTTCTCAACGAAACTCAGAAAAAACGCTGATAACTCGCTGGAAACGCAAAATTTTGTGCATTTGAGGACGGATTCATGCGTATTATGTTGTATTGGATAGATTTATGTGATTTGCGATACTTTGAAACCGCTGAGAAAGTGGTAATTTTGACTTATTTCAAACTTCATATAACTGCAGATAGCGCTCTGAAAACACGAGATATGATGTTTTTGTTGATGGATTCATACATATTATGAGTTCCTGAATGAGAATATGAACTTTTTGATTGTGAAAATTTGCCCGGAAAAGCGTGATTTCGACTTATTCCAAAGTTCATAAAACTGCGAATAGCACTCTTAAAACACGATATATGATGTATTTGGTGCTAGATTCTGCCATATAACGCATTTCTGAAGCAAAATCTTGCTTCTGAGCAGATTAACAGAATCAAAAATTTCTCAACGAAACTCAGGAAAAACGCTGATAACTCGCTGGAAACGCAAAATTTTGTGCATTTTGGGACGGATTCATGCGTATTATGTTGTATTGGATAGATTTATGTGATTTGCGATACTTTGAAACCGCTGAGAATGTGGTAATTTTGACTTATTTCAAACTTCATATTACTGCAGATATCGCTCTGAAAACACGAGATATGATGTTTTTGTTGATGGATTCATACATATTATGAGTTCCTGAATAGGATATGAACTTTTTGATTGTAAAAATCTGCCCGGGAAAGCGTGATTTCGACCTATTCCAAAGTTTGTAAAACTGCGAATAGCACTCTAAAAACACGAAATATGATGTATTTGGTGCTAGATTCTGCCATATAATGCATTTCTGAAGCAAAATCTTGCTTCTGAGCAGATTTACAGAATCAAAAATTTCTCAACGAAACTCAGATAAAACGCTGGTAACTCGCTGGTAAACGCAAAATTTTGTGCATTTGAGGACGGATTCATGCGTATTATGTTGTATTGGATGAATTTATGTGATTTGCGATACTTTGAAACCGCTGAGAATGTGGTAGTTTTGACTTATTTCAAACTTCATAAAACTGCAGATAGCGCTCTGAAAACACGAGATATGATGTTTTTGTTGATGGATTCTACATATTATGAGTTCCTAAATAGGAGTATGAACTTTTTGATTGTGAAAATCTGCCCGAAAAAGCGTGATTTCGATTTATTCCAAAGTTTGTAAAACTGCGAATAGCACTATAAAAACATGTAATATAATGTATTCAGTGCTAGATTCTGCCATATAACGCATTCCTGAAGCAAAATCTTGCTTCTGAGCAGATGTACAGAATCTAAAATTTCTCAACAAAACTCAGAAGAAACGCTGATAACTCGCTGGAAACGCAAAATTTTGTGCATTTGAGGACGGATTCATGCGTATTATGTTGTATTGGATAGATTTATGTGATTTGCGATACTTTGAAACCGCTGAGAATGTGGTAATTTTGACTTATTCCAAACTTCATATAACTGCAGATAGCGCTCCGAAAACACCAGATATGATGTTTTTGTTGATGGATTCATACATATAATGAGTTTCTGAATAGGAATATGAACTTTTTGAATGTGAAAATCTTCCCGCAAAAGCGTGATTTCGACTTAATCCAGAGTTTGAAACTGCGAATAGCACTCTAAAAACACGAAATATGATGTATTTGATGCTAGATTCTGCCATATAACTCATTTCTGAAGCAAAATCTTGCTTTTGAGCAGATTTACAGAATCAAAAATTTCTCAACGAAACTCAGGAAAAACGCTGATAACTTGCTGGAAACGCAAAAGTTTGTGCATTTGAGGACGGATTCATGCATATTATGTTATATTGGATAGATTTATGTGATTTGCGATACTTTGTAACCGCTGAGAATGTGGTAATTTTGGCTTATTTCAAACTTCATATAACTGCAGATAGCGCTCTGAAAACACGAGATATGATGTTTTTGTTGATGGATTCATACATATTATGAGTTCCTGAATAAGAATATGAACTTTTTGATTGTGGAAATTTGCCGGAAAAGCGTGATTTCGACTTATTCCAAAGTTTGTAAAACTGCAAATAGCACTCTAAAAACACAGAATATGATGTATTTGGTGCTAAATTCTGACATATAACGCATTCTGAAGCAAAATCTTGCTTCTGAGCAGATTTACAGAATCAAAAATTTCTCAACGAAACTCAGAAAAAACGCTGATATCTCGCTGGAAAACGCAGAATTTTGTGCATTTGAGGACGGATTCATGCGTATTATGTTGATCTATGCGATTTGCGATACTTTGAAACCACAGAGAATGTGGTAATTTTGACTTATTTCAAACTTCATATAACTGCAGATAGCGCTCTGAAAACACGAGATACGATGATTTTGTTGATGGATTCATACATATTATGAGTTCCTGAATAGGAATATGAACTTTTTGATTGTAAAAATCTTCCCGGAAAAGCGTGATTTCGACTTATTCCAAAGTTTGTAGAACTGCGAATAGAACTCTAATAACATGATATATGATGTATTTGGTGCTAGTTTCTGCCATATAACGCATTTCTGAAGCAGAATCTTGCTTCTGAGCAGATTTACAGAATCAAAAATTTATCAACGAAACTCAGAAAAAACGCTGATAACTCGCTGGGAAACGCGAAATTTTGTGCATTTAAGGACAAATTCATGCGTATTATGTTGTATTGGATAGATTTATGTGATTTGCGATACTTTGAAACCGCTGAGAATGTGGTAATTTTGACTTATTTCAAACTTCATATAACTGCAGATAGCGCTCTGAAAACACACACAAGATATGATGTTTTTGTTGATGGAATCATACATATTATGAGTTCCTGAATAGGAATACGGACTTTTTGATTGTGAAAATCAGCGCGGAAAAGCGTGATTTTGACTTATTCCAAAGTTTGAAACTGCGAATAGCACTCTAAAAACACGAAATATGATGTATTTGGTTCTAGATTCTGCCATAAAACGCATTTCTGAAGCAAAATCTTGCTTCTGAGCAGATTTACAGAATCAAAAATTTCTCAACGAAACTCAGGAAAACGGTGATAACTTGCTGGAAACGCAAAATTTTGTGCATTTGAGGACGGATTCATGCGTATTATGTTGTATTGGATAGATTTATGTGATTTGCGTGACATTGAAACCGCTGAGATTGTGGTAATGTTGACTTATTTCAAACTTCATATAACTGCAGATAGCGCTCTGAAAACACGAGATATGATGTTTTTGTTGATGGATTCATACATATTATGAGTTCCTGGATGAGAATATGAACTTTTTGATCGTGAAAATTTTGCCCAGGAAAGCGAGATTTCGACTCATTCCAAAGTTTGTAAAACTGCGAATAGCACTCTAAAAACACAAAATATGATGTATTTAGTGCTAGATTCTGCCATATAACGCATTTCTAAAGCAAAATTTTGCTTCTGAGCAGATTTACAGAATCAAAAATTTCTCAACGAAACTCAAAAAAAAACGCTGATAACTCGCTGGAAACGCAAAATTTTGTGCATTTGAGGACGGATTCATGCGTATTATGTTGTATTGGATAGATTTATGTGATTTGCGATACTTTGAAACCGCTGAGAATGTGGTAATTTTGACTTATTTCAAACTTCATATAACTGCAGATATCGCTCTGAAAACCCAAGATATGATGTTTTTGTTGATGGATTCATACATATTATGAGTTTCTAAATAGGAACATGAACTTTTTGATAGTGAAAATCCGCGCGGGAAGCGTGATTCCGACTTATTCCAAAGTTTGTAAAACTGCGGATAGCACTCTAAAACCACGAAATATGATCTATTTGGTGCTAGATTCTGCCATATAACGCATTTCTAGAGCAAAATCTTGCTTCTGAGCAGATTTACAAAATCAAAAATTTCTCAACGAAACTCAGAAAAAACGCTGATAACACGCTGGAAACGCAAAATTTTGTGCATTTGAGGACGGATTCATGCGTATTATGTTATTTTGGAAATATTTTTGTGATTTGCGATACTTTGAAACCGCTGAGAATGTGGTAATTTTGACTTATTTCAAACTTCATATAACTGCAGATAGCGCTCTGAAAACACGAGATGTGATGTTTTTGTTGACGGATTCATACATATATGAGTTCCTGAATAGGAATATGAACTTTTTGATTATGAAAATCTGCCCGGAGAAGCGTGATTTCGAATTATTCCAAAGTTTGTAGAACTGCGAATAGCACTCTTAAAACACGAAATATGATGTATTTAGTGCTAGATTCTGCCATATAACGCATTTCTGAAGCAGAATCTTGCTTCTGAGCAGATTTACAGAATCAAAAATTTCTCAACGAAACTCAGGAAAGACGCTGATAACTTGCTGGAAACGCAGAATTCTGTGCATTGAAGGACGGATTCATGCGTATTAGGTTGTATTGGATAGATTTATGTGATTTGCGATACTTTGAAACCGCTGAGAATGTGTGATTTTGGCTTATTTCAAACTTCATATAACTGCAGATAGCGCTCTGAAAACACGAGATATGATGTTTTTGTTGATGGATTTATAAAATCATGAGTTCCGAATGAGATATGAACTTTTTGATTGTGAAAATTTGCCCGAAAAGCGTGATTTCGACTTATTCCAAAGTTTGTAAAACTGCAAATAGCACTCTGAAAACACAAAATATGATGTATTTGGTGCTAGATTCTGCCATAAACGTATTTCTGAAGCAAAATCTTGCTTCTGAGCGGATTTACAGAATCAAAAATTTCTCAACGAAACTCAGAAAAAACGCTGATATCTCGCTGGAACGCAAAATTTTGTGCATTTGGGGACGGATTCATGCGTATTATGTTGTATTGGATAGATTTATGTGATTTGCGATACTATGAAACCGCTGAAAATGTGGTAATTTTGGCTTATTTCAAACTTCATATAACTGCGGATAGCGCTCTGAAAACACAAGATATGATGTTTTTGTTGATGGAATCATACAAATTATGAGTTCCTGAATGAGAATATGAACTTTTTGATTGTGAAAATTTGCCCGGAAAAGCGTGATTTCGACTTATTCCAAAGTTTGTAGAACTGCAAATAGCACTCTAAAAACACAAAATATGATGTATTTGGTGCTAGATTCTGCCATATAATGCATTTCTGAAGCAAAATCTTGCTTCTGAGCAGATTTACAGAATCAAAAATTTCTTAACGAAACTCAGAAAAAACGCTGATAACTCGCTGGAAACGCAAAATTTTGTGCATTTGGGGACGGATTCATGCGTATTATGTTGTATTGGATAGATTTATGTGATTTGCGATACTTTGAAACCGCTGAGAATGTGGTAATTTTGACTTATTTCAAACTTCATATTACTGCAGATATCGCTTTGAAAACACGAGATATGATGTTTTTGTTGATGGATTCATACATATTATGAGTTCCTAAATAGGAATATGAACTTTTTGATTGTAAAAATCTGCCCGGGAAAGCGTGATTTCGACCTATTCCAAAGTTTGTAAAACTGCGAATAGCACTCTAAAAACACGAAATATGATGTATCTGGTACTAGATTCTGCCATATAACGCATTTCTGAAGCAAAATCCTGCTTCTGAGCAGTTTTACAGAATCAAAAATTTCTCAACGAAACTCAGAAAAAACGCTGATAACTCGCTGGAAACGCAAAATTTTGTGCATTTGAGGACGGATTCATGCGTATTATGCTGTATTGGATGGATTTTTGTGATTTGCGATACTTTGAAACCGCTGAGAATGTGGTAATTTTGACTTATTCCAAACTTCATATAACTGCAGATAGTGCTCTGAAAGCACCAGATATGATAAAACAATAATTTAACGGAGATTACGGTGGTTGTAGGGCAGAAACACTTCAGCAGAAAAGTTTCATTTAGATGTTATTTTTATTTAAAGTCCAATATTTCGTAACAATTTTGTTACTTCATCAGGGATACTGAAAACGTACATAAATTCTTTTAATACTTATCCAAAAATATAATTTTTGAAAACAACTCACAAATAGTTATAACTTGGAATAAAATTGTTAAATTTTTTGAAACAGTTTGAAAATTTTTCATTGTTAAAAGTCTCCGTAACACACATTTATTACGTGACTAACTATGTTAACACAAACTCAATTTTTTGTCAAAGAATACAGCCATATTTATGATAAAATTATTAAAAAATTCACAGCCAACGTGCTGACGCCATGTTTTTGACTGCCGGCTACACGTAAACGACGAAAACTAACTCAACAAGAAGAGGGGACGGAAATCCTGTCATCATAAATAAGCGCGCAAATTTGAATTAATAATACTTTTAAAAAGACCTCAGAAGATGAGCGTACATTACACTCAGGTTCTGAGTGTCAGTTTTATAATTAACAGTGATATTTTTATTTAATTTAATATGACACATTTCGAAAAAACAATCTTTTTCTATAGTTATTTTCAAATTCTAAAATGACTGTTTGGTCATAGTCCACAAAATGCTGCGTTTCTTGAACATGTATAGCCATAGCACATTTATTACTGATGTCAAGCTTTTCCTCACCTCGTCTATGTTGAGACATTCTAGCACTTAATTTCTGAGAAGTTTGGCCGATGTAACATTTGCTACAACCACCGCATGGAATTTTGTAAATTAAGTTGGATTGGTTAAAATCAGCTGTTTTATCCTTTAATTTTGAATACAATTGATTGACGGTTTTCAAATTTTGCTTAGCGAAAATAATATGTTTTTCATCTTTAAATAAACCAATAAGATCAGATGTGAGGCCTGGAACATTGGGAAAAGAGATAAACCTTTTTTTAGTTTCGTTGTCCGTGACACTTTCTCGTACAGCAACAGCTGAGCTGGTGTTAGACAAAAGACGTTTAATGAGACGCCTTGGATAGGAGTTCTCGATCAATACATTCTCTAACCGTTGCAACGATGGTATTTTTAAAGTGGGATGACAAATTCTTTCTATCCTATTTTGTAAACCTAGTATTAGGTTAATTTTTGTTTGATTTGTGTGCCCGGAGTGATAGTTGATGTACTTCCCAGATGATGTTGGTTTCTGATACCAATCAAGTATAACTGTTTGATTTGATGTACGGATAACTTTAGTATCCAGGAACGGAACGCTCCTGTCCACTTCCGTCTCCACAGTAAATTGTATGTTACTGTTCACGTTGTTGTTCACGTTGTTAAATATATTCAGGGTTTCTTCAATCTTATCCGCCGGAACTGCACAAATCAAATCATCAACGTATTTGAAAATAAACGGAAAAGCAAACGGTAATTTAGGAATGCATTGATCAAGGACCCAATCCATGACAATTCTGCTAATAATGGGACTCAATTTACTTCCCATTGGACAGCCAAAAATTTGCTGGTAATATTGTCCATTGTAAATGAAAAAAGTATTGTTAAAAATGAAAGTGACTAGATCGATGAAAACATTTTTTGAAATATCCGTATGATGTTCAATGGCTTCCCAATTTAAAGTAATTATATTAATAACAAGTTCTAATGGAATATTGGTGAAAAGACTCACTACATCCAAGCTTATTAGGACGAAATCATCTGGTAATTGTAAATTCTGAATATTTTCAGCAAATTGAAAACTGTCTTTGATAAAATAGCGCGTTTCGCCTTCAATTGAAAGTGATGAAATTTTTGTTATAAACATACACAAATTAGACGTAGGAGAAAGGATCGACGAAATTATTGGTCTGACTTTTAAATCTTGTTTATGAATTTTAGGTAAGCCATAAAATTTGGCACTTTGAGCATTATATATAGTTAGTGATTTAGCAACTATATCTGAGATAAACTTTTTTGACTTAAGCTCACTGATCCTTTTATTACATCTATTCTGTGTAGAAGTTGTCGGATCTTTATCAATAGTCTTATAATATTTCGGATCATCTAAAGCTGAAAGGCAAAGAGAATTATAATGTTCTTTATTCAAGGCAACAGTTACGTTACCTTTATCAGAGTTAACAATTATAAGTTCTGGATTATTTTTGAGAAAAACTTTTGCATTATTAAAGAGTTTTCTAGTGATGGTATTGCAAGATTGATCTTTATTAAAAAAATTGGTAACAATGTTCGTTGCTCTAGCTCTCAGAATGTTCTGATCGCCTTTGCAAGCGTTAACCACTTGTTCCACATCTGCCGATAAATTTTTGGGCTTAATGTCTTGTTTCTCAGGAATAATGCAAAACTTTTTTCCCAGAGATAGAAATTTTTTTATGTCTTCAGGAATTGCTACTGTTGACAGATTTTTGAACCAAGTATCTTTCGCTTTGACAGTGGTTTTCATTTGATCTTCAATCAATTTATTTAACTTTGATATATTTCTATTCTTAATTTTATTAAAGATAACATTATAACCTCTCATTTGCTTACGTTTGAACTCAACAAAGGTAACTGAAGGTAAATTTTGATCGCTGCTGATAGAATTTTCAATAGAAATTTGATCTCTTTAAATTGAACGCAATAACTCGTTAGTTATATTAATTTCTGGTTTAATGATTTTATCCTTCAACCTGTTATTGAATTGAAGTGCTTTTGAGTCTAGTTTGGTTGGTCTTGAAGTTATCAGGCTGCTGATTCCTTGAACGCCTTGTGAAATGTGGTTAGGTTTGACATCGTTGTTTTTACAATTGAGTAGAAAAATTCTCCTGTTCCTTAAATTTGCCAATTTGGTGTTGTTGGATGCCCATAATTTGAAGTTTTGGCAGGTGGTCTGACCATGTGTACGTCTTAAGTATTCGAAAAAACCCATTCCTGGAAAATGATGTTGAAAAGAAGTAACACCGACTGGTCGAAAGATAAAACAATAATTTAACGGAGATTACGGTGGTCGTTATCTCCGTTAAATTATTGTTTTATCTTTCAACAAGTCGGTGTTACTTCTTTTCAACACCAGATATGATGTTTTTGTTGATGGATTCATACATATTATGAGTTCCTGAATAGGAATATGAACTTTTTGAATGTGAAAATCTTCCCGGAAAAGCGTGATTTCGACTTATTCCAGAGTTTGTAAAACTGCGAATAGCACTCTAAAAACACGAAATATGATGTATTTGGTGCTAGATTCTGCCATATAACGCTTTTCTAAAGCAAAATCTTGCTTCTGAGCAGATTTACAGAATCAAAAATTTCTCAACGAAACTCAGGAAAAACGCTGATAACTCGCTGGAAACGCAAAATTTTGTGCATTTGAGGACGGATTCATGCGTATTATGTTGTATTGGATGAATTTATGTGATTTGCGATACTTTGAAACCGCTGAGAATGTGGTGATTTTGACTTATTTCAAACTTCATATAACTGCGGATAGCGCTCTGAAAACACGAGATATGATGTTTTTGTTGATGGATTCATACATATTATGAGTTCCTGAATGAGAATATGAACTTTTTGATTGTGAAAATCTGTCCGGAAAAGCGTGATTTCGACTTATTCCAAAGTTTGTAGAACTGCGAATAGCATTCTAAAAACACGGAATATGATGGATTTGGTGCTAGATTCTGACATATAACGCATTTCTGAAGCAAAATCTTGCTTCTGAGCAGATTTACAGAATCGGAAATTTCTCAACGAAACTCAGAAAAAACGCTGATAACTCGCTGAAAACGCAAAATTCTGTGCATTTGAGGACGGATTCATGCGTATTATGTTGTATTGGATAGATTTATGTGATTTGCGATACTTTGAAACCGCTGAGAATGTGGTAATTTTGACTTATTTCAAACTTCATATAACTGCAGATAGCGCTCTGAAAACACGAGATATGATGTTTTTGTTAATGGATTCATACATATTATGAGATCCTGAATAGGAATATGAACTTTTTGATTGGAAAAATTTGCCCGGGAAAGCGTGATTTCGACCTATTCCAAAGTTTGTAAAACTGCGAATAGCACTCTAAAAACACGAAATATGATGTATTTGGTGCTAGATTCTGCCATATAACGCATTTCTGGAGCAAAATCTTGCTTCTGAGCAGATTTACAGTATCAAAAATTTCTCAACGAAACTCAGAAAAAACGCTGATAACTCGCTGGAAACGCAAAATTTTGTGCATTTTAGGACCGATTCATGCGTATTATGTTGTATTGGATGAATTTATGTGATTTGCGATACTTTGAAACCGCTGAGAATGTGGTAATTTTGACTTATTTCAAACTTCATATAACTGCGGATAGCGCTCTGAAAACACGAGATATGATGTTTTTGTTGATGGATTCATACATATTATAAGTTCCTGAATAGGAATATGATTTTTTGATTGTGAAAATCTTCCAGGGAAAGCGTGATTTCGACTTATTCCAAAGTTTGTAAAACTGCGGATAGCACTCTAAAAACACCAAATATGATGTATTTGATGCTAGATTCTGCCATATAACGCATTTCTGAAGCAAAATCTTCCTTCTGAGCAGATTTACAGAATCAAAAATTTCTCAACGAAACTCAGGAAAAACGCTGATAACTTGCTGGAAACGCAAAATTTTGTGCATTTGGGGACGAATTCATGCGTATTATGTTGTATTGGATAGATTTATGTGATTTGCGATACTTTGAAACCGCTGAGAATGTGGTAATTTTGACTTATTCCAAACTTCAGATAACTGCAGATAGCGCTCTGAAAACACGAGATATGATGTTTTTGTTGATGGATTCATACATATTATGAGTTCCTGAATTAGAATATTAAATTTGTGATTATGAAAATCTGCCCGGAAAAGCGTGATTTCGACTTATTCCAAAGTTTGTAAAACTGCGAATAGCACTCTGAAAACACGAAATATGATGTATTTGGTGCTAGATTCTGCCATATAACGCATTTCTGAAGCAAAATCGTGCTACTGAGCAGATTTACAGAATCAAAAATTTCTCAACGAAACTCAGAAAAAACGCTGATAACTCGCTGGAAACGCTAAATTTTGTGCATTTGAGGACGGATTCATGCGTATTATGTTGTATTGGATAGATTTATGTGATTTGCGATAGTTTGAAACCGCTGAGAATGTGGTAATTTTGACTTATTTCAAACTTCATATAACTGCAGATAGCGCTCTGAAAACACGAGATATGATGTTTTTGTTGATGGATTCATACATATTATGAGTTCCTGAATAGGAATATGAACTTTTTGATGTGGAAATCCGCGCGTAAAAGCGTGATTTCGACTTATTCCAAAGTTTGTAAAACTGCGAATAGCACTCTGAAAACACGAAATATGAAGTATTTGGTGCTAGTTTCTGCCATATAACGCATTTCTGAAGCAAAATCTTGCTTCTGAGCAGATTTTCAGAATCAAAAATTTCTCAACGAAACTCAGAAAAAACGCTGATAACTCGCTGGAAACGCAAAATTTTGTGCACTTGAGGACGGATTCATGCGTAATATGTTGTATTGGATGGATTTATGTGTTTTGCGATACTTTGAAACTGCTGAGAATGTGGTAATTTTGACTTATTTCAAACTTCATATAACTGCAGATAGCGCTCTGAAAACACGAGATATGATGTTTTTGTTGATAGATTCATACATATTATGAGTTCCTGAATAGGAATATGAACTTTTTGATTGTGAAAATCTGCCCGGAAAAGCGTGATTTCGACTTATTCCAAAGTTTGTAAAATTGCGAATTAGCACTCTCAAAACACGAAATATGATGTATTTGGTGCTTGATTCTGCCATATAATGCATTTCTGAAGCAAAATCTTGCTTCTGAGCAGATTTACAGAATCAAAAATTTCTCAACGAAACTCAGAAAAAACGCTGATAGCTCGCTGGAAATGCAAAATTTTGTGCATTTGAGGACGGATTCATGCGTATTATGTTGTATTGGATAGATTTATGTGATTGGCGATACTTTGAAACCGCTGAGAATGTGGTAATTTTGACTTATTTCAAACTTCATATAACTGCAGATAGCGCTCTGAGAATACGAGATATGATGTTATTGTTGATGGATTCATACATATTATGAGTTCCTGAATAGGAATATGATTTTTTGATTGTGAAAATCTTCCAGGGAAAGCGTGATTTCGACTTATTCCAAAGTTTGTAAAACTGCGGATAGCACTCTAAAAACACCAAATATGATGTATTTGATGCTAGATACTGCCATATAACGCATTTCTGAAGCAAAATCGTGCTACTGAGCAGATTTACAGAATCAAAAATTTCTCAACGAAACTCAGAAAAAACGCTGATAACTCGCTGGAAACGCTAAATTTTGTGCATTTGAGGACGGATTCATGCGTATTATGTTGTATTGGATAGATTTATGTGATTTGCGATACTTTGAAACCGCTGAGAATGTGGTAATTTTGACTTATTTCGAACTTCATATAACTGCAGATAGCGCTCTGAAAACACGAGATATGATATTTTTGTTGATGGATTCATACATATTATGAGTTACTGAATAGGAATATGAACTTTTTGATTGTGAAAATCTGCCCGGAAAAGCGTGATTTCGACTTATTCCAAAGTTTGTAAAACGGCGAATAGCACTCTAAAAACACGAAATATGATGTATTTGGTGCTAGATTCTGCCATATAACGCATTTCTGGAGCAAAATCTTGCATCTGAGCAGATTTACAGAATCAAAAATTTCTCAACGAAACTCAGAAAAAACGGTGATACTTCGCTGGAAACGCGAAATTTTGTGCATTTGAGGACGGATTCATGCGTATTATGTTGTATTGGATAGATTTATGTCATTTGCGATACTTTGAAATCGCTGAGAATGTGGTAATTTTGACTTATTTCAAACTTCATATAACTGCAGATAGCGCTCTGAAAACACAAGATATGATGTTTTTGTTGATGAATTCATACATATTATGAGTTCCTGAATAGGAATATGTACTTTTTGATTGTGAAAATTTGCCCGGAAAAGCGTAATTTCGACTTATTCCAAAGTTTGTGAAACTGCGAATGGCACTCTAAAAAACACGAAATACGATGTATTTGGTGCTAGATTCGGCCATATAACACATTTCTGAAGCAAAATCTTGCTTCTGAGCAGATTTACAGAATCAAAAATTTCTCAACGAAACTCAACAAAAACGCTGATAACTCGCTGGAAACGCAAAATTTTGTGCATGTGAGGACGGATTCATGCGTATTATGTTGTATTGGATAGATTTATGTGATTTGCGATAGTACGAAACCGCTGAGAATGTGACATATTTGACTTATTTCAAACTTCATATAACTGCAGATAGCGCTCTTAAAACACAAGATATGATGTTTTTGTTGATGGATTCAAACATATTATGAGTTCCTGAATTAGAATATGAACTTTTTGATTGTGAAAGTCTGCCCGAAAGAGCGTGATTTCGACTTATTCCAAAGTTTGTAAAACTGCGGATAGGACTCTGAAAACACGAAATATGATGTATTTGGTGCTAGATTTTGCCATATAACGCATTTCTGAAGCAGAATCTTGCTTCTGAGTAGATTTCAGAATCAAAAATTTCTCAACGAAACTCAGAAAAAACGCTGATAACTCGCTGGAAACGCAAAATTTTGTGCATTGGAGGACGGATTCATGCGTATTATGTTGTACTGGATGGATTTATGTGATTTGCGATACTTTGAAACCGCTGAGAATGTGGTAATTTTGACTTATTTCAAACTTCATATAACTGCAGATATCGCTCTGAAAACAGGAGATATGATGTTTTCAATGTTGGATTCATACATATCATGAGTTCCTGAATAGGAATATGAACTTCTTGATTGTGAAAATCTGCGCGGAAAAGCGTGATTTCGACTTATTCCAAAGTTTGTAAAACTGCAAATAGCGCTCTAAAAACACGAAATATGATGTATTTGGTGCTAGATTCTGCCATATAACGCATTTCTGAAGCAAAATCTTGCTTCTGAGCAGATTTACAGAATCAAAAATTTCTCAACGAGACTCAGGAAAAACGCTGATAACTCGCTGGAAACGCAAAATTTTGTGCATTTGAGGACAGATTCATGCGTATTATGTTGTATTGGATAGATTCATGTGATTTGCGATACTTTGAAACCGCTGAGAATGTGGTAATTTTGACTTATTTCAAACTTCATATAACTGCAGATAGCGCTCTGAAAACACGAGATATGATGTTTCTGTTGATGGATTTATACATATTATGAGTTCTCAAATAGGAATATGAATTTTTTGATTGTGAAAATCTGCCCGGAAAAGCGTGATTTTGACTTATTCCAAAGTATGTAAAACTGCGAATAGCACTCTAAAGACACGAAATATGATGTATTTGGTGCTAGATTCTGCCATATAACGCATTTCTGAAGCAAAATCTTGCTTCTGAGCAGATTTACAGAATCAAAGATTTCTCAACGAAACTCAGAAAAAACGCTGATAACTCGCTGGAAACGCAAAATTTCGTGCATTTGAGGACGGATTCATGCGTATTGTGTTGTATTGGATAGATTTATGTGATTTGCGATACTTTAAAACCGCTGAGAATGTGGTAATTTTGACTTATTTCAAACTTCATATAACTGCAGATAGCGCTTTGAAAACACGAGATATGATGTTTTTGTTGATGGATTCATACATATCATGAGTTCCTGAATAAGAATATGGACTTTTTGATTGTGAAAATCTTCCCGGATAAGCGTGATTTCGACTTATTCCAAAGTTTGTAAAACTGCGAATAGCACTCTAAAAACACTAAATATGATGTATTTGGTGCCAGATTCTGCCATATAACGCATTTCTCGAGCAAAATCTTGCTTCTGAGCAGATTTACAGAATCAAAAATTTCTCAACGAAACTCAGGAAAAACGCTGATAACTTGCTGGAAACGCAAAATTTAGTGCATTTGAGGAAGGATTCATGCGTATTATGTTGTATTGGATAGATTTATGTGATTTGCGATACTTTGAAACCGCTGAGAATGTGGTGATTTTGACCTATTTCAAACTTCATATAACTGCAGATAGCGCTCTGAAAACACGAGATATGATGTTTTTGTTGATGGATTCATACATATTATGAGTTCCTGAATAGGAATATGAACTTTTTGATTGTGAAAATCTGCGCGGAAAAGCGTGATTTCGACTTATTCCAAAGTTTGTGAAACTGCGAATAGCACTCTGAAAACACAAAATATGATGTATTTGGTGCTAGATTCTGCCATATAACTCATTTCTGGAGCAGAATCTTGCTTCTGAACAGATTTCAGAATCAAAAATTTCTCAACGAAACTCAGAAAAAACGCTGATAACTCGCTGGAAACGCAAAATTTTGTGCATTTGAGGACAGATTCATACGTATTATGTTGTATTGGATAGATTTATGTGATTTGCGATACTTTAAAACCGCTGAGAATGTGGTAATTTTGACTTATTGCAAACTTCATATAACTGCAGATAGCGCTCTGAAAACACGAGATATGATGTTTCTGTTGATGGATTTATACATATTATGAGTTCTCAAATAGGAATATGAATTTTTTGATTGTGAAAATCTGCCGGAAAAGCGTGATTTCGACTTATTCCAAAGTATGTAAAACTGCGAATAGCACTCTTAAAACACGAAATATGATGTATTTGGTGCTAGATTCTGCCATATAACGCATTTCTGGAGCAGAATCTTGCTTCTGAACAGATTTCAGAATCAAAAATATCTCAACGAAACTCAGAAAAAACGCTGATAACTCGCTGGAAACGCAAAATTTTGTGCATTTGAGGACAGATTCATGCGTATTATGTTGTATTGGATAGATTTATGTGATTTGCGATACTTTAAAACTGCTGAGAATGTGGTAATTTTGACTTATTTCAAACTTCATATAACTGCAGATATCGCTCTGAAAACACGAGATATGATGTTTTTGTTGATGGATTCGTAAATATTATGAGTTCCTGAATAGGAATATGAACTTTTTGATTGTGAAAATCTGCGCGGAAAAGCGTGATTTCGACTTATTCCAAAGTTTGTAAAACTGCAAACAGCACTTTAAAAACACGAAATATGATGTATTTGGTGCTAGATTCTGCCATATAACGCATTTCTGAAGCAAAATCTTGCTTCTGAGCAGATTTACAGAATCAGAGATTTCTCAACGAAACTCAGAAGAAACGCTGATAACTCGCTGGAAACGCAAAATTTCGTGCATTTGAGGACAAATTCATGCGTATTGTGTTGTATTGGATAGATTTATGAGATTTGCGATACTTTGAAACCGCTGAGAATGTGGTAATTTTGACTTATTTCAAACTTCATATAACTGCAGATAGCGCTCTGAAAACACGAGATATGATGTTTTTGTTGATGGATTCATACATATTATGAGTTCCTGAATAGAATATGGACTTTTTGATTGTGAAAATCTTCCCGGATAAGCGTGATTTCGACTTATTCCAAAGTTTGTAAAACTGCGAATAGCACTCTAAAAACACGAAATATGATGTATTTGGTGCTAGATTCTGCCATATAACGCATTTCTGAAGTTAAGTCTTGCTTCTGAGCAGATTTACAGAATCAAAAATTTCTCAACGAAACTCAAAAAAAACGCTGATAACTCGCTGGAAACGCAAAATTTTGTGCATTTGAGGACGGATTAATGCGTATTATGTTGTATTGGATAGATTTATGTGATTTGCGATACTTTGGAACCGCTGAGAATGTGGTAATTTTGACTTATTGCAAACTTCATATAACTGCAGATAGCGCTCTGAAAACACGAGATATGATGTTTTTGTTGATGGATTCATACATATTATGAGTTCCTGAATAGGAATACGAACTTTTTGATTGTGAAAATCTTCCCGGAAAAGCGTGATTTCGACTGATTCCAAAGTTTGTAAAACTGCGCATAGAACTCTAAGAATACGAAATATGATGTATTTGGTGCTAGATTCTGCCATATAACGCACTTTTGAAGCAAAATCTTGCTTCTGAGCAGATTTACAGAATCAAAAATTTCTCAACGAAACTCAGAAAAAACGCTGATAACTCGCTGGAAACGCAAAATTTTGTGCATTTGAGGACGGATTCATGCGTATCATGTTGTACTGGATAGATTTTGTGATTTGCGATATTTTGAAACCGCTGAGAATGTGGTAATTTTGACTTATTTCAAACTTCATATAACTGCAGATATCGCTCTGAAAACACGAGATATGATGTTTTTGTTGATGGATTCATACATATTATGAGTTCCTAAATAGGAATATTAACTTTTTGATTGTGAAAATCTGCGCGGAAAAGCGTGATCTCGACTTATTCCAAAGTTTGAAAAACTGCAAATAGCGCTCTGAAAACACGAAATATGATGTATTTGGTGCTAGATTCTGCCATATACCGCATTTCTGAAGCAAAATGTTGCTTCTGAGCAGATTTACAGAATCAAAAATTTCTCAACGAGACTCAGAAAGAACGCTGATAACTCGCTGGAGACGAAAAATTTTGTGCATTTGAGGACAGATTCATGCGTATTATGTCGTATTGGATAGATTTATGTGATTTACGATACTTTGAAACCGTTGGGAATGTGGTAATTTTGACTTATTTCAAACTTCATATAACTACAGATAGCGCTCTGAAAACACGAGATATGAGCTTTCTGTTGATGGATTCATACATATTATGAATTTTTAAATAGGAATATGAACTTTTAGATTGTGAAAATCTGCCCGGAAAAGCGTGATTTCGACTTATTCCAAAGTTTGTAAAACTGCGATTAGCACTCTAAAAACACGAAATATGATGTATTTGGTGCTAGATTCTGCCATATACCGCATTTCTGAAGCAAAATCTTGCTTCTGAGCAGATTTACAGAATCAAAAATTTCTCAACGAAACTCAGAAAAAACGCTGATAACTAGCTGGAAACGCAAAATTTTGTGCATTTGAGGACGGATTCATGCGTATTATGTTGTATTGGATAGATTTATGAGATTTGCGATACTTTGAAACCGCTGTGGATGTGGTAATTTTGACTTATTTCAAACTTCATATAACTGCAGATAGCGCTCTGAAAACACGAGATATGATGTTTTTGTTGATGGATTCATACATATTATGAGTTTCTGAATGAGAATATGAACTTTTTGATTGTGAAAATCTGCCCGGAAAAGCGAGAGTTTCGACTTATTCCAAAGTTTGTAAAACTGCGAATAGCACTCTAAAAACACGAAATATGATGAATTCGGTGCTTGATTCTGCCATATAACGCATTTCTGGAGCAAAATCTTGCTTCTGAGCAGATTTACAGAATCAAAAATCTCTCGATGAAACTCAGAAAAAACGCTGAAAACTCGCTGAAAACGCAGAATTTTGTGCATTTGAGGACGAATTCATGCGTATTATGTTGTATTGGATAGATTTATGTGATTTGCGATACTTTGAAACCGCTGAGAATGTGGTAATTTTGACTTATTTCAAACTTCATATAACTGCAGATAGCGCTCTGAAAACAGGAGATATGATGTTTTTGTTGATGGATTCATACATACTATGAGTTCCCGAATAGGAATATGAACTTTTTGATTGTGAAAATCTGCCCGGAAAAGTGTGATTTCGACTTATTCCAAAGTTTGTAAAACTACGAATAGCACTCTAAAAACACGAAATATGATGTATTTGGTGCTAGATTCTGCCATATAACGCATTTCCGAAGCAAAATCTTGCTTCTGAGCAGATTTACAGAATCAAAAATTTCTCAACGAAACTCAGAAAAAAACGATGATAACTCGCTGGAAACGCAAAATTTTGTGCATTTGAGGGCGGATTTATGCGTATTATGTTGTATTGGATAGATTTATGTGATTTGCGATACTTTGAAACCGCTGAGAATGTGGTAATTTTGACTTATTTCAAACTTCATATAACTGCAGATAACGCTCTGAAAACAAGAGATATGATGTTTTTGTTGATGGATTCATACATATTATGAGTTCCTGAACAGGAATAAGAACTTTTTGATTGTAAAAATCTTCGCGGAAAAGCGTGATTTCGACTTATTCCAAAGTTTGAGAACCGCGAATAGCACTCTAAAAACACAAAATATGATGTATTTGGTGCTAGATTCTGCCATATAACGCATTTCTGAAGCAAAATCTTGCTTTGGAACCGCATTTCTGAAGCAAAATCTTGCTTTGGAACCGCTGAGAATGTGGTAATTTTGACTTATTTCAAACTTCATATAACTGCAGATAGCGCTCTGAAAACACGAAATATGATGTTTTTGTTAATGGATTCATACATATTATGAGTTCTTGAATGAGAATATGAACTTTTTGATTGTGAGAATCTGCCCGGAAAAGCGTGATTTTGACTTATTCCAAAGTTTGTAAAACTGCGAATAGCACTCTAAAATCGCGAAATATGATGTACTTGCTGCTAGATTCTGCCTCATAACGCATTTCTGAAGCAAAACCTTGCTTCTGAGCTGATCTACAGAATCAAAAATTTCTCAACGAAACTCAGAAAAAACACTGATAACTCGCTGGAAACGCAAAATTTTGTGCATTTGAGAACGGATTCATGCGTATTATGTTGTATTGGATAGATTGATGTGATTTGCGATACTTTAAAACCGCTGAGAATGTGGTAATCTTGACTAATTTCAAACTTCATATAACTGCAGATAGCGCTCCGAAAACACGAGATATGACGTTTTTGTTGATGGATTCATACATATTATTGGTTCTTGAATAGGAATATGAACTTTTAGATTGTGAAAATCTGCCCGGAAAAGCGTGATTTCGACTTATTCCAAAGTTTGTAAAACTGCAAATAGCGCTCTAAGAACACGAAATATGAAGTATTTGGTTCTAGATTTTGCCATATAACGCATTTCTGAACCAAAATCTTGCTTCTGAGCAAATTTACAGAATCAAAAATTTCTCAACGAGACTCAGAAAGAACTCTGATAACTCGCTGGAAACGCAAAATTTTGTGCATTTGAGGACAGATTCTAGCGTATTATGTTGTAATGGATAGATTTATGTGATTTGCGATACTTTGCAACCGCTGAGAGTGTGGTAATTTTGAATTATTTCAAACTTCATATAACTGCAGATAGCGCTCTGAAAACACGAAATATGATGTTTTTGTTGATGGATTCATACATATCGATTATGAGTTCCTGAATGAGAATATGAACTTTTTGATTGTGAAAATCTGCCCAGAAAAGCGTGATTTAGACTCATTCCAAAGTTTGAAAAACTGCGAAGAGCACTCTAAAAAGACAAAATATGATGTATTTGGTGCTAGATTCTGCCATATAACGCATTTCTGAAGCAAAATCTTGCTTCTGAGCAGATTTACAGAATCAAAAATTTCTCTACGAAACTCAGGAAAAACGCTGATAACTCGCTGGGAACGCAAAATTTTGTGCATTTCAGGACGGATTCATGCGTATTATGTTGTATTGGATGGATTTATGTGATTTGCGATACTTTGAAACCGATGAGAATTTGGTAATTTTGACTTATTTCAAACTTCATATAACTGCAGATAGCGCTCTGAAAACACGAGATATGATATTTTTGTTGATGGATTCATACATTTTATGAGTTCCTGAATAGAAATATGAACTTTTTGATCGTGAAAATCATCCCGGAAAAGCGTGATTTCGGCTTATTCCAAAGTTTGTAAAACTGCGAATAGCACTCTAAAAACACGAAATATGATGTATTTGGTGCTAGTTTCTGCCATATAACGCATTTCTGAAGCAAAATCTTGCTTCTGAGCAAATTTACAGAATCAAAAATTTCTCAACGAGACTCAGAAAAAACTCTGATAACTCGCTGGAAACGCAAAATTTTGTGCATTTGAGGACAGATTCTAGCGTATTATGTTGTAATGGATAGATTTATGTGATTTGCGATACTTTGAAACCTCTGAGAATGTGGTAATTTTGACTTATTTCAAACTTCATATAACTGCAGATAGCGCTCTGAAAACACAAGATATGATGTTTTTGTCGATGGATTCATACATATTATGAGTTCCTGAATAGGAATAAGTACTTTTTGATTGTGAAAATCTTCCCGGAAAAGCGTGATTTCGACTTATTCCAAAGTTTGTAAAACTGCGAATTGCACTCTAAAAACACGAAATAAGATGTATTTGGTGCTAGATTCTGCCATATAAACGCATTTCTGAAGCAGAATCTTGCTTCTGAGCAGTTTTACAGAATCAAAAATTTCTCAACGAGGCTCAGAAAAAACGCTGATAACTCGCTGAAAACGCAAAATTTTGTGCATTTGAGGACGAATTCATGCGTATTATGTTGTATTGGATAGATTTATGTGATTTGCGATACTTTGGAACCTTTGAGAATGTGGTAATTTTGACTTATTTCAAACTTCATATAATTGCAGATAGCGCTCTGGAAACACGAGAGATGATGTTTCTGTTGATGAATTCATACATATTATGAGTTCCTGAATGAGTATGAACTTATTGATTGTGAAAATCTGCCCGGAAAAGCGTGATTTCGACTTATTCCAAAGTTTGTAAAACTGCGAATAGCACTCTAATAACACGAAATATGATGTATTTGGTGCTAGATTCTGCCATATAACGCATTTCTGAAGCAAAATCTTACTTCTGAGCAAATTAACAGAATCAAAAATTCTTGAACGAAACTCAGAAAAACGCTGATAACTCGCTGGAAACGCATAATTTTGTGCATTTGAGAACGGTTTCATGCGTATTATGTGGTATTGGATAGATTTATGTGATTTGCGATACTTTGAAACCGCTGAGAATGTGGTGATTTTGACTTATTTCAAACTTCTTATAACTGCAGATAGCCCTCTGAAAACACGAGATATGATGTTTTTGTCGATGGATTCATACATATTATGAGCTCCTGAATAGGAATAAGTACTTTTTGATTGTGAAAATCTTCCCGGAAAAGCGTGATTTCGACTTATTCCAAAGTTTGTAAAACTGCGAATAGCTCTCTAAAAACACGAAATATGATGTATTTGGTGCTAGATTCTGTCATATAACGCATTTCTGAAGCAAAATCTTGCTGCTGAGCAGATTTACAGAATCAAAAATTTCTCAACGAGGCTCAGAAAAAACGCTGATAACTCGCTGAAAACGCAAAATTTTGTGCATTTGAGGACGAATTCATGCGTATTATGTTGTATTGGATAGATTAATTTGATTTGCGATACTTTGAAACCGCTGACAATGTGGTAATTTTGACTTATTTCAAACTTCATATAACTGCAGATAGCGCTCTGAAAACACGAGATATGAGGTTTTTATCGAAAGATTCATACATATTATGAGGTCCTGAATAGGAATATGAACTTTTTGATTGTGAAAATCTGCGCGGAAAAGCGTGATTTTGACTTATTCCAAAGTTTGTAAAACTGCGACTAGCACTCTAAAAACACGAAATATGATGTATTTGATGCTAGATTCTGCCATATAACGCATTTCTGAAGCAAAATCTTGCTTCTGAGCAGATTCACAGAATCAAAAATTTCTCAACGAAACTCAGAAAAAACGCTGATAACTCGCTGGAAACGCAAAATTTTGTGCATTTGAGGACGGATCCATGCGTATTATGTTGTATTGGATGGATTTATGTGATTTGCGAAACTTTGAAACCGCTGAGAATGTGGTAATTTTGACTTATTTCAAACTTCATATAACTGCAGATATCGCTCAGAAAACACGAGATATGATGTTTTTGTTGATGGATTCATACATATCATGAGTTCCTGAATAGGAATATAAACTTTTTGATTGTTAAAATCTGTGCGAAAAAGCGTGATTTCGACTTATTCCAAAGTTTGTAAAACTGCAAATAGCGCTCTAAGAACACACAATATGATGTATTTGGTGCTAGATTCTGCTATATAACGCATTTCTGAAGCAAAATCTTGCTTCTGAGCAGATTTACAAAATCAAAAATTTCTAAACGAGACTCAGAAAAAACGCTGATAACTCGCTGGAAACGCAGAATTTTGTGCATTTGAGGACGGACTCATGCGTATTATGTTGTTTTGGATAGATTTATGTGATTTGCGATACTTTGAAACCGCTGAGAATGTGTTAATTTTGACTTATTCCAAACTTCATATAACTGCAGATAGCGCTCTGAAAACACGGGATATGATGTTTTTGTTGATGGATTCATACATATTATGAGTTCCTGAATGAGTATGAACTTATTGATTGTGAAAATCTGCCCGGAAAAGCGTGATTTCGACTCATTCCAAAGTTTGTAAAACTGCGAATAGCACTCTAAAAACACGAAATATGATGTATTTGGTGCTAGATTCTGCCATATAACGCATTTCTGAAGCAAAATCTTACTTCTGAGCAGATTAACAGAATAAAAATTCTTGAACGAAACTCAGAAAAACGCTGATAACTTGCTGGAAACGCATAATTTTGTGCATTTGAGAACGGATTCATGCGTATTATGTGGTATTGGATAGATTTATGTGATTTGCGATACTTTGAAACCGCTGAGAATGTGGTGATTTTGACTTATTTCAAACTTCTTATAACTGCAGATAGCGCTCTGAAAACAGGAGATATGATGTTTTTGTCGATGGATTCATACATATTATGAGTTCCTGAATAGGAATAAGTACTTTTTGATTGTGAAAATCTTCCCGGAAAAGCGTGATTTCGACTTATTCCAAAGTTTGTGAAACTGCGAATAGCACTCTAAAAACACGAAATATGATGTATTTGGTGCTAGATTCTGTCATATAACGCATTTCTGAAGCAAAATCTTGCTTCTGAGCAGATTTACAGAATCAAAAATTTCTCAACGAGGCTCAGAAAAAACGCTGATAACTCGCTGAAAACGCAAAATTTTTGTGCATTTGAGGACGAATTCATGCGTATTATGTTGTATTGGATAGATTAATTTGATTTGCGATACTTTGAAACCGCTGACAATGTGGTAATTTTGACTTATTTCAAACTTCATATAACTGCAGATAGCGCTCTGAAAACACGAGATATGAGGTGTTTATCGAAAGATTCATACATATTATGAGGTCCTGAATAGGAATATGAACTTTTTGATTGTGAAAATCTGCGCGGAAAAGCGTGATTTTGACTTATTCCAAAGTTTGTAAAACTGCGACTAGCACTCTAAAAACATGAAATATGATGTATTTGATGCTAGATTCTGCCATATAACGCATTTCTGAAGCAAAATCTTGCTTCTGAGCAGATTTTCAGAATCAAAAATTTCTCAACGAAACTCAGAAAAAACGCTGATAACTCGCTGGGAACGCAAAATTTTGTGCATTTCAGGACGGATTCATGCGTATGATGTTGTATTGGATAGATTTATGTGATTTGCGATACTTTGAAACCGATGAGAATTTGGTAATTTTGACTTATTTCAAACTTCATATAACTGCAGATAGCACTCTGAAAACACGAGATATGATATTTTTGTTGATGGATTCATACATTTTATGAGTTCCTGGATAGAAATATGAACTTTTTGATCGTGAGAATCATCCCGGAAAAGCGTGATTTCGACTTATTCCAAAGTTTGTAAAACTGCGAATAGCACTCTAAAAACACGAAATATGATGTATTTGGTGCTAGTTTCTGCCATATAACGCATTTCTGAAGCAAAATCTTGCTTCTGAGCAAATTTACAGAATCAAAAATTTCTCAACGAGACTCAGAAAACGCAAAATTTTGTGCATTTGAGGACGGATTCATGCGTATTATGTTGTATTGGATAGATTTATGTGATTTGCGATACTTTGAAACCGCTGAGAATGTGGTAATTTTGACTTATTTCAAACTTCATATATCTGCAGATAGCGCTCTGAAAACACGAGATATGATGTTTTTGTTGATGGATTCATACATATTATGAGTTCCTGAATAGGAATATGAACTTTTTAATTGTGAAAATCTGCCCGGAAGAGCGTGATTTCGACTTATTCCAAAGTTTGTGAAACTGCGAATAGAACTCTAAAAACACGAAATATGATGTATTTGGTGCTAGATTCTGCCATATAACGCATTTCTGAAGCAAAATCTTACTTCTGAAAAGATTTACAGAATCAAAAATTTCTCAACGAAACTCAGAAAAAACGCTGATAACTCGCTGGAAACGCAAAATTTTGAGCATTTGAGGACGGATTCATGCGTATTATGTTGTATTGGATAGATTTATGTGATTTGCGATACTTTGAAACCGCTGAGAATGTGGTAATTTTGACTTATTTCAATCTTCATATAACTGCAGATAGCGCTCTGAAAACACAAGATATGATGTTTTTGTTGATGGATTCATACATATTATGAGTTCCTGAATAGGAATAAGTACTTTTTGATTGTGAAAATCTTCCCGGAAAAGCGTGATTTCGACTTATTCCAAAGTTTGTAAAACTGCGAATTGCACTCTAAAAACACGGAATAAGATGTATTTGGTGCTAGATTCTGCCATATAACGCATTTCTGAAGCAGAATCTTGCTTCTGAGCAGTTTTACAGAATCAAAAATTTCTCAACAAGGCTCAGAAAAAACGCTGATAACTCGCTGAAAACGCAAAATTTTGTGCATTTGAGGACGAATTCATGCGTATTATGTTGTATTGGATAGATTTATGTGATTTGCGATACTTTGGAACCTTTGAGAATGTGGTAATTTTGACTTATTTCAAACTTCATATAATTGCAGATAGCGCTCTGGAAACACGAGAGATGATGTTTCTGTTGATGAATTCATACATATTATGAGTTCCTGAATGAGTATGAACTTATTGATTGTGAAAATCTGCCCGGAAAAGCGTGATTTCGACTTATTCCAAATTTTGTAAAACTGCGAATAGCACTCTAAAAACACGAAATATGATGTATTTGGTGCTAGATTCTGCCATATAACGCATTTCTAGAGCAAAATCTTACTTCTGAGCAGATTAACAGAATCAAAAATTCTTGAACGAAACTCAGAAAAACGCTGAAAACTCGCAGGAAACGCATAATTTTGTGCATTTGAGGACGAATTCATGCGTATTATGTTGTATTGGATAGATTAATTTGATTGGCGATACTTTGAAACCGCTGACAATGTGGTAATTTTGACTTATTTCAAGCTTCATATAACTGCAGATAGCGCTCTGAAAACACGAGATATGAGGTTTTTATCGAAAGATTCATACATATTATGAGGTCCTGAATAGGAATATGAACTTTTTGATTGTGAAAATCTGCGCGAAAAAGCGTGATTTTGACTTATTCCAAAGTTTGTAAAACTGCGACTAGCACTCTAAAAACACGAAATATGATTTATTTGATGCTAGATTCTGCCATATAACGCATTTCTGAAGCAAAATCTTGCTTCCGAGCAGATTTTCAGAATCTAAAATTTCTCAACGAAACTCAGAAAAAACGCTGATAACTCGCTGGAAACGCAAAATTTTGTGCATTTGAGGACGGATTCATGCGTTTTATGTTGTATTGGATAGATTTATGTGATTTGCGATACTTTGAAACCGCTGAGAATGTGGTAATTTTGACTTATTTCAAACTTCATATATCTGCAGATAGCGCTCTGAAAACACGAGATATGATGTTTTTGTTGATGGATTCATACATATTATGAGTTTCTGGATAGGAATATGAACTTTTTGATTGTGAAAATCTTCCCGGAAAAGCGTGATTTCGACTTATTTCAAAGTTTGTAAAACTGCAAATAGCACTCTAAAAACACGAGATATGATGTATTTGGTGCTAGTTTCTGCCATATAACGCATTTCTGAAGCAGAATCTTGCTTTTAAGCAGATTTACAAAATCAAAAATTTCTCAACGAAACTCAGAAAAAACGCTGATAACTCGCTGGAAACGCAAAATTTTGTGCATTTGAGGACGGATTCATGCGTATTATGTTGTATTGGATGGATGTATGTGATTTGCGATACTTTGAAACCGCTGAGAATAGTGTTGCCACGAGACGAGACGAGACGAGACTTCAGTGAGTCTCGTCTCGGTCTCGTGGTGGTCTCGCCTAGCTCAGTCTCGTCTCGGTCTCGCCTTGGTCTCGAGTAGGCCAGTCTCGTCTCGGTCTCGAGTCTCGACGAGAGTCTCGCCATGATTTTTCAAAATTACATATTCTTACATGCGGGAATCGAATCGTTCTATTTGATTATTATTTGCTATGAATTCGATCAAAAATATGTATTTGTGTGTTTAGTGCGCAAAGTTATGTTCTATAGTTTGCTCATGAGCCCCTAGACGTGAGCTTCTGACTCACTTCATAATCGTTAAGAACCATAAAAACACTTCGCTACAGAGACTGTCATTTGACGTAATTTTATAGACTCTCGACACATGCACCACCTATCGGACAATTAGAGAAGTGATTCAATGTCATCATCGTTGAAGACAGTCTTCCAGAAGTAAGAGACTAGGTTAAGTCAGTTTTCTAAGCTCAATGTCAGATTTGACATTCGTATGTTATAAAATAGTAAAAATAGAATGAAATTATACCATTATAATTGATAATAAATCAGAAGAATGATAGAATCAGATCTCAAATATTGTTTTCAACTTACTGCCAGCATAAAGTTGTCGATCATATTGTTCGCACCAACATACAATATTCAAGTTCCTATAAATGTAACTATGACATAACAACATTGACATAGAGACTGCGATCTGTCCTCAAGCTGTCTCTATGAACCAGAATAGGACCTCTGAAGCCACGAGGATTCGAGATAATAAAGAGAAAATAGTTTTATGCAACAAATGTGTAAACTTAAGCATTATGACGAGGTTAAGGCTATACATTTCAAATCAAGAATCGCTGAGTTACAAAAAATTATTTCCGAGTTTTATAATGCTAGTTGATGCCACACGATATTTTTTCTACGATTCTCAAAATAAATTCATATAAACTAAATTCAGGTCACGAAAGCGTTCATATGAATTGATGGTAGAACTGAGATGCCTACATGCTAAGTTACGCATTGTTTGCGATGTGTAAACCACTAAATTCAGAGGTGGATGAAGAAAATCAAATTTTCAAATGAGGTTATGTTATTGACTGTGAGTAACGAGCTATATGGTTCAAATTGAAAAAAATTCATGGAGAAATAGTATTGAATCTCTCTTTCTAAGGCCCAGTCCAGCCTAATCTGATATAATTTTGAATGAAATCAGATGAGATACTGGAATATGACCAGGAATCTCATAGGAGACGATTTATGTAACATATTGTGAAAATAAATTATAGTATGATAATATTTTCTTTCATTATTTTGATAGATTTTCATGAAATTAAATGTCTTGTGCTAGTATTGGGACTTATTGTCCTTCTATTATACAATCTTATAATATAAAATCTGCTGCGGCCACACAGTACTTTCCCAACCATAAATTTTATGGCCGGTTTCATCGATGTTTCATAGATGCAAAGGGTCGCATCAATCAATTGCATATTGCTAATGGCTGTCATTGTTCCAATAATGGATATCGATTATATCTAAATCTCTGCACAAAACAAGTATTTTTGAAAAAAAAGAGTCCTTTTCTAGATTCTTTAATTCATTCGAACATACAGTTTCGTCATTCAATCACTTAAATATCATAACATGAATTCTACTGATTATATATTCTATATTCCTACTTAGCCTCTCACCCCGAGAGCTTAAGATTGATACCAAACTAGACATCATTTGAATAACTTGCTCAAAACAATTGACAATCGTTTGGATATCCTATTTCACACTTTTGCTAGTATTAATCTTGCTGGAGCTTCAATTTGATACGAAACATGATAGAATCGAGTAACTTAATTTGAAAAAACAATTGGAAAAATATTGGTACATAGGCCAAATATGAAGTATATATTCTGAAAGAGAGGTAGAAGAAATGATTGTCTCAATCGGAGACCCTTTCCATCAGTCAACATTCGAACTCAACTATTATTACTGCAGTTTGTAGGTATTTACCTACTTGCTCTATAGAATTACTTTCGGAAGAAGTAAAGATGGATTTCAAGTGATTATGATACAAGTCTCGTCGAGAGTCTCGCGAGACTCTCGCCGAGACTCGACTCTGGTCTCGTCTCGGTCTCGACTTTTGGCTCGAGACCCATTCCATGGTCTCGTCTCGACTTTTTGAGGCGAGACGAGACGAGACCGAGACTGGTCTCGAGTCTCGTGGCAACACTAGGTATAGGTTCTAGGATCTTGAAATGTGTACCTCGCATTATGGTTGCAATCGTCTGTACTAGAAATGCACTTTACCTAATATTTTTCTGAATTCTCCGCATAAATCTAGAATGTAGCATCCAAATGATCATCTCCTATTTTCGTCCCAATCGACTAAACCGAAAGTGCACTTCATATTACAGACTTTTCGAATTTTTCTCATGAATTCAAAATAATCAGTCGCAGAATATTAAGATTTCGTATTAAGCCTTTTTATAGCATCTAGTAGTACACCTTGCATTATGATTGTGATCGGCTAAGCCGGGAGTGCAGTTTACTCGAAACATTTTTTAATTTTCCGCATAAATTCAAATCGATTGAACGTATAGAATATTAGAATACAATATTCAAGATGATAGTAGTGTCTAGATGCTCATATACTATTTTCATTGAGATCGACTGAATTGAAAGTGTACTATACTTGACGATTTTGGAATTTTGCGCATAAATTCAGAACTGTTAGCCGTAGAATCCTGGAAATCAGTATTTAGGAATGTTGTGACATAAGAATGATGACATACTGTTTCCATAGCAATCGACTAGCCGTGAAATGATGAGATGTTGTGTTTGATTACATATATATATATATATATATATATATATATATATATATATATATATATATATATATATATATATATATATATATATATATATATATATATATATATATATATGTATATATATCCAATGATGTACAAGTAAGTCACGTGATGTCCACGTCGAATTTTTTTTATTTTATGCTAGAGCGTTTTAATAGATGATAGATCTGAGCTACTGGACGTCCAATTTAGTAAGTTAATATCATGTTCTGATAAGCATATCTTGATTCTTCTAGCTGCGTCACATGTAGCACCATCTTGCCAGAAAATGTTCTGATTTTCTGCATACTCCAAAAATTTTATAGATGATATCAGACAGTATTTAAGAATATTCCTGTATTTATCAACGTTGACAGTTCCTTCTATAAAGTGCAATATTCCAACACCTTGAGGAAATTACACTTTTTCACATGAACAATCGGTTTGATATACTTTGTTTCTTGTTCTTAAAATCCAACTTTCACTATCCCCTACAAAAACTACATATCTGGATTCGTCAGTTCAAATGACCGAATGCCATTCGGTTTGTGTTTATAATTTTTTGCCTGAATTAATTGGCTCTTTTCCCGCTTAACTGCTAGAAGTGGTTTATCTTTTGCTTACAAATTTAAATGAATTCCTAAAAATTGTTTCATTTTCTCGATTATAAGATTCGCCTTATAGAAGATAAAGCCTAATTACTTGATAGCACAAAGACATGTCGATCTCGAAAATTCTTCTCCAACTGCTTTATTCCATTCCACGTTTATTTTTCCACAGTTCGCATTATAATTCAGTTTCAATATACGGCGCAAAGATCTTAAATTTGCTGTAGATATTTTCTGCACGATTAGGCGTTTTCATGTGTTTATCGGCCCTCTATTCGAAATGGTATGTTGATTTTACCAGCAAATTGTGGTTACTATGGTTATGTTGACTAACCGTCCATAGGCAAAGGCAATAAACAAAAAATTGAGGATTTTCACAGAAAAATATTCATTTATTTATCTTTATTTGTAATTGAATATTCACAATAAAATGTCAAACTTGACAGCTGACGACGAATAAACAATCATCAATAGTAACTCAATTTGAAAAGAAAATTCGGATCCATTTTTTGGGTAGATCTTCCAATCGTGCAAAAATTTTTGTGAGCATTAAATACTGTACCGATTTCGTAAGATATTAGGAAACCTTGCCAAGGCTCCGCCTCCAAACTATTATTCTCAATCGGTAAAATGTACCTACTGACCTTAATACTTAAATTAATATTGGAAGTTTTTCCCAAATTCAATTCTTGCTGCGTTGATCCGATTGATTTGTACAATTTCAACATATTTTCAATTTTGCCATAAGAATTACCAGAATTGAACAATTTAACTAAAACTTCATGTAAATCGTTTGATGAAGATATACCACGAACCGTAATTGTAATAGTATATTGTGCAACAAGTGCGATAAGTTGTCGATTCCCTACGAGAACGAAATTGGGCGCACGAACGAAGTGAGAGCGCTCATTCGCTCAAGTGGGCAATTGACAACATCGCATGAATTGCAGATACTATTTTTTATTACGAATGCGGGATGAGTATTATGTATTTTGCGCTTATTTTTTCCGGGCGGTAAATGGTTTGCGTGCGACAAATTTATTTGTCGCACGCAAATTATACTTGGGGCATTCAAAAGCCAAAGAGCCATATACCGCCTGAAAAAACGTGCGCAAAATAGTATTTGTCCTGCATGAGTAATAAAAAAACTATTTTTGTTATACTAATTATTGTCAGTGATCTAAAAACAAATAATGATATTATGTATTTGTTTCATTCCAGGCAACACTCTTGAAGATAAATATGATGATGCAAGCTTTGTTGTACTCATGGGCAAAATGATATGAATTGTATATTATATTACCAAGTTGGCGATTTTATGTTGATGCATAATTATTCACTTGCAATTTTTCCCATAAATATGAACCAAAACTACACTGTTTAAGAAAAGTATATGCTGAGTAAATTATTTTTTTCCTGTATATTAAAATACAATTTTCTTAATTTCGAAAAGTTTTTGCTGAGCCAAATGATATGATTCTGGGTTCGTAAATGCGAAGCATACGAATAACAAATTGTATAGAAAATAGGAATATAAATAATTCAAAATTTTGAAAACTAAAAAACTAGTAACTAAAGCATATCTTGTGATTTTGGTTTACTGCATTCTTTGCTGTCAATTTTATTGAGATACAAGTCAAATATTTTTGACTCCAGCTGAAATTATTGGAAAAGCAAACAATATTATTGTAACGAAACTCAACTCGTTTGTGGGTTTAATAAATTTATTTTCACTTAAATCTACAATAATACATCTAAAGATCTACTAATAGATACTCCTACTTATAAAAGACCGTAAATTAGGCACTATCACTACACTTATTTATTATTTACATAGTAACACCGTCTGCTATTTATTTTCATTGCTTCTCATTTATCTCGACTAGTTCGCTTATTTATTTTCAATCCGACTCGCTTAGTATCTGGGCTACCAATAATTCCTTGACTCGACCTTGTCCGGGTTTAAATATCTCCATCTAGAGTTTCTCGAAGTCTCTAGAAAGTTCTAGTAAGCTTCCAGAAATCTAGAAGCTTAGTGTATATGACTCAGTTGCGTTTGCCACCTGTATAAAGTAGCATAGGTACAATTTTGTTAAAAAGTGCATTATGAAAAATATAGGAAACTAATCCAAGCATATATTTCTGGCATATTTTTCTTGGACTTGTTAATGAATTAAAAATGAGAATATCTAATACAAAAAATATCAATATTAAATAGTCGATTCTTTATTTATGCTTACTATTTTTTACCATAGATATTTGAATGTAAAAAGTTTCTGTGTGATGCTCGAGTGTTCTTGATAAAAATACAAACGGAACGACTGTTTTTGGAAGCTCCGTGGGTGCATTAAAAACTTTTTACACGAGTGTTTTACAACGTTTTATCTTTAGCCGTCTAAATTGTCGTAAAGTAGGAAGCAACACAAACGATGTGTAGAATGAATATTTTTTGCATTTCAGGAGCTACCATCATCTGTCCACGCGCCACTGATAAATGGCGAAACCGAAATTTATTTTTCCTGTGAATTCATGTTGATAGAGCTGTCTACAATCAATCCAATCAAACAAGTAAACTTGTCGTACGCTAACTATTTACCGCCCGGAAAAACTAACGCTAAATAATACTCAGCCCACATTGAAGTGGAGTATTTTGTGGCCCTAACCGTGAGTTTTATCCACGCTTCAATTTGTGATACACGTGTCAGCCGGCGGAACCTCAGATAGCTCGCTGAAAACACGTTTTACTTTTTACCGGGAAAAGAAATTTTACTGATACACAATAAAATTAAAATTAATTAACAACTAATAGAATCTGTCATTTGAACTCGACTGAGATGTTTCAATCAGATATCACTTTCTTCTAGTTTTATATCTATTATTAGGTAATTGGCATGTAATGCTAAACGATAGGTTAACTAGCGGTGAAATTCATAACTTGTAGTTGAGAAATAAGTCATAAGCAGGAATTTTAATATAAATGTTATGTGTTTATTGTTAATAATTTTCTTCTGTAAAGTGCAGCATTTTGATTTACTAGGTACATAGTTTCCATGAAGAGCAATTTACATTGCTATGTACCTGAATATAAATCTTCATCAAAATAACATAAAAGTATCATTTTTATGTATTTCCACAACAAGAAAAGAAATTGTGCCGATTGAGAATATAAACGATCGGTTGAACAGAGTTTTGAAATTGGAAAAAAAATTGGGTTGAAGTTTTCTACGTATATTCATTGCATTTCACTGATACTGACTATTTTAATCGATTTTTTTAACTCTTGAAAAGAAAATTCCAAGAAATGAAAATTTAAGATGTGGTAGATACTCATGCTTCACAATTGTTTGATTGCATAGTTTCAGGATTAACATTTATTGAGACTTTGATAACAAAAAATTGCAGAACTAAAAGGTGTCATAAATCTTCCATCCGTAAACGTATGTTAATAACTTAAAAAAAATCAAAAACGTATTCAAGCTGTGCGCATGTTTCTGAATAATTTGGTCCGAACTTCAGTTTGTGAAGAATTAATTTTATAAGGTGTTAATTAAAAAACTGGTTCTAAGAGTTTTAATATGAGAAATCAGTTTTTATAAAGACATACTCTTGGAAAAAAATGAGTGATCATTCTATTATTTTAGACATAAATTCTGCTCCCAAAGTTGACTCTAAAATAAATAGCTCTTAACACATACAGAGTTATAAAGAATAAAAACAGGAATAATATAATCAATAAATAAAAAACTATGTGATGAATGGAATAATTATACGTGCTAAACAATTATAAAAGATTATAAAAGTCGTCTAATATTATACAGTTGCTTGATATTTATTTTCTACATTCGTTGAAAAGCTTAGCTTTCAGCTGCTCAATATTGTCAAGATTTTCTTTATTTAAAGATTATTTCAATTGTCTCCACATAAAGAAATCGCAAGTGTCAAATCGGGTGCCCGAGTAGGCCTATTAATTTTTTCTTCTCTGCCAATCCAACTATTCTGGAATGTAATATTTGAATTACCGTACTCTATTAGCTATTACTCGTATATGCAGAACAGCTATCAACCATTATGTTGAAACCACACAATTTTCAAATTTAAAGCTGTCATCTCTAGTCCTATCTTTTCAATAAGATATTCAAAACACTTTTCTGAATCGATTTTATCAATAAAAATTTGCTGTGCCCAACACAGTACTTTTTCAACCATGAATTATATGGCTAGTTTAAATGTGAAGTATAGTATTAATTAATTGCATATTTCAAAATGACAGCTGTCATTATCAAGCTTACAGATCGCGGTTATATGAAATTACCATTTTATTTTACAATAGTCATAAATTTATGTCCAGTTGCTTTAATTGAGCCTAAAGTTGTGAAAAAAAAAAACATTTAAAAATCGAAAAAGTTATTCATTTTAGATTTTTACTAAGCTCATCTCCACGAGAGCTTCTTGTTGATACCAAACTAGACATCATTTAAAATCAATTACAATCGTTGAAATATCCTCTTTGACACTTTTACTAAAATAACTAAATAATAATTCTAATTCCATATTATGATTTCCATTCTTTACTTCACAAAAATATAATGAATTTTATAATAATTGGAGCTTTCATAATAACAAATGATCAACTAATAATTTTGAAAAATATTATTACCAACTATTCAATGATCAATTTTAGTTATTTTATATTTTATGATAAATACTCAATATGCCCCGAATATAATTTTTTCAATTCAATTTTTTCTATATTCATACTTTTTTAGTCTACAGCTCACATGAATTCCTACTGGTTAACAGATACGTCCATTTGAAGAGGTGTCCGGTAGATGTAGCGCGGTGTCGTTATTGCAAATATTTACAGAGCTATTAGTTTGAAGCGCTCAATGTCGGTGGAGGAAAATTTTTCAAATATCAGTTTATTATTTCGTTGATTTCATTTGAAATATTCATCAATTTATTCAATAGAATATTTTTTGATTGAACTTGCATTCTTTCTATAGCTACAAATATATGGCTATTCTATAATTCAATCGATGAATAGATCGACAAGACTCTCGTACATAATTCAGATGTTGTTTTATATATATTTATTGTCAATACATTTTGATTTAGAAGTTTTGTTTTCAGCTGAGTTTTGAGATTTATTTTCTATCATTGATGGGTTTTAATTTTTTTCTGTATTTCGATCTTTAGTTTTCTGTTTGTGATAATTTGTTTTACTCTCTTTCGATGAAATTTGAGCTCATACATAGATATACATAAAGCAAATTTTGGCTCGTTGTTTTTTTATCTTTACATGGCTTTAAATTTGATTCTGCTGAGGAATAATTACAAGTGTTGAGCTTAGATTTTTTATTTTCAGCCTAATTTTGGTTTTTATTCTATATATTTGAGGAGACTCTTAATTTTTTGTCTGTATCTCGTGTTTTATTTTCTATTCACCGAGGTGAATATTTATTTTTATTACATTTGATCAGTTTTGAGCTTTGACTTGGTGAGTCATTATTTTTCTGTGTCCTCTTATATTATATTTAAGCCTTTGCTACCCATAATGTAAATTCGGCCACGGTTATTTAATGTTATGATTTGTACGTTTGATTATACATAAGATTTCAATTAAAATTGTATAAGGATTTTAAATTTTTTGAAAAATCCAAAGATTTATAATAATTGTAGAAAAAAGCTGATCATGAGAGCCTGTGATCTAGTTTCTATCGGCAAATATAAGTACTTATTTTCAAGGCAATACTAGATTCCCATCCTGATACTTGATCGTTGACTTGAGTTATTGATTAACAGTAAGTTATACGATAAATTTTTATGGAATACGAACTGTGGATACTATTTTGGATCGTTTTAAGTTTATTAGGAAAAGTTTTGCAAATTTTGTTTAAAGCAATCAACAAGTAGACAGGACCGTACTTGAAATTTTCATACTGGCATGTTAAAACAAAAATGATTGAAAATAATTTATTATAGCTGGTACCAAAAAAGTTTAACAACTTATGAGTCGATATTATTTGATAATTACCCAATATCAATGATTGATAACTTAATATAATGAAAGCTATCGATATTATTTTCATATAGAATACCGGTAGCCAAAATTATCACGCAATCCTAATTCGAACTGGGTACAAAAATGAATTTAGAAAATAGGGAATAATAATTGTAGAAATATAAAGTATTCAGATTGAATATTGTAGATAAGCTGTAAAAATACAATTAAATAATAAATGTATGTCGGCAGAATTAAAAATACCTATCTTCACAAGCGTACCTAGGTAAAATAGCACCTGTAACAAGGACTGGAAATTGTGGTCCATATTGAAAAAAATCAAATTAACGCGCTATCTGTACTTCACTTAAACTAGGGTTACATAGCTTATGTTATGTCAGGTCTATGTTATGTTTCTATCTCTATGTTATGTTATGTCAACTGACACAAATAAGTGCCGCTATCATGCGTAGGATTTTAGAACTACATATTTTCATTATCGAAATTATTTAGAATTTCATTCACGCTCTCATGTAATTTTTTCTCTCACAATATGTTTATGATTCTTACGATTTTCATAATACAAAATAGAATTTGGGATTATTTTCTACTAATGTAATTAATAAATGTTTCTTCATCTTTTGAGGTTAGAAGAAACGTCAAAAAATAATAATCGTCAACTGCGCCGGCGCAGACATAACACAGCGTCCGAAAGTTGAGTTGAAATCAACTGTTGTGTTATGTCAAATGACATTACAAACATGACATAACTTATGTGACATGTTTCATAAGTTTTGATAGGTCTTAACATAATGACATAACATAACATAAGCTATGTGACCGTAGCTTTATGGTATTTAATTCTGACACAACGGTTTGATCACAAATGTGATAGAATTTTTCCTTTTTTTCTTCAACAACACTGAAGTAGAGATTACTATTTCTGCATAATTAAACTGAAATAAATGATAAAAATTATGACATTGCAAGCTGTCTATTCAAACAACGTGCCACTGGCGTTCATGGTACGTATTCGGCCTTAGATACGATTTTGTATTATCCTAAGCACAAAATGAACTCCAAGAAGGATGGGAAAGTATAATTTGAAAATATTAAAGCACTAGGTTGTTCAAAGCAAAATAAATTTGGAACTGGTTTTCTACTGATTTCATGCGCTTTGGGCTCGATAAAGTAAATAAATAATGGGGAATAGGGAATAAAGAAACAAACAGTTTATAATTAGGTATGGTATGTATCTAAGTATTGAGATAAGCTTACATATATTAATTATTTGTTTAAAAAAAATTTCAACATGAACAAATTAATATAAAAATCGATTGTTCGGCAATTAAAAGAAAGAAGAATCATCAGAAATAATTGCTACTTAAAATATCAAGAACTAATATAGTTAGATATATCAAATTCATAAAATTATAAAAAAAAAAGAATCCGGCAGCGATCTCCTTTTATGTTTAAATGTTGATTGAAAATGTTGATACCAGTTTAGACGAGATGCTCACATAGTACTAGCATTCTTACACACTTCCACTTTTCGATCGCCCATCACCAGAGCATGCATTTCATCAATGATTTCTGAAGTAGTTACCTCAACAGGAGATCATTCAGAACGTTTAGCGGCATTTGTACTCATATGACCACTCCTAAAATTTTGAAATTTATAAATCGTTATAATCGACAGTGCAGATTTACTATAATGTTTATCCAGATACTCTTTAGTCTCCTGAGGCGATTCGTCATTCCTGATGTAATGTTTTATCAACACACGAAATTCTCTTTTGCCAATTTTCTGGAAATCAGTCAACGGTTCGAACGGACACGTCAAACACAGAATAATAAATCAATATTGCTGAAATTTGATGTGATTACCTCCGAGAAACGCTACTAACTGAAAGTTATCTGAATACACACCAGTGTCACCTCCGTATAAGTCAGAATATATTAAATAGGTATAAATTACTCACTTTCGATATTGGAACAACGTATTGAAGTACGTTTAGTAATAAGCTTATTATTGAATAATTTTTGGTGGTATTTTCCTATGAAAGATTGACAGGACTGCATAAAATACACTTAATATTTGAGCATTTAATAACATTGTCTTGAATAAAATTTTAAGCAAAAATCTGGTTGTAGAAGGCTTTAGAACTCGCCTGCTTGCTTTCGCTATTATGATCGTGTCCTCATTTGTACCTTGTAGTATATCAACTTGTCTTCTGTATCTTATGATTCAAACTCTGTTATAATTCTGCTATTTTGTTTAATGGCGCTATAACATCAACAATTATATCTTGTAAACTGGCAATAATCCCTAATCGGAGACACTAAACTAAGCCTTTTATTGAGTCTAAAGAATGCTAGTTGATGGTAATCTGCTCTGAGCGTCTCTTCTTCGTGACATAGTGCCGTATTTCAATTAATTTAACCGAAATACCCGTCAGGCGAATTGTGGTTCGTTATTTCTGTTTTCTTGTTCCGGGTAAACTGACTGATCCTGTTTCTATTTCCTATATTGTAACCATATTGTTTAGAAAGGTTAGTTATTGAGTACCGGCATGGTACTGAAGCGAACGTAGAAGGTTCTACACAGACAAATTTTTGTTACAAGAAAATATATGTATTTTTACTTGGAATCCAATAGATTTATGGGATAAATATAGATTCATGCTCATATTGATTATTTTTTATTTTTTTTTTCATATACAGGATGTAATGGGTTCTGTGAAATGAAATTTGATGGTACAAACATAGTATTGAGTGTGCTAATCATGGATCAAAAATAATTTTACTGAAATTCGTAGACAACGGTAGTTTGCAAAAAGATATCATTTTTGGTACTACTGGTTGTAACACTTCGATATAAAATAAAGAAAAAAAGTTATGCTATGTTCACAGCAGAATTTATTATAATCAAATTAATTAAATAATTAAGTTTCCAACAACTGCAGAATAAAATAAAATTTATACTACACAAGATGTCACATGAATCATAAGAAAATAATTAGAGAATTTATTATCAATTTTAAAATGCTCAAAGTTATCACTGATCACAGCAATACACAATGCAGCACGTTGAATCAGGGAAACGGTACACTTGACGGAAGTTAATATGTTGATTATTATTCCTTCCCTATTTTCAACACACTCTTGCAGTACTTCAGTAATTGCGGTGCATCTTGGTTATCATATACTAATGCCTTCGAAAAATAGAGGATTAGGATCTGATGATTTCGGCGGCCATGATATTTGACCACCACGTCCAATTCAATGATCTTCATATGCAGTATCTCAATATTCTGTCGCATATCTGCTGTGATGCGGATAGTCCAGGAAACGATCGCCTTTAATGTTCCCTGATCGGACTTACGGCCAAATATATATATATGAAATTATATTTATGAATCGATTAGGTATTTAGTAGTCAATAGGATGCCAGACTCTACGAATGCAGGATCCTGTCCTGAGTGTCGAAAAAAAAGTCAATTCTGATCAAGTTTTCCGACGTAACTTTCCTGATAGAACTTTCTATTGAAAGTAATACCAATCGATAGCGGATGTCAAGTATTTTAAGAAAAAATCAGGGTGCCACCTCCTGTCCTGTCCAGGAGGGCGGTAGCCAGCTCTAAGTGTAACCCATTTTCGTATTAAACCTCTTTGATCGAGCTTACGATATATATTTTTTTCAAATTGAACTCGAATCTTCCTGACCACGAAAAAACTAAAGTACCGCCTCTCTACCTGTCTTTTTTTACGGCCTTTTTACGGCTCTTAATTTCCATATTTTAACAATTATTGAGCACACAGCAAATGAGTCCGGAGCACTAGTTGGCATTTTTTGAACTTAACAAATAATTAATATTTTAGTCAATAACAGCCGAAGATTTGAAATCAGAAAAAGGAAAGAATTTGAAAAATGATTCTCAAATAATTTTTTCAAGAGCAATGTCCGAAGAATCTCTTTGACAGTTGAGCAATATGAATTTTATTCATCCAGTTCAAATATACAAGCCATGAAAATTGTTCAACGTTATCCAATATTTTGGGAAATTTTGGTCAAATTTAGGGACTAATATCTAATATTGTGTGTATTTTAGGGACATTTGATATGAAAGAGATAATTTCGTAGTCCAGATATTTTAATAGTTTCAAATATAAGGTACAATATCAAAAAAGAGTAGATATCACATATTTATGGTAAAAAAACTATCATTATTTTGTGAATGAATCTTAAAAGCAGAGGATAATAATTGTTAATATATAAAAAAGCCGGATCTTCAAAGTGCTAATTTTCATGTGAATCTAAATCTTCGCTTGAATTTTCATGTAAATTTCCGTCTGAAGTTCCCTCTTAAAATATCAGACTAATTTATGTGATCATGGAGTGCTGATATTACTCAATTATCGTTTCTTTGTGCTCTTGTGTATGAAAATAAGTTCATTATTCATCGTGAAGTTAATTAGCATTTTCGATAATCCTTTAGACTCGTATATGTTAATGTGTCGCATTGAATTTCCATTTGAAAATGTTACTACATTAAAGAGATTAATTAACTTTGGTTATATACAAATACAAGACTCAATTTTTGGGACTTCGAAGAATAAATTTTTGAAACTTGAATCTGCTAATAGATAAGCGTGAACTTTTCACATAAAACAGAATGAAATCTATAGAAAATACAGCAAAAAACAGTGAATCACCATTTTAGTATTAAAATGCCGTTTCTAATAAATACTTTTAACGCACTTTTGTCTACTATCCAAGCCTAGAGTATTTTAAGTTTTTATTCCTATTTTATTACGAATATCCATGTAATCTCAAACTTTTGCTGACTAGAACTGAATACAATTATTGCTTCATAAAAATTTTAGTTTTGTATTTCAGTCTTCTTATTAGAATAAGGTCAATTTTAGTATGATAATTGATGCTATAATAAGATTAATTCTTCAAGATATTTTTGCAAAAAAATCTATTGAAATGTAGGTTATCATTAGTTTATATAATGTATGCGGGGAATATTGTATTACGAACAAATAATTAAAAATCCCTGTTGTATCAGTAGTTCCAGCTATACTCTCTATATAAATCACTGATCTCTAATAAACACTGGATTGGGTTTAGGCCGCTGGAATGCGGCCCCAATTGAGCGTCGCCATCTTGGCAAAAACTGAGGTTCTGTGTCAATTGGTGACAGTTCAGTATGGTGTTGGGACGCAATTTTATACTGAATAAATTTTGTTTATCTATTTAAATGTAGATATATTAATACATAATATTCTTATTGTTTTATTTTATTAGGAAAACTCAACTGAAAAAGTTTGAAGATATAACTTATTCCTATTTTCAGTGAATTATTACTTTTTACAGGTTTTATGGAGACCTAGAAGGATACATCAATTCATTATGTTGAAGTAATCAAACGATTTGATTTTCAATTTTAGATTAAATTGAAAATATCATGAATAATAAAATCATATTGTTGGGCAATGTTACAAAGTTATGATAACAAATTTGATTAATATATCAAATTTAATATAAAATATCTTGCTCACAAAATTAATCGCTGGACTGCTAACTTGTGCTTACTTACGAACAATAAAATCTTGATTATTGAATGTATTATTATTCTCCTATCATGTATAGTAGATATTTAAAATTATTAGTTTTGAATAGGCAATATTATCGCAGAAATGCACTTCATTTATTCATATAGGTAAATTCATAGTTTTAAATTCTAGGTAACAAAAATTTATAAAACTATTGAACGGATTAAATAATACTAAACTACAATGTTTAAAAAATAGTTAAAACACTGACACTAAAAAGTTCACAAATATTTTTAACTATTAATAAATATTTCAACTATTATAACAATTTTTTACTTTTGTTGATTATTAATGTATGTATTTTAATATATATTGAGAATAATATCATCATCTTATTTGCATTATACTTTGAATTTCATCGAGTGTCTTCTATAAGTGTTTTGAATTTGCCGCCGAATAGTGACACAAAACCTCAGTTCTACTGTCAAGGCCGCCGTTCAACCGGGGCCGCTTTCAGATGCCAGAATACGGTCTAAACCCAATCCAGTGTTATATAGAGATCAGTGATATAAATACTATAATGTATACGATGCGGTGGTACATCACGTGACCGATATTGGTGTCAAGTGTCAAGTTTTGTGATGCAGGCTGATATAAATATAAATGATAGCCTAACTTATGTCAAAAAGCTGTTCAAATGATTTTTACACTACTTAGCTCGTGCTCTTAATCCTAACTTGTTCTGTAGATTGACCATTGTTTTAATCTATTACAACTTCATTACCCTTTGTTAACTTTTGTGGTATAAATTAATGAATAGTAAATAAATAATTAGTTCATTTTCAAATAAACAATACTTCTGAGCAAACAGTATTATTAAAGTAATTATAAATATTTGAAAAGATAAATTGTGTAATCGTGCCTGGATGTGCGGAAAATATACCATTACTATATTTGAAATTGAAAATATCTAGCATTAGTCACTCAGTGACAATAATAGAAAAGTCACGGGAAACAATAGGTATCGTAATGAGTATATCATGGCATGATGGTAATTGGGAATTAATTTCATCTTACAACATAATTTGATGCATTAAATCTTCTTGCAATAAAAAAGTTCAGTTTCAATTTCACAAACAAAAATTATGGTTATTAATTAACATAATGATGTGTCATGAAAATAGATCTGCATTTACTCTTGAAAGGGTAAGAACAAAACCTGAATTTCAAAACTCAATACTCACTCAACTATAAAAAGTTAATAAAAACGACTTTTGAATTTAAATTCTGTATATTCATTGGAAACTTTGACGTTTCGATCCTTTGACCAAGGATCTTTTTCAGAAAACAATGAAATTCTGAAAATTCTGAAAAAGATCCTTGGTCAAAGGATCGAAACGTCAAAGTTTCCAATAAATATACAGAATTTAAAATCAAAAGTCATTTTTATTAAATACAATTCTGAAAAATGTATAGATTATTATAAACAGTTAGTTATTGGAAAAAATCATGTTTATGTTCTCGAGGTCACTGTAGGCGAACCTGAGGTCAGAGATTCAAAATTTGCGATTGCATCCCTAAAATGAGCTATATAATAGAGATACAATAGTTAGCTTTATACTGCTTGTTTTGAACAAATAGAACTTTTTTATATTTTGGTAGATAAACACATTCTAATAATAAAAATCATTCCCAAGAGGATGAGAATCACGCCTAGAGACAAAAATCAATAGTTAACTAAGTACTGAGAATAAATAAATAATTTATATTATTTATATTTTTGGGATAGTTGATTGAGAATTTTATGTTGCACACTCAATATGACTGATATAAAAAGAGGAAAATAGATAAACAAATTTTTATTTCAATAATTATTTTTGTTATTCTATACCCTAACTTTTTTGTTGTAACAAACATTTTCGAAAGTATGATCCTTTTTGAGTAATTCGCTTATAAATTTTGGAAGATGAGTGTTTTCTACTCTTTATAATTCGGCGGGTATGAAAGCAAAAATAACGTTATAAGGGTTTTGCAGGGTAAAATACGACGATCCACACGTTCCAATATACATATTTTTTTATCGAAGCCTCTTAATTAAGGTGTAAACCTCCAACAAAAAAGCACACTCACTCCGTCTAACATCTCCTATTCAACAAATTTTGAATAGAACAGTTAAAAAATTTGAATTTGAAAGTGCTTCAAAATTAGGTCTAAATGAAATTACACTCGCCCGTCAGGCGCCGTGGCTAAAATTCGTGACGTGACTTATATATCATATCCCACAGTACTACAATAAATAACTATTTATATTAACAATCGACAGTTATTATCATGAAAAAGTATTTAAACTTCATTACAAACAATTAATGAAGTTAGTCTCTCCGGAATTAATGCAAGTAAGCATCCAACACATTCTGTTTGCTCTTAGAGGTTACGTATGCGGCACCTCTCTCTTCATTGTAGCTTACCTCGCGATGTATTTCTCTTCCATCGCTTCATCGGTTGTTGAATAAACATTTAGTGCATGGTTCCTTCCACCCACGTATGTGCATGCCATTAGCTTCTGAAGGTGCCCTTTTTGTCACCCACACCTCCCAAGACTGATATTATGCTCGCTGTGAGCAGCGACTGTCTTTCTTATTGTTTGATTTAACAATGAGTTAACAATTTAGATGATTGCCAAGAAAGTATAATAAATATAAACAAGCTCTCAACGACTATCTTCATGTTATGTAGAATATTTTATATTAGAATATTTGGTGTGAGTTTTACAAACTTTATTTGATCATTATCGATTTCGGTTTGTTGATACTATTTTCAAATACAAGAATATACAAAGGGTTGGGCTTTTTTATACTGATAGGTATAAATAGGTTCTAGTGGAGGAATGAGTAGTAGTTTTTTTCCCAATAAATGATACCCGATCATATCTTGCAAAACATCGTATTGAAAATCATATGTGCAGCATCAATAATCCTACATTCTATCAATAAGAGTGAAAAATCTGACATGGACATCACGTGACTTATTTGTACATCATCATATATATTTTTTGCATATAATAATACGATAATCAAACACAAAATTCCATCGTTCCACGTCTAATCGTTTTGGATTTATCCAAAAAATTCTAAAAATCTGTCAGATGAAGTGCGCTATTGGCCCAGTAGGTTGTTGTGCAAACAGTAGGTCATCATTTTTATGCTACAACATTCCTAAATACTGATTTCCAAGTGCACTTCCGATTCAAACTATTGTTATGAGAATATGAAAATTCTAAAAGTCTGTTATATAAAGTGCACCTCCGGCTCAGCCGATCAGTACAAAAATATTTACCATTTAGATGCTACAGTAATCTTAAATACTAAATTTCGGTATCCTACGGCTAATGTTTCGTTAGTATTATAAAATTAATTATATTTTTCAGAGCATGATGAATTATTATTACTCATATTTGGACATTACATGCAAAGCCTGATCAGAGGATGTCATTAGGATCAATTGAAGCAATCGGACATGAATCTTATGGTCGTTGTAGAATATAATAGTTCTTTCATATAACCGCCATCTGTAACTTGGATGATGACAGCTGTCACTTTGAAGTATGCAGTTATCCGATACGATACTCTAATTATATGGAAGAGTAATGAAACTGGCCATAGAAATCATGGTCGGGGAAGTACTGTGTGGCCGCAAAAGATTTTTCTAAACAATGTTTAAACATTGCAATTTTGACTCATTTTTCGCGTTAATCTCTTAAATTATCAGAGTAATCATATTGCCTAAATGAGATAATTTATAGAGAATTGCAAGGCCTTATAATGAAATTAGAATTTTCTCGATCGGAGCTATTTTCACTTGGAAAAACGTAAATAATATCTGAAAAATGGTAATTTTCCAAGAACTCGTAACTTCCATAATCCAACGTTTGTAGCATTGGCCTTCCGGAAAAAATAGTAATTATCAAGAACAAGGATGACCGATTTCAGGATCCCGAGTTAAATAAATCCGTTTTAAATGAGTAATTTTCTAAGTAACAAAATCAATTTCTCTCTTTTTTGTGTCATCACTGACTAATCAAAATGAATAAATAAATCAAAACCTGATTTATTGGTACACTCGCCGTCACATTAGCCCGGGTGAATTTAACTCTCGATCATAAAACCAGACATAAGTGAGTGAAAGAGATACTATGTAGGACTCATGTGGCCGATTTCAGGATCTCGAGTTGAATCAATCCAATTTAAATGGCTCATTTTCTTAGAGATAATATCAATTTCTCCATTTCCTGTGTCATCAGTGGCCAATCAGATAAATTTAATAGATCAAAATCTATTTTATTGGTTAACTCCCCGTAACTTTAACCCAGGTTAATTTAACTTCAGTATCGGGAAATAGTTTTGTAATTGTAATAAGAATATTGTGACAAGCATAGGCCACGCTACCTTTCCCGATTAACGCATGTCAATTATTCGAAAAGTCAAACATTCAAAGAACAAAATATATATTTCACTTTTTTGTTGAGATACTCATAAGTAATCAAAAAACACATCCAAACAATCAGTGGCGTAGCTAGAAATATTGGGCCCTTCCGCAAGCATAGTCGGAGGGCCCCCCTACTGTTATAAAAATAAAAATGGTATGAAAATTTTGATTTTCTTGAAATAGATTTAATAACAGAAAATAAAATATACATTTTTCAAAACGTACTAATTGAATACTGATAATCCTATATCAGGAATATAATTTGTTGTACCCATTAATTGAATTCTTTTTTCCTTGCTTACAAGTTGGCCGATCCGAGCGCGAATAGTCCTCGTTTAGACTGGTTTAGACGTACCCCGCAATAATGTACGTTGTAAATTGGCGACTAAAATTACCGATGGCGGCGCTGCTGTAATACAAACATGGCGGCTCTAAACGGTAATGTGTTTGACGTTGCATTCGATTTGTATGTATTGTATGTTATATTTGAAAGGATTTTGAGACTTTATTTGAATGTGAAGGGGGTTGTATTTAATCATTCTAGTAAATTTCAAGATTATATTTCAACGCAATGTACTCTATTTTATGGATTATTCTTTCATGATCCATATATTTGCAGATAAAGATGGATGTGTTTGAGGGTTATTTTTCCCGGCTAGTATCAAGAGAACTCTTCAGTTACTTGAATGCAACAAATGTAAACTGCATATTCTCAGGTGTTTTGTAACTGATTTGCCAGTTCGTATTTCCAAGATCCATGCTTTCCTTTTATCCACAAGTTCTGAGTCGCTCCTAGATTATTGTTAATGAAAACTTTTCTTTCGCCTTCTCGCGGAAAGCCATGAAAACATAAATTTCGATTCTTAGCCGCCCTCAAACAACCGTACACACACTCACATTGCTTATTTTTGGTTTAGCAGAATCCATAATGGTAGATATTTGAGAGTATCAGAAAAAATGAGAGGCTAGGAATAAAGCTTAAAAAAGGAAATTAGTTTTGAAAAAGTCTGGTTTTATTAGGAATATTAGATCTGGAAAAATTAAGGAACGGAACGAAGAATTAAAAAAGGATCAAAATCATAAGATATGACACAAACAAAGCCAAACACTACTACTATGTCTTATGACGCTTTATACACACTACCGTTTTGGAAGGTTCATATGGTTGCCGCTAGAGGGCTAAAAGTTAATTTTAGTCGCCAATAAAGCAATACTAATTCTTTTAACAATTTTTCGTATATTTTTGTTGTTATTATCCAAGTACTTTTTCTCAGTTAATTTGTCCAGAGCCAGGGTCCGCCAAACTCGTGGGCCCTTCCGCATTGCTGTCCCTTGCTATGCAGTAGCTACGCCACTGCAAACAATGCTCCTTCCATCTGAGCGCTTCGAAAATTAGCGGCGGTGGAACGGTAGTGGGGGAAATAACTATAAATCCGACAGAATACCTCTTTCACTCACTTGTTGTGCTTGATAATGACTTTTTTTTTTGTAAGGCCGATACTACTGACGTTAAATTATGGAGGTTATGAATTTTTAAGAAATTATTGTTTTTCAGAGGTTTATAACGATTTCCTCAGTGAAAATAATTTCGAATGAGAGAGTTAATGTTTTTTAAAGGTCTTTTCTCTTTGAATGATCTCATCTGGGCATTATGATTACTCCAATAGTTTTCGAGATGAACGCGAAAAACGAGTCAAAATTGCAAATTGCAATGTTCAAGCAATATTAAAAGAAAAACTGACAACTTTTGTTGCAGCTATTTCTGAAATTTTACTTCCACACAAGCACTTTACATGGTGGTTAACTCAGATTGCTGTTAAATTCTTAAAAATAAAATTACAAGCCTGTAAAATACAGGCGACTCTTTGAACGTGTGATCACAAAAATCGAAGTTTCTCGATAAAATATTAAATTGGTTGTTGATAGGAATTAGGAATTTACGTGTGATATCCGCTACGTTTATTCGTTTTTGTAAGAAAAATATCTGTCCTTTTTTCCGGAAGGGCGAATAGCTCACACAATCATTGTAACATCATGTGTGGGTATATTTTCAGGTTTTGAGTATAACTCAAAATTTTTACGGATGTAACTAAGGAAGAGACGACATATAATTCGCTTACTCGCCCAGAATTGACATTAAGTTTAATAAATTCCGTAAATTACTCCATTGCCAACAAAGGGTTCTTCCACTTCCACAAACGTTTTAAAATTTTTACACATAATTATCTCGATTAGCAATGAATTTATCTATTTTCCTCCACTTTTCCATTTGAAGAATAGATTTAGATTGACTATTGAGATATTAACTGAGCTCTTGATTCTAAAATACGTAATAATTTCGATGTGAGAACAAAGAGTAATATGTCAAAGGTAAATTACTGAAATTTTACTGTTCATTAAGTGAGTTATCAACGCGAAATTGTAATTAAGAAGTTAATTTACCTGTCCATAAAAGAAGTACCTCACAGTGAGTGCATCAAGAACAGTAAAATAAAGAATTATTTTTTGGAAGACTAAAACGCCAATTCCATCTATGTTTTTCTTTATTTACTGTTTTATCTACTTATATATATCTTTATTTAAAAAAAAAAAATAGATAAAATGGAAAGATAGATTAGAATAAATTATTAGGACCAATGCTAAAGTGGTAGAATATAATATATGGAATTGTAGGTCCTCCTTTTGTAATGTAAATGCAAAGAAGGGAGTATTGAATGTATCTATCCTTGTCTTTTAGCCTGTGAAGTTGGCGAGCATAGCCTGGTTATGTATACGTACAAATATATATGTTTCTCAGAAATTTCCATTATTATATTCGCACTTAAGTTATTTTCAAAATCTGCCAGTGTATAATGTCTTTTAGTTCGTTAATTAACAGTATTCATTTTATATAAAGGTTTCTAATTACACAGCGTATAGCCTATAGACTTAGTGCCAGTCGCATTAATTAATTATAATTAAGTTTTAGTTGGGTGGAGGGCGTTCAAATCGTCGTACGGTTTTCGAGAGGGAAGTTGTATGTGAGAGGGTGAGGAAAGGGACGTGGTGAAGGGTTAGGTGTATACGTGATGTGCATTCTGATCACGCTGATATTATGCAGATCGCGCTAAATTCGCAGAATGATAAACCCGGTTCCCGCATCCGTTCGTCTCTGACTGCCACCCGATGGCGAATCAACAAAATCTAAGTTTTCATAGACATCATAGTATCATTCGCATTTCAAGAAATAATTAGCTAGCATTCCTTTTCGATTTGAGAGGGTACCTGTTTAATGGAGAGGAAAGAATTGTTTGACAAGTTTGTGGTGATTGATGAAATTAATAAACATAGCTGTTTGATGACCAATTGAGTTTGATATCTCGGAAAGATTTATGTCATACGCTAGGAGTGCATATATTGTTATAATTATTATTGGAATGCATATTTATTATGAGCCTAAATTCGGAACTAATACTTCATAAAACAAATACCGTCAACTGATATACCTACTTATTCCTATTGCATTATTAATGGATTACTTCCAAAGTCTTATGGCCTATCAAGACGAAATGCTGGGACATCTGTCTGTGGAGTTGCATTTCATACATGCAAGTCTAGATACATAATAGTTCCTGCATGATTTTTTTTTACATTCAGTTTTTCCAGGAGTTTTGATAAATCTCTCATTACAGAAGGAGTTTATTATTTATCTTTTATTTTCTCGAGAGTAGTACGCTACTTACATTTCACTTTGAAATTGATCAGGATATCAATTAATTGGAAGATTCGCGAGTCGTATTGAAGCACAATCATCTTGCAAAAATAATAGAAGGATTTTAACAGAGACTGTAGAAAATCCTTGAAAAAAATAGAAGAGTCTACGGACCAATTATTTGACATTCCATATGTTAAAAGAGTGTCAGAGCAAATATGTAGGATTGTGGAGCGCATCAAAATTAGAATAGTTTTTTAATCGACTTGAACCTTGAGAAACCTCGTGACCAAAACTTGATCAGATTAAAGTATTGTATCTATGGAAGCATCATATGTCGAAAACTGAAAGACCATTGGAAATCAGGTTGAAAGAATACCAGTCATTTTCAAGTTTCCAACAACTTCTTCTGCAATTCTTTGATTTTTCTTGCAGGATGATTGTTCTTCTAGGGTACACTAGCCTTCCAGTTAGTTGATATTCAAATAAATTTCACGGTAAGATGTTAGTAATGTACTATAGTCTCCAGAAAATATAAGACATATTGGATTCTTCCTGGGTTTAGGAATTTCTCAAAGCTGTAATGGCAAATAAAATGTAAAAAAAATGTGCGTACGAATTATTTTGTGTCTGGCTTCATATATGTATGAAGAATTTTTGAAGTAATATTGCCATTGTGAACATATTACAATAAAACTTTGTGCATATTAGGATCATCATTAAGACCCAATTACTTTTTATGGATTACTCATTTAGATTTTATTACAAATTATCTTTTTTAATTCATGGATTGAGCTTGGGAATCTGTTCAAACGTTACCGATAACGTGAAGCGTTTAGTTAGTGCACATCCGGCGCCGCTGCCGTCATGTCGACGTACGATTCATTAACATTTGGATAGAAGCGTCGCGAAACTAGCGTAGTTCTTTGTTGCCCGTTGCCATCTGCTTATACTCCATCAAGTTTTAGTTTTAGGTTATTTAATATGTGCATGATTTGATATAGGTGTAACGTTGAATGTCAGATAACGACAACGCAGAGAATATAATATACAATACACAGTCAAGAGTTTCTGTGACTGCAAACTCCTGGTGCGCGCTGTCTTGTTTTTTGTTCAACTGTAATATAATTAACATATCTACGTTGTAACACGGCAACTAATGAATAAACAAGTTGTAAACAAAATAAAGCGCGATGCGGTAATTGCTAATGATGATGTTCACAAAAAATGGTGTTTAGAATGAGGTTATGTTTGTGTCGAGTTAATTATATTGGCGTGAAATGTGAAATATGCTAAAGCTCAGACTGCACAGTCAGAGTGGCGACTTCTTCTCAATGTTCGTTTGTTAGTGCAACGGAATTTATATTTGTTTTAATGAGCTTCGTTGCTTATGAAATGTACTGTGTTTAATTAATTCAGTTTCCTTGTATATTCGGACAATCCCGCAAATAGAAATCATAAACAGTTAAACATGTGATTTTCAGACGCTTTTAAAATTATTTTGAAGAGAAAATTCTCACTCACATAGATAGCTCGAAATCTAATACATTATTGAATAACATTATTTTCATTTTGAAACTTTTTTAATTCATTCGATTATGGAAACAACAACTGTGTGTATTCATGATTGCTAATGGCATTGAGCAACTTAAATAAGTAAATTTAGGATGATGGTATAGAAAGTGACTCCTGAGTTGATAATTTTGTGAAACAATCAGATTTTTATTTTTAGCAATTCAACAAATTCTGTTTCATGAATATTTTTTAAAGGTCACTTAACAGTGTCCTGTATTTCTTCCAGCCTGCTACTTCGACACTGCTGCAGATTTATATCAGGTTTTGATTTTTGAAAATTTATGAAATAATTATATCACTAAATGTGTGATCAAATATTTTATTACGTTTTTTCGTATAATTCTTGATCCAAATCCGATTTTATCATAAGAAAAAAATGAACTAAAACACGAACTCAAGATTTGAACAGTTCGTGATTTTAAGGTTTATTAATACGATAAAGATGACAACAGAAAAGTTGCTTGAACCATCATCTCGTCGCACATTCTATTCATGCTTCACACTATGTTATTGCTACAATTATACAATAACCGAACAGTTGAATATATTGTGACGTGCGGGAGTGAGAGGGGAGCTCGTGAATACGACGCAGTATGGGGAGAAGCTTCTTGTCGCCTCTTACGCCGCGCCACGTCGCAGCGCATCACCCCTCCCAATGGAAGCCTCTATCGATTCCTGGAAATGGAAAGAGTCGCGTAATGGAAAATTTCGAGAAGGACGGTGTTTCGCTATATAAGGCCAAGCCAACGACGTGTAGTACAGTACTAATAGTAGCAGTGCAAATAAATAATAAACAGTGACAGTGAAGTGAGAGTGTATATAAATAGTGAAATATAAATATCTGTGACTTTGATTAAATTAGAATTAAGTGATTAATATATAAATATACTGTTATTAGTGACATAAGAAGAATTAAAGATTTTATTTCATTTAGATTATTAAATAGTGACTTTTATTTATTTACAGAGTGATTCATCAAGCAATAAACATTACAGTGGTGTCAGGTGTGGGGTTGTTATAAACAATTTAGTATTTTGTTTATTGCTGTTTCGTAAAATTGGATAATGGCGTCTACGAAGCTGTTGAAAGATTTGAAGGTCGCAGAGTTGAAATATCAATTGGAAGAGCGGGATTTGGAAACCAGTGGCCGCAAACAAGTTTTAATGGAACGACTTCGAGGAGCTATGACTGAAGACGGTGAGGACCCTGATACATATTTGTTTGAGGTTCAACTTTCTTTAACCGATTTGGCTATAAATTTAGAATCAAAATTAAAAGAAAATTCTGTAAATTTAGAATCAAAATTGAAAGAAAATTGTTCACTTTTAAAAGAAGATTTAGAATCAAAATTAAAAGAAAATTCTACAAGTTTGGAAGAGAATTTAGAATTAAAATTGAAAGAAAATTCTACGAGTTTGAAAGAAGATTTATTAGGCAAGTTAGAAGAAAATTCTAGAAACTTGAGAGAAGAACTGCATGGAAAGATGGAGGAAAACTCAAAGAAAGTTGAACAGCAACTGGAAAAATTTAGAGAAAATTCGAAGGTATGGGAGGAAGTATTTGAAGATAATTGTAAAATGTTAAAAGAAGAATTGGATGCAAAATTGGATGAAAGAATGAAGATTTTTGAAGAAAAATTCAAATTTGGTGTTTCATCTCCGGAAAAAGCTTCAAAAGCTGAGATAATTGAATTATCCACACCAAATCTTGACTTAACTACAAAAATGCGTGTCAAACCTCCAACCTTTGATAGTCAAACATCTTGGATTAATTACCATAGGCAATTTGAAGCCGCTGCTAAGGCTAACGGCTGGAATGATACTGAGAAAGTTTCAGCACTTACAGTTGCTCTCCGAGGAGATGCGGTAAACATTTTACAGGCTATTCCACCGGAAGAAGACAACAATTACGAAAAATTGGTCAAGCGACTGGAGCTGCGATACGGCCATGCACACTTGGAGGAAGTGTATCACACGCAGCTCAAGAACCGATGCCAACGTCCCAGCGAGAGTCTACAGGAGTTCGAAGCTGATGTGGCACGCCTGGTTCGACTGGCATATCCAACTGGCCCGGATGATTTCTTGGAAAGCTGGGCTGTGAGAATATTTGTGGACGGAATCAGAGACCATGAAACGCAGCAAGCCCTACGTTTGGTGCGGCCGAAGAAGCTGGTGGAAGCATTGGCTCGTGCACTGGAATACGAAGCGGCAAAGCAGGCGTCCAGAAGCAGTGCTCGAGTGCGAGAGGTTACCTGCGACTCCGATACCACGGAAAGCTTGGAAGCCCAGGTTCAGCGGTTGGTCCAGGAAGCAGTGAAAGATCTCAAGAATTCCAGACAACTTCGGTGTTGGAACCGTGAAGAGCTGGGTCAAGCAAAAAGTCAACGCAAGAAATCTTTGAAGATGCTACCCAAAGATAACTCCAGACATGAAAAAGAACGCCTCGCAAGAAAAAAACTCACCGAAGAAGACACAAAGATAAAGCCTAATTGCGATAAACTTTCGAAGGAATTGACGACCCTATTACTATCCAAGGGTCAACAATTAGACAATCAGCAACGCGCACAAGCAGAAGATCTGATACGCCGATTCCAAGAGGTGTTTGAAACCAGTGAGGGGCAAAAAGGAAGAACAAATATTGTCCATCACAAAATTGATACCGGCGATGCACGACCAATTCGACAAGCACCACGACGACTCCCGATTGCGAAGAAAGAAGACGCTGAAGCCATCATTCAAGATATGGAGCAAGACGGCATCATTGAACCCTCAAACAGTCCATGGGCCTCCCCGGTGGTACTTGTGAAGAAGAAGAACGGTTCTACCCGATTTTGTGTCGACTATCGCCAGCTGAATAACGTTACCAAGAAGGACAGTTATCCTCTGCCCAGGATTGATGACACCTTAGATACCCTGGCCGGGTCAAAGATCTTCTCGACCCTAGATCTCAAGAGTGGATACTGGCAAGTGGCGATGGATGAGAAAGACCGAGAAAAAACTGCATTTACCATCGGCAGTGGATTGTGGCAATTTACAGTCATGCCATTTGGTCTGTGTAATGCTCCTGCCACCTTCGAGCGACTTATGGAGACCGTACTGAAAGGACTATCGGGAAAAATTTGCTTGGTATACCTGGACGATATAATTGTGATGAAAAAATCATTTGAAGACCATTTGAAGAATCTGGAGCAGGTATTTGAACCATTAAAGAAAGCTGGTTTGAAACTTAGTCCAAAGAAATGCCACTTATTCCAAGAACGGGTGAACTATTTGGGACATGTGGTCTCCAAAGAAGGCGTAGCAGTTGATGCAGAAAAGATAAGGACAATTCAAGAATGGCCGGTACCTGCGGATAAACATCAGCTGCGCAGTTTCCTCGGGCTCTGTACCTATTACAGAAGATTTGTTTATGGATTCGCCAATATCGCCAAGCCACTGACCAGACTGACGGAAAATAATCGCAGATACAGCTGGGATGAAGACTGCCAAGTCGCTTTCGAGCGACTGAAACTACTTCTAGTCCAAGCACCAATCCTGAGTTACCCGAAGACGGAAGGACGTTTTGTTCTGGACACAGATACCAGCGACGTCGGTATTGGGGGCGTCCTGTCCCAATTGCAGGAGGGTCAAGAAAGAGTAATCGGGTACTTCAGTAAGGTTTTGTCAAAGCCAGAGAGAAATTACTGTGTCACAAGACGGGAGCTGCTGGCAGTAGTGAAGTCCATCGAGCATTTTTACAAATATTTGTATGGTAGGAATTTCCTGTTAAGAACTGACCACGCTGCTCTGAGATGGCTACTACAGTTCAAGAATCCTGAGGGTCAGGTCGCTCGATGGATCGAAAGACTTCAAGAATACGACTTCAACATAGAACATCGAGTCGGTACAGCACATAAGAATGCTGATGCTTTATCAAGACGACCATGTCCAAAAGATTGTCATCATTGCTCTAAGGTTGAAGCGAAGGCGTTCCGAACAACTGTCATTGACGATGCTTGGCAACCACAAGAGATAGAAAAGGACATAAATGGCGACTCAGAGTTGCAAATTATTCAAGAATGGAAGAAGAAAGGAACAAGACCGACATGGCAAGAGGTGGCACCATACTCCCCGACGGTCAAATCATACTGGGCGCAATGGGATTCCATAATCCTGGATGAAGGCGTCTTGAAGCGTGTCCTAAAAGATCCGGATGAAACCAAGAGTAGAGAACAGCTGATCGTTCCTAGAGATCGGGTTCCGGAGGTCTTAAGACATCTCCATGATGGAGTGAGTGGAGGACACCTTGGGGTAACGAAGACTCTGCAGAGAGTTCGTGAGCGGTTTTATTGGCTAAACTGCAAAGAAGACGTCAGAGAATGGTGCAGGAAATGCACTACGTGCGCTTCAAGCAACGGACCGCAGAAACGACCAAGAGCTCCGATGCGACAGTATAATGTCGGTAGTCCATTCGAGAGGATAGCCATCAACGTAGCAGGGCCATTTCCTGAATCAGACGGCGGAAATAAATACATTGTTGTCGTCATGGACTATTTTAGTAAATGGGCGGAAGCGTATGCCCTTCCTAATCAAGAGGCCGCTACTATTGCAGACGTCCTAGTAAAGAACTGGATCTGTCGTTTTGGCGTACCCTTGGAACTTCATTCTGACCAGGGAAGAAACTTTGAATCCACACTTTTCCAAGGAATATGCGAAGTACTGAACATTCGTAAAACCAGAACTACTGCATTACATCCGCAGTCTGATGGAATGGTGGAACGGATGAATAAGACCATCAACAGACACCTGGCCAAAGTTGTCTCCAGTCACCAGAGAGACTGGGACAAATATCTCCATCTGTTCCTTTTGGCCTACCGCTCATCCGTACACGAAACAACCGGACAGACTCCAGCAGAAATTATCTTTGGACGGGAACTTCGGCTACCATGCGACCTAAAGTTCGGCTGCAAACCTGGAGAAGACCTGGCTGGTGAAGATTATGTCATTAATTTAAGGCGTCAGATGGACGATATCCACTCTCGAGTCCGTATAAACATCCAGAATGCCAGCGACCGGATGAAAGAGACCTATGACGTCAAGGCACAAGACGGGGGCTTTCAACCAGGAGACTCGGTGTGGCTTTATAACCCAGGGCGGCGACGTGGCCTGTCTCCAAAATTACAGACATCTTGGGAAGGGCCTTACGAAGTCATCAGAAGAATTAACGACATAATCTACGAAATCAGACGCAACCTCAAGAGCAAATCAAGAGTGGTGCACTTCAATCGGCCAGCACCATTTACAGGAGACAATAATGAAGATCCCAATGACGCACGTGCTCGTAAGATCCACGCGCAGGAAGATTCATTTGAGGAGTTCATGAAGACTTTTTCAAGTGGACGTCGGGCCCGATTCGGAATAACTACCGAAGTGCAGCAGGATCTATTCAGAGTCCCGGCCGACTACTCCTTGGCCCATTGTGTATCAAGAGATTTGGAGATGTCCAGAGGAATAGCAGCAGTTTTCAAGAAGAAGTTTGGCAGACCAGAACACCAGAAGCCTACTGTAGGGAAGACCATCTGTCTGCGGGACAATACGACAACCAAGGAACGCTATATTTACCACATGGTAACGAAAGATAAATTTCATTATAAACCAACCTACCGTTCCATGTGGGAAACGCTGCAAGACATGCGAGGCCATTTAATGCAAACGACATCCTGAAACTGGCAATGCCAAAATTGGGCTGCGGTCTGGATGGATTAGATTGGAAGATCGTTCGAAATATGATAGAGGTAACATTCCAGAACAGCGGAATTCAAATATTGGTCTGCTGTTTCCACCCAACAGGCCCGATCGAACCAAAAACTGTCGACTGCTACTTCTACCAAACTACTGGTTGCACCAAGAGCGGCGAGTGTCGATTCCGGCACAGACATGAAGATGTGTTTCGGGACGAAACATTCTTAAGAAGAGGGCAGTGTGACGTGCGGGAGTGAGAGGGGAGCTCGTGAATACGACGCAGTATGGGGAGAAGCTTCTTGTCGCCTCTTACGCCGCGCCACGTCGCAGCGCATCACCCCTCCCAATGGAAGCCTCTATCGATTCCTGGAAATGGAAAGAGTCGCGTAATGGAAAATTTCGAGAAGGACGGTGTTTCGCTATATAAGGCCAAGCCAACGACGTGTAGTACAGTACTAATAGTAGCAGTGCAAATAAATAATAAACAGTGACAGTGAAGTGAGAGTGTATATAAATAGTGAAATATAAATATCTGTGACTTTGATTAAATTAGAATTAAGTGATTAATATATAAATATACTGTTATTAGTGACATAAGAAGAATTAAAGATTTTATTTCATTTAGATTATTAAATAGTGACTTTTATTTATTTACAGAGTGATTCATCAAGCAATAAACATTACAATATGTATCACGAGTGTTTCCAAGATTCGCTTAATTAATATTTTTGTTGCGATATCTTATACTGGTAGGTCAGAGATTCAGAGTAAATGTAATGTATGAGGAAGAGACAGGCTATTAGAAAACGTATTGTATGTAATAATCCTAAATTCATTTCCATCATTCACTTCTTTAAACGTCATGAAATAATTACACAGACAAGGATCTGATTACTTCCTAAAAATATCTGAATCCACAATCATTGCCAATATCAAACCATGATATATCGATGCTTTCCTTTGACTCTTTTTCACTGACTACTCAAACATACAATTATATTATGTAATGAAATGTGGAGAGTTATTGTCGATAGTTACAAAGTTACATATTGTAATCATAAACTAAATATTCTACATGAGCGCTTCTTGTACTAGACGAGCTAAACTTACTTAAACACTATACGGTCAAGATAATTACCGTTTGTATATTACATTACACATTAAAAGGGCGATCATAGCTGTTCGTTATTGCAGGTAACTTTCATACATTAAAAAGTTTATATAGTCTAATTATGATTGACAATAACTAATATAATGATATACCTATTCCTCTAATCAGTAACACTATAAAAAGACACAAAAAAATTCTTCTTTACTGAATGCACACTAGTTCAGAGCTTAGAAAAACATATTCACTTGAGTATTATTATTCATGAGAAATATTAATTACTATTCACTTGAAGGCGATAGTCTATTCATAGTTCAAATGCAAAGGCTACAAGTTTAAATTCCACGTAAGGTTTATTTTATAAAACCAGAATTTTGTCCTGTTAAATTCCACAATATCAGTGATTCGTGGTTCAGGTGGTACAGATCACGTAATACTATTTATTGTTCATTTAGTAGAACTGAAAACTTATCTAGAAGTTAAAGAAAACAGAATTGTTTTATGGCTGAAATAGATTCTTTTTTTGCAAAACTTTTTCACCAAGACCCTTCCTGACTGATAAATTAGCTTTTGCGTAGGTTATTTGAGCGCTGAATAAAATTTAGACAAATTTTAATTCCAAAATCATCCTTTTTGATTAGATAGTTGGATGATTGAAAGTTAGTGCTGTATATATGAATAAAAAATTTAATAATTAATAAAACCGGGGATGAAAACTCTTCAATCAAATAGTTTATAAATCGTAATAAAAACTATATACGTAGGTATTTGTTTTTCACGAATGATATTTCCTGAATTTTCAAACCCAATTTTAATTCACAATCAATCACAGTTTAGCTATCGAAAAAACTCCATGGAGTGACAAGTAATTGGTTCACTTCGTATATAAACACACGCAGGTAATTCATTACGTTAAATGAAAGTCTGTATTATGTGGCATGGTCAGGCTAGGCTACGGAAAGGTGGAGCCACCATAGCTTCAGATACATTTGTCTTCGTTTATTGCTAAGCAAGTCAACGTCTACGCTAGCTTGCGATGCATGCCCCGAATATCAAATCAGTACGAGCGGGGCATTTTTCTTGGGGAACAAACTACGCCAATCTTGGCTTCAGATACTTTTCGTAAAAGACTTTTCAACGCTTTCTATAATGAACCCAGAAGACTATTTCAATTTTAATGACTTGAGTGTTTCGATTAAATGTACTTGTATCTTGTCAGTTATAAATAAAACTCTTGACTCTTACATTACCTGCGCATTACTTGCTACACGCTTACTTGGATTGTCTACAAATTATTTGCTGTTGTCTCATTCCAAACCACTTGAGAATTACCTGCATCTAACTTCCCAACAGTCTAACAAAAATAAAAAAAAAGATCTATTCGATATTTATTTATCCTCTTCTAATCATCTTTTAGACCCATTTAGTACTATAAAGTAAGTAATACGGATCCTCTTGGAAAAGATATTCTGCTACTTAATTCAACAACAGTAAAGTAATTTTTCTTTCCATTGCGACATCTCGTGTTGGTATACCCTGAGGCTTTGGAAATAATTTAGAAAAAGTTACACATTCTTACTTGCGTTGAAAATGCAACAAAAATATATTAAAAAATAATGATGCTCAATAAAATATAAATTAAAGACCGATTTACAATCTTGGAATAAGTTTATCCCAGGTATTTATCTAGGAACAATAATTGTTGGAATGATTATATTTACGATAAGATTATATGAGATTTTTACGAGAATTGTAAAAGTATGCATTAGTTTGTGATATTTGAACCAAATAACATATTTTTGGATGAAATAATGAATTCAAAAAGTTTTCTCTGTTGCAATATTTGACAAGAAACACGCGAAATAAGTCTTAAAGTAAAAAGGAACTGAATAAAAATGTAAAGTTTTTTTTTTCAATCGGTAAATCCACAAGTTGGCTGCTTTGAAAAAAGAAACAAAAGCTTTCTCTTTTGTCGAGATGAGGTCAATTTAAGTGTCGAGTTCGCAACTCTTGTAACTTGAGTGAGTGTGGAGGGGAACCAGTAGGGGTGTAGTTCGTAGCAGCCGTTGATCAAGTTTTTAAAGGGAAAGAAAAATTATACACCCCCATCCTTGAAAATATTATTACGATTCTATAGAATTTCGATATAATTGAATAAAGCTGGTGTCCATTGTATTTTTGAAAGTAGACGGGGACTGGGCACAGCTAAAGAGAGATGGATGGTATTATTTAAAGCTAAAAACAAAAGATCCGTTTTTATTATGTACGTGGTACTAAAATGTCCGATAAATTAGTATTTTTTCTCTCATTTTTCAAAGGCCTGCTAGCGTGTTTCCCAGGAAGTATTTTTATTTTTGTAACGTGCTAATAATGGCCTGTTATTTACTTCAAATACTGCGTAGCACAGAATACGTGTTTGTAATTAAATGTGTTCATTCGTACAAAAGATTTGTTTTATCATTCAGGCCAGTATTTTTCATGAATACCGCTTTTCATTGTGTTTAAAATTTCAACTTTGTTTTTTTTTATTATTATTGTTTTTTGAAATATTGACGCATTTGTTTCATTTAATACGTAAGTATTACGCTCGTATTTTTACATTTGACACAATATAACAAAAAATTGATAAAATTTTGTTGTACACCCCAAAAAAATTGTTAGATTTGCTTGAAATTATGCGCTGATATTTGTTTTATGTATTTCAAATGTAAAACAAATTATAAAAATACCTTATAAAAAAAATTTATATTCTGTAATTTACTATATTATATGCTGAATATGTACGAAATAGAAATAAATTTACGTCTGGTTTTAGTAGAACTTAAGTCTCGACTTTATAATTTCTTGAAACAATTCCATGGCCCGCCCAACTCCACTAATCATTGTGACAAATGTATTCTATGCTTATTCTTTGGGTACGCAGTGACTTACAAACAAATCGCAATAAATAACCAAATTGTTTAGATAGTCCAAATCACCCGCGATATTTTCATATTTAATAGCTACATACTTTCACTAAATTATAATCATTGAATGCAATTCGATGCAATATTAATTATTTGATTCGATACGTTTTAATTAGCCGGGTGAGGTGTGTATTACACATTTCGATAATAATTATGTCAGTATAATTATCAAAACAGTCTTAAGTCTTACCGATCTGAATATTTCTCTGTAATTCATGAAATCGAAATATATATGTTTTTGTGGTTAAAGAACAAAATTTCTGTCTTGTTATCTATGCAATATCATGATTAGAAGTTAGAAAAATTTGGAAAAATATTTGAGATTGTCACATTCAACCACCTAAATTAGAGTAGAAAATAGATTTCTGAAATTTTTGGTCCGTTTTTCCAAGATCCGTGTTGCTCGATTTAAAATCATTTTCATTATATTTCGTATTTCGTGTTGATAAATCTTTAAGCTCTGGTAGCAATTTAATTTGGAACCTTAACACTTGTTTTTGTGAAAAATAGGCTTTATTGGAGTAAATCAAATGATAAAATGTGGGGGAATATGGAAAAGAAAAAATTTGCAATATTAATTTTAGTTTCCTCCGGTTTTGAAAGAACACTAGAATCTGAATGAAGATTTATTGAAAATGGCCCAATTTGAGGATACAATGAATGTAAATTGGATACGACGAAAAATCACATGAACAACAGAGCATTGAACTATCAAATATCTGTCGACATTGTTTCTCCAAAATTTTTTTTAAAGCTCAAATATAGACAAATGTTTTGAAATTGCTCATTATTTTTCAATATTATAAATATATTTTTCTTCCACGAAGGATGTATTGGGATAGCACAATTTTTTTTTTCTAATAACGTCTAAAATGTCTTTTCCAATTATTCCAAGACGATCACGATGATTTTCAGAATAAAAAATCGGCCTGTTAGGCTGGGTGTATATGCATGCAATCTTCCACAGTAGTAGCCACAACCGCAGCATTTGATCAGTCGAATTAAAAGATATACCTACTTGAGACTCACTCTATAGAAGGAATTTCGATTGTATCGTTGAAACACACTTTCTGGAAATTGAGATTTTGTAATTTCTTGAGACCATTTAAATTTTATATTAGGCACTTTTATAATATCCAGTTGTACACCTTGCACTATGATTATGAGATTATGATTGCTATCGACTAAGCCGGAAGAGCACTTTATTTGAAGCATTTTTTGAATTTTCCGCTTAAATCCAAAACGATTGAACGTAAATTGTTAGAATTCAGTATTTAGGACGATTATACCGTCTAGATGCTCATATCCTTTTTTTATTGAGATCCACCGAGCCGGAAGTGCACTTTATTTGACAGTCTTTTGGAATTTTTCGCATAAATTCGAAACGGTCAGGTGTAGAATATTGAAATTTGGTATTTCAGTCTGCTGTAGCTTCTGAATGATTGCCTATTATTTTCATAACAATATACTGAACCGGCAGTGCACTTCAGTAGAAATTTATTTTTTAATTTTGTGCATAAATTCAGATCCATTGGCAGTCGTAGAATTCTGGAAATCAGTATTAAGGAATGTTGTAGTATACGAATAATGGCCTACTGTTTTCATAGCAACCGACTTGGCTGAAAGCGCATTTTACTTGACAGACTCTTAGAATCTCTTGGGTAAATCCAAAACGATTAACTGTGGAACGATGAGATTTTGTGTTTGATTATATATATATATCCAATGATATATATGATCAAACACAAAATCACATCGTATTATATATATATATATATATATATATATATATATATATATATATATATATATATATATATATATATATGTATATATATATATATATATATATATATATATATATATATATATATATATATATATATATATATATATATATCCAATGATGTACAAGTAAGTCACGTGATTTTCACGTCAGATTTTTAATATCGGGTCTGCGACTGTACAAAATAATTGTAAATTGAATTATCCTGAAACTATCGTTTCGTCTGTTTGCGAAAGCGGGACGTTTATGCTTGCTCTGGGCGCCGTATGATCACGTTATCCTTGAACCAGGTTTTTTTATGTTTTTAACAAAAATGTTCCGTTATAAATCTATTGGCGAGCCCAAAGTATGAAAATAAACCTTCAAAAAGTCTTCGAATTGCACTAATCTCATAGAATTTTATTTCTTGGCCAGTTCCTTCAACTTGGTGGCCATCTCTAGAGTAATACTAAGCGAGACTGTCGGTCAAAGGTACATGATTATAGAATAAAAATGAGTTTCCCGCAATTTTTTGTTGACAGTAAATGAGTAAAAATATCTACTTTTACATATGAAAACCAAATTCAATGTAATAATGTAAAAAAAATAAATATACAATAAAAACCTTACTCACACATGAAAAACTACAGAAAACTACCGAAACGTGGATGTGAATAATTTGCAAGAACCAAGAAGGACATAGTCAGAAAAGAAAGTCTACGCACAAATATAATTGATAAATTTGGAGAAAAATCATATAACTGCCACCGGAATAGGATAAATCAGGTATCTAGGTACGTACACGAAAAATGTTTGAAAGCGCATTTATATTAAAATCAGTTTGACCAATAAGACAGAGGGTTTTATTGGCGCAAATGATTTTTTTGGTTTCTAGACGTCAAAAAAGTTAGCACCTCCGCTTTGCGCAAAATAAAAAAGAAGTAGCCTATAATTTAGGTCTAGTTAAGGACTGATTTGTACCCAAAAAATTAGAATTTGTACCCACGCACTTTGACCATAAAATCAGTTTGAAAAGTGGGGATGCTAAATTGAGTAAAAGCTGGCACCCCCACATTCGCCAATCGAAAAAAAGTCAGCTAACTAGAAAGAACTAATTTAGGACTAATTTGTACCCAGAGCTGGGCAAAGTACTCGTGAAAAGTACTTCAAGTACAAGTACCAAGTACTTGAGTGCTTGTAAAAGTACTTGAAGTACAAGTACTCTTTTAATCTGTCAAGTACTTGAAAGTACCAAGTACTGTCAAAAGTACTTGACAATTTGGGTGCAAGTACTTCTTTAGTTTTTTGGTACTTGCAAATATCAAGTATGTTGTAAATACTCAGTAAGTACTTCTATATTACAGAATTGGACCAAATTATTCGTGAAAATTACTTCACGTACAAGTACTAAGTACTTGAATGTTTGTAAAAGTACTTGAAGTACAAATTTCGAATTTCAATGACCTTTACATGTTTTTCAGATTTATATCATAATAAATAGATGTTTTGGGTCAAATTCTCTATATTTATTTTTATTTTTTGACGCTTCGACTTTCTATACAAAAATCTTCATCAGAAAAAATCTGATATCAATTTTTTCTGATGAATATTTTCGGATAGAAAATCGAAATGTCAAAAATTGAAAATAAATATTCAGAGTTTAGTCCAAAAAAGTCTATTTATCACTTCTAGTTTATCACATATTTGCCGTACCTATCACTTCCGTTGCTCATTCGAAATAATTAAAAAAAAAACGATCATTCGAATTCAAATGAAATTGTAACTGAAATTATCATCAAATTATTAGACATTTGTATTTGATATATTGAAGAAGTTATCTACGCATCACATCCTAACACTGCAGAGAAGCCAATTGCATTGATAAAGATTGGATATTTATCACAAACCTCAAGTAAAACAAATCAAAACTTGTCCATTTTGCATAGAAAGGAAGTACTTGACGTACATTAAAATTATTTTGAGTACTTTAAAATTATTTCAAGTACATTTGAAGTACTTAAAGTACCTAAACTACTTCAAGTACTTTTCATTTTACTTCAAGTAACATTTTCAAGTAACAAGTACCAAGTAAATAGGACGAAAGTACTTGGACCAGTACAAAGTATCGAAAATAAAAAGTACTTCAAGTACAGTACTTGAAGTACTGAAATTACTTGCAAGCGTAATCAAGTACTTTTTGTGCAAGTACTGCCCAGCTCTGTTTGTACCCAATAGGATTTTTTGAAATAAAAAATTATTTTTATAACAAATAGATTTTTTTGCAATTGCGCTACGTGCTGAGAATGTGGTAATTTTGACTTATTTCAAACTTCATATAACTGCAGATATCGCTCAGAAAACACGAGATATGATGTTTTTGTTGATGGATTCATACATATCATGAGTTCCTGAATAGGAATATAAACTTTTTCATTGTTAAAATCTGTGCGAAAAAGCGTGATTTCGACTTATTCCAAAGTTTGTAAAACGGCAAATAGCGCTCTAAGAAAACACAATATGATGTATTTGGTGCTAGATTCTGCTATATAACGCATTTCTGAAGCAAAATCTTGCTTCTGAGCAGATTTACAGAATCAAAAATTTCTAAACGAGACTCAGAAAAAACGCTGATAACTCGCTGGAAACGCAGAATTTTGTGCATTTGAGGACGGACTCATGCGTATTATGTTGTATTGGATAGATTTATGTGATTTGCGATACTTTGAAACCGCTGAGAATGTGGTAATTTTGACTTATTTCAATCTTCATATAACTGCAGATAGCGCTCTGAAAACACAAGATATGATGTTTTTGTTGATGGATTCATACATATTATGAGTTCCTGAATAGGAATAAGTACTTTTTGATTGTGAAAATCTTCCCGGAAAAGCGTGATTTCGACTTATTCCAAAGTTTGTAAAACTGCGAATTGCACTCTAAAAACACGAAATAAGATGTATTTGGTGCTAGATTCTGCCATATAACGCATTTCTGAAGCAGAATCTTGCTTCTGAGCAGTTTTACAGAATCAAAAATTTCTCAACAAGGCTCAGAAAAAACGCTGATAACTCGCTGAAAACGCAAAATTTTGTGCATTTGAGGACGAATTCATGCGTATTATGTTGTATTGGATAGATTTATGTGATTTGCGATACTTTGGAACCTTTGAGAATGTGGTAATTTTGACTTATTTCAAACTTCATATAATTGCAGATAGCGCTCTGGAAACACGAGAGATGATGTTTCTGTTGATGAATTCATACATATTATGAGTTCCTGAATGAGTATGAACTTATTGATTGTGAAAATCTGCCCGGAAAAGCGTGATTTCGACTTATTCCAAAGTTTGTAAAACTGCGAATAGCACTCTAAAAACACGAAATATGATGTATTTGGTGCTAGATTCTGCCCTATAACGCTTTTCTGAAGCAAAATCTTGCTTCTGAGCAGATTTACAGAATCAAAAATTTCTCAACGAAACTCAGAAAAAACGCTGATAACTCGCAGGAAACGCATAATTTTGTGCATTTGAGAACGGATTCATGCGTATTATATGGTATTGGATAGATTTATGTGATTTGCGATACTTTGAAACCGCTGAGAATGTGGTGATTTTGACTTATTTCAAACTTCTTATAACTGCAGATAGCGCTCTGAAAACAGGAGATATGATGTTTTTGTCGATGAATTCATACATATTATGAGTTCCTGAATAGGAATAAGTACTTTTTGATTGTGAAAATCTTCCCGGAAAAGCGTGATTTCGACTTATTCCAAAGTTTGTGAAACTGCGAATAGCACTCTAAAAACACGAAATATGATGTATTTGGTGCTAGATTCTGTCATATAACGCATTTCTGAAGCAAAATCTTGCTTCTAAGCAGATTTACAGAAACAAAGATTTCTCAACGAGGCTCAGAAAAAACGCTGATAACTCGCTGAAAACGCAAAATTTTGTGCATTTGAGGACTAATTCATGCGTATTATGTTGTATTGGATAGATTAATTTGATTTGCGATACTTTGAAACCGCTGACAATGTGGTAATTTTGACTTATTTCAAACTTCATATAACTGCAGATAGCGCTCTGAAAACACGAGATATGAGGTTTTTATCGAAAGATTCATACATATTATGAGGTCCTGAATAGGAATATGAACTTTTTGATTATGAAAATCTGCGCGGAAAAGCGTGATTTTGACTTATTCCAAAGTTTGTAAAACTGCGACTAGCACTCTAAAAACACGAAATATGATGTATTTGATGCTAGATTCTGCCATATAACGCATTTCTGAAGCAAAATTTTGCTTCTGAGCAGATTTTCAGAATCTAAAATTTCTCAACGAAACTCAGAAAAAACGCTGATAACTCGCTGGAAACGCAAAATTTTGTGCATTTGAGGACGGATTCATGCGTATTATGTTGTATTGGATAGATTTATGTGATTTGCGATACTTTGGAACCGCTGAGAATGTTGTAATTTTGACTTATTTCAAACTTCATATATCTGCAGATAGCGCTCTGAAAACACGAGATATGATGTTTTTGTTGATGGATTCATACATATTAAGAGTTTCTGAATAGGAATATGAACTTTTTGATTGTCAAAATCTTCCCGGAAAAGCGTGATTTCGACTTATCCCAAAGTTTGTAAAACTGCAAATAGCACTCTAAAAACACGAAATATGATGTATTTGATGCTAGATTCTGCCATATAACGCATATCTGAAGCAAAATCTTACTTCTGAAAAGATTTACAGAATCAAAAATTCCTCAACGAAACTCAGAAAAAACGCTGATAACTCGCTGGAAACGCAAAATTTTGAGCATTTGAGGACAGATTCATGCGTATTTTGTTGTATTGGATAGATTTATGTGATTTGCGATACTTTGAAACCGCTGAGAATGTGGTAATTTTGACTTATTTCAATCTTCATATAACTGCGGATAGCGCTCTGAAAACACAAGATATGATGTTTTTGTTGATGGATTCATACATATTATGAAATCCTGAATGAGAATATGAACTTTTTGATTGTGAAAATCTGCCCAGAAAAGCGTGATTTCGACTTATTCCAAAGTTTGTAAAACTGCAAAAAGCACTCTAAAAACACGAAATATGATGTATTTGGTGCTAGATTCTGCCATATAACGCATTTCTGGAGCAAAATCTTGCTTCTGAGCAGATTTACAGAATCAAAAATTTCTCAACGAGACTCAGAAAAAACGCTGATAACTCGCTGGAAACGCAGAATATTGTGCATTTGAGGACGGATTCATGCGAATTATGTTGTATTGGATGAATTTATGTGATTTGCGATACTTTGAAACCGCTGAGAATGTGGTAACTTTTACTTATTTCAAACTTCATATAACTGCAGATAGCGCTCTGAAAACACGAGATATGATGTTTTTGTTGATGAATTCATACATATCATGAGTTCCTGAATAGAAATATGAACTTTTTATTCGTGAAAATTTGCCCGGAAAAGCGTGATTTCGACTTATTCCAAAGTCTGTAAAACTGCGGATAGCACTCTAAAAACACGAAATATGATGTATTTGGTGCTAGATTCTGCCATATAACGCATTTCTGAAGCAAAATCTTGCTTCTGAGCAGATTTACAGAATCAAAAATTTCTCAACGAAACTCAGAAAAAACGCTGATAACTCGCTGGAAACGCAAAATGTTGTGCATTTGAGGACGGATTCATGCGTATCATGTTGTATTGGATAGATTTATGTGATTTGCGATACTTTGAAACCGTTGAGAATGTGGTAGTTTTGACTCAGCGGTTTTAAGGTATCGCAAATCACATAAATCTATCCAATACAACATAATAGGCATGAATCCGTCCTCAAATGCACAAAATTTAGCGTCTTTAGCGAGTTACAGCGTTTTTTCTGAGTTTCATTGATACATTTTTGATTCTGTAAATCTGCTCAGGAGCAAGATTTTGCTTCAGAAATGCGTTATATGGCAGAATCTAGCACCAAATACATCATATTTTGTGTCTTTAGAGTGCTATTCGCAGTTTCACAAACTTTGGAATAAGTCGAAATCACGCTTTTCCGGGCAAATTTTCACAATCAAAAAGTACATATTCTCAGCCAGGAACTCATAATATGTATGAATCCATCAACAAAAACAACATATTTCCCGCTTTAAGAGCGCTATCTGCAGTTATATGAAGTTTGAAATAAGTCAATATTACCACATTCTCAGCGGTTCCAAAGTATCGCAAATCACATAAATCTATCCAATACAACATAATACGCATGAATCTGTCCTCAAATGTACAAAATTTTGCGTTTCCAGCGAGTTATCAGCGTTTTCTCTGAGTTTTGTTGAGAAATTTTTGATTCTGTAAATCTGCTCAGAAGCAAGATTTTGCTATAGAAATGCGTTATATAGCAGAATCTAGCACCAAATACATCATATTTCGTGTTTTTAGAGTGCTATTCGCAGTTTTACAAACTTTGGAATAAGTCGGAATCACGCTTTGCCAAGCAGATTCTCACAATCAAAAAGTTCATATTCTCATTCAGAAACTCATAATATGTATGAATCCATCAACAAGATTATCATATCTTGTGTTTTCAGAGCGCTATCCGCAGTTATATGAAGTTTAAAATAAGGCAAAATTACCACATTCTCAGCGGATTCAAAGTATCGCAAATCACATAAATCTATCCAATACAACATAATACGCATGAATCTGTCCTCAAATGCAAAAAATTTCGCCTTTCCAGCGAGTTATCAGCGTTTTTTCTGAGTTTCGTTGAGAAATTTTTGATCCCTTAAATCTGCTCAGAAGCAAGATTCTGCTCAAAAAATGCGTTATATGGCAGTATCTAGCACCAAATACATCATATTTCGTGTTTCTAGAGTGCTATTTGCAGTTTTACAAACTTTGGAATAAGTCGAAATCACGCTTTTCCGCGAAGATTTTCACAATCAAAAAGTCCATATTCCTATTCAGGAACTCATAATATGTATGAATCCATCAACAAAAACATCATATCTCGTGTTTTCAGAGCGCTATCTGCAGTTATATGAAGTTTGTAATAAGTCAAATGTACCACATTCTCACCGGTTTCCAAGTATCGCAAATCACATAAATCTATCCGATACAACATAATACGCATGGATCCGTCCTCAAATGCACAAAACTTTGCGTTTCCAGCGAGCTATCAGCGTTTTTTCTGAGTTTCGTTGAGAAATTTTTGATTCTGTAAATCCGCTCAGAAGCAAGATTTTGCTTCAGAAATGCGTTATATGGCAGAATCTAGCACCAAATACATCATATTCTGTGTTTTTAGAGTGCTATTCGCAGTTTTACAAACTTTGGAATAAGTCGAAATCACGCTTTTCCGGGCAGATTTTCACAATCAAAAAGTTCATATTCCTAATTAGGAACTCATAATATGTATGAATCCATCAACAGAGACATCATATCTCGTGTTTTTGAAGCGCTATCTGCAGTTATATGAAGTTTGAAATAAGTCAAAATTACCACATTCTCAGCGGTTTCAAAGTATCGCAAATCACATAAATCTATCCAATACAACATAATACGCATGAATCCGTCCACAAATGCACAAAATTTTGCGTTTCCAGCGAGTTATCAGCGTTTTTTCTGAGTTTCGTTGAGAAATTTTTGATTCTGTTAATCTGCTCAGAAGCAAGATTTTGCTTCAGAAATGCGTTATATGGCAGAATCTAGCACCAAATACGTCATATTTCGTGTTTTTAGAGTGCTATTCGCAGTTTTACAAACTTTGGAATAAGTCGAAATCACGCTTTTCCGGGCAGATTTTCACAATCAAAAAGGTCATATTCTCAATGAAGAACTTATAATATGTATGAATCCATCAACAAAAAACAACATATCTCGTGTTTTCAGAGCGCTATCTGCAGTTATATGGAGTTTGAAATAAGTCAAAATTACCACATTCTCAGAGGTTTAAAAGTATCGCAAATCACATAAATCTATCCAATGCAATGTAATACGCATGAATCTGTCCTCAAATGCACAAAATTTTGCGTTTCCAGAGCGCTATCTGCAGTTATATCCAGTACAACATAATACGCATGAAAACGTCCTCAAATGCACAAAATTTTGCGTTTCCAGCGAGTTATCAGCGTTTTTTCTGGGTTTCGTTGAGAAATTTTTGATTCTGTAAATCTGCTCAGAAGCAAGATTTTGCTTCAGCATTGCTTTATATGGCAGAATCTAGCACCAAATACATCATATTTCGTGTTTTTAGAATGCTATTCGCAGTTTTACAAACTTTGGAATAAGTCGAAATCACGCTTTTCCGGGCAGATTTTCACAATCAAAAAGTTCATATTCTGATTCAGGAACTCATAATATGTATGAATTCATCAACAAAAACATCATATCTCGTGTTTTCAGAGCGCTATCTGCAGTTATATGTAGTTTGAAATTAGTCAAAATTACCACATTCTCAGCGGTTTCAAAGTATCGCAAATCACATAAATCTATCCAACACAACATAAAACGCATGAATCCGTCCTCAGATGCACAAAATTTTGCGTTTCCAGCAAGATATCAGCGTTTTTTCTGAGTTTTGTTGAGAAATTTTTGATTCTGTAAATCTGCTCAGAAGTAAGATTTTGCTTCAGAAATGCGTTATATGGCAGAATCTAGCACCAAATACATCATATTTCGTGTTTTTAGAGTGCTATTCGCAGTTTCACAAACTTTGGAATAAGTCGAAATCAAGCTTTTCCGGGCAGATTTTCACAATCAAAAAGTTCATATTCCTATTTAGGAACTCATAATATGTATGAATCCATCAACAAAGACATCATATCTCGTGTTTTCAGAGCGCTATCTGCAGTTATATGAAGTTTGAAATAAGTCAAAATTACCACATTCTCAGCGGTTTCAAAGTATCGCAAATCACATAAATCTATCCAATACAACATAAAACGCATGAATCCGTTCTCAAATGCACAAAATTTTGCGTTTCCAGCGAGTTATCAGCGTTTTTTCTGAGTTTCGTTGAGAAATTTTTGATTATGTAAACCTACTCAGAAGCAAGATTTTGCTTCAGAAATGCGTTATATGGCAGAATCTAGCACCAAATACATCATATTTCGTGTTATTAGAGGGCCATTCGCAATTTTACAAACTTTGGAATAAGTCGAAATCACGCTTTTACGGGCAGATTTTCACAATCAAATAGTTCATATACTCATTCAGGAACTCATAATATGTATGAACTCATCAACAAAAACAACATATCTCGTGCTTTCAGAGCGCTATCTGCAGTTATATGAAGTTTGAAATAAGTCAAAATTTCCACATTCTCAGCGGTTTCAAACTATCGCAAATCACATAAATCCATCCTATACAACATAATACGCATGAATCCGTCCTCAAATGCACAAAATTTTGCGTTTCCAGCAAGATATCAGCGTTTTTTCTGAGTTTCGTTGAGAAAATTTTGATTCTGCAAATCTGCTCAGAAGCAAGATTTTGCTTCAGGAATGCGTTATATGGCAGAATCTAGCACCAAATACATCATATTTCGTGTTTTTAGAGTGCCATTCGCAGTTTTACAAACTTTGGAATAAGTCGAAATCACGCTTTTCCGGGCAGATTTTCACAATCAAACAGTTCATATTCCTATTCAGGAACTCAAAATATGTATGAATCCATCAACAAAAACGTCATATCTCGTGTTTTCAGAGCGCTATCTGCAGTTATATGAAGTTTGAAATAAGTCAAAATTATTACTTTCTCAGCGGTTTCAAAGTATCGCAAATCACATAAATCTATCCTATACAACATAATACGCATGAATCCGTCCTCAAATGCATAAAATTTTGCGTTTCCAGGGAGTTATCAGCGTTTTTTCTGAGTTTCGTTGGGAAATTTTTGATTCTGTAAATCTGCTCAGAAGCAAGATTTTGCTTCAGAAATGCTTTATATGGCAGAATCTAGCACCAAATACATCATATTCCGTGTTATTAGAGTGCCGTTCGCAGTTTTACAAACTTTGGAATAAGTCGAAATCACGCTTTTCCGGGCAGATTTTTACAATCAAATAGTTCATATACTCATTCAGGAACTCATAATATGTATGAACTCTTCAACAAAAACAACATATCTCGTGTTTTCAGAGCGCTATCTGCAGTTATATGAAGTTTGAAATAAGTCAAAATTACCACATTCTTAGCGGTTTCAAAGTATCGCAAATCACATAAATCTATCCAATACAACATAATACGCATGAATCTGTCCTCAAATGCGCAAAATTTCGCGTTTCCAGCGAGTTATCACCGTTTTTTCTGAGTTTCGTTGAGAAATTTTTGTTTCTGTAAATCTGCTCAGAAGCAAGATTTTGCTTCAGAAATGCTTTATATGGCAGAATCTAGCACCAAATACATCATATTCCGTGTTTTTAGAGTGCTTTTCGCAGTTTTACAAACTTTGGATTAAGTCGAAATCACGCTTTTCCGCGAAGATTTTCACAATCAAAAAGTTCATATTCCTATTCAGGAACTCATAATATGTATGAATCCATCAACAAATACATCATATCTCGTGTTTTCAGAGCGCTATCTGCAGTTATATGAAGTTTGAAATAAGTCAAAATTACGACATTCTCAGCGGTTTCAAAGTATCGCAAATCACATAAATCTATCCAATAGAACATAATACGCATGAATCTGTCCTCAAATGCACACAATTTCGCGTTTCCAGCGAGTTATCAGCGTTTTTTCTGAGTTTCGTTGAGAAATTTTTGATTCTGTAAATCTGCTCAGAAGCAAGATTTTGCTTCAGAAATGCTTTATATGGCAGAATCTAGCACCAAATACATCATATTTCGTGTTTTTAGAGTGCTATTTGCAGTTTCACAAACTTTGGAATGAGTCGAAATCACGCTTTTCCGGGCAGATTTTCACAATCAAAAAGTTCATATTCCTATTCAGAAACTCATGATATGTATGAATCCATCAACAAAAACATCATATCTCGTGTTTTCAGAACGCTATCTGCAGTTATATGAAGTTTGAAATAAGTCATAATTACCACATTCTCAGCGGTTTCAAAGTATCGCATATCACATAAATCTATTCAATACAACATAATACGCATGAATCTGTCCACAAATGCACAAAATTTTGCGTTTCCAGCGAGTTATCAGCTTTTTTTCTGAGTTTCGTTGAGAAATTTTTCATTCCTTAATCTGCTCAGAAGCAAGATTCTGCTTTAGAAATGCGTTATATGGCAGAATCTAGCACCAAATACATCATATTTTGTGTTTTTAGAGTGCTATTCGCAGTTTTACAAACTTTGGAATAAGTCGAAATCACGCTTTTCCGCGAGGATTTTCACAATCAAAAAGTTGATATTCCTATTCAGGAACTCATAATATGTATGAATCCATCAACAAATACATCATATCTCGTGTTTTGAGAGCGCTATCTGCAGTTATATGAAGTTTGAAATAAGTCAAAATTACCACATTCTCAGCGGTTTCAAAGTATCGCAAATCACATAAATCTATCCAATACAACATAATACGCATTATTCTGTCCTCAAATGTCAAAAATTTTGCGTTTCCAGCAAGTTATCAGCGTTTCTTCTGAGTTTCGTTGAGAAATTTTTGATTATGTAAATCTGCTCAGAAGCAAGATTTTGCTTCAGAAATGCGTTATATGGCATTATCTAGCACCAAATACGTAATATTTCGTGTTTTTAGAGTGCTATTCGCAGTTTTACAAACTTTGGAATAAATCGAAATCACGCTTTTCCGGCAGATTTTCACAAACAAAAAGTTCATATTCTCATTCAGGAACTCATAATATGTATGAATCCATCAACAAAATAATCATATCTCGTGTTTTCAGAGCGCTATCTGCAGTTATATGAAGTTTGAAATAAGTCAAAATTACCACATTCTCAGCGGTTTCAAAGTATCGCAAATCTCATAAATCTATACAATACAACATAATACGCATGAATCCGTCCTCAAATGCACGAAATTTTGCGTTTCCAGCGAGTTATCAGCGTTTTTTCTGAGTTTCGTTGAGAGATTTTTGATTCTGTAAATCTGCTCAGAAGCAAGATTTTGCTTCAGAAATGCGTTATATGGCAGAATCTAGCACCAAATACATCATATGTCGTGTTTTTAGAGTGCTATACGCAGTTGTACAAACTTTGGAATAAGTCGAAATCACGCTTTGCCGGGCAGATTTTCACAATCAAAAAGTTCATATTCCTATTCAGGAACTCATAATATGTATGAATCCATCAACAAGAACATCATATCTCGTGTTTTCAGAGCGCTATCTGCAGTTATATGAAGTTTGAAATAAGTCAAAATTATCACATTCTCAGCGGTTTCAAAGTATCGCAAATCACATAAATCTATCCAATACAGCATAATACGCATGAATCCGTTCTCAAATGCACAAAATTTTGCGTTTCCAGCGAGTTATCAGCGTTTTTTCTGAGTTTCGTTGAGAAATTTTTGATTCCTTAATCTGCTCAGAAGCAAGATTCTGCTTTAGACATGCGTTATATGGCAGAATCTAGCACCAAATACATCATATTTTTTGTTTTTAGAGTGCAATTCGCAGTTTTATAAACTTTGGAATAAGTCGAAATCACGCTTTTCCGGGCAGATTTTCACAATCAAAAAGTTCATATTCCTATTCAGGAACTCATAATATGTATGAATCCATCAACAAAAACGTCATATCTCGTGTTTTCAGAGCGCTATCTGCAGTTATATGAAGTTTGAAATAAGTCAAAATTACCACATTCTCAGCGGTTTCAAAGTATCGCAAATCACATAAATCTATCCAATACAACATAATACGCATGAATCTGTCCTCAAATGCACAAAATTTCGCGTTTCCAGCGAGTTATCAGCGTTTTTTTCTGAGTTTCGTTGAGAAATTTTTGATTCTGTAAATCTGCTCAGAAGCAAGATTTTGCTTCAGAAATGCGTTATATGGCAGAATCTAGCACCAAATACATCATATTTCGTAATTTTAGAGTGCTATTCGCAGTTCTACAAACTTTGGAATAAGTCGAAATCACGCTTTTCCGGGCAGATTTTCACAATCAAAAAGTTCATATTCCTTTTCAGTAACTCATAATATGTATGAATCCATCAACAAAAATATCATATCTCGTGTTCTCAGAGCGCTATCTGCAGTTATATGAAGTTTGAAATAAGTCAAAATTACCACATTCTCAGCGGTTTCAAAGTATCGCAAATCACATAAATCTATCCAATACAACATAATACGCATGAATCCGTCCTCAAATGCACGAAATTTTGCGTTTCCAGCGAGTTATCAGCGTTTCTTCTGAGTTTCGTTGAGAGATTTTTGATTCTGTAAATCTGCTCAGAAGCAAGATTTTGCTTCAGAAATGCGTTATATGGCAGAATCTAGCACCAAATACATCATATTTCGTCTTTTTAGAGTGCTATTCGCAGTTGTACAAACTTTGGAATAAGTCGAAATCACGCTTTGCCGGGCAGATTTTCACAATCAAAAAGTTCATATTCCTATTCAGGAACTCATAATATGTATGAATCCATCAACAAGAACATCATATCTCGTGTTTTCAGAGCGCTATCTGCAGTTATATGAAGTTTGAAATAAGTCAAAATTACCACATTCTCAGCGGTTTCAAAGTATCGCAAATCACATAAATCTATCCAATACAGCATAATACGCCTGAATCCGTTCTCAGATGCACAAAATTTTGCGTTTCCAGCGGGTTATCAGCGTTTTTTCTGAGTTTCGTTGAGAAATTTTTGATTCTGTAAATCTGCTCAGAAGCAAGATTTTGCTTCAGAATTGCGTTATATGGCAGAATCTAGCACCAAATACATCATATTTCGTGTTTTTAGAGTGCTATTCGCAGTTTTACAAACTTTGGAATTTGCGTTTTATGTTGTATTGGATAGATTTATGTGATTTGCGATACTTTGAAACCGCTGAGAATGTGGTAATTTTGACTTATTTCAAACTTCATATAACTGCAGATAGCGCTCAGAAAACAAGAGATATGATGTTTTTGTTGATGAATTCATACATATTATGAGTTCCTGAACAGGAATAAGAACTTTTTGATTGTGAAATCTTCGCGGAAAAGCGTGATATCG